>OX439050.1:57487525-57917525 GCA_949317995.1 Acholoe squamosa
GGATTATCCGTCCACTACCCATTAGTACATCATGCGGCGGCGACAAATAAGCCTTTTAAGGTCAGTTGTCATCCGTTCCTCTAAATGTAAACATTACACTCGTTGTGTATACAGGTTAGGTTACTGCAGTCCTCTGGGCAATTCGGGGGCTGCGGCGAACGTATCTCCCCTTCTCGGATAGTTCTTTATCAGACCTGACAGTCTGAAGAGCTTTCTCTAGGTGCTTCTTAGCCTTAGAAACACCTTTCCTCCTCTTTTTGTCTTCACCTGCCGAGACTTTTTTAACTCCCCCACGCTTAATTGGTGTTGGCGTGGGTGTCACTGATTCGGAACACTTCCTGGGTCTACCACGACCGCGCTTCACTGTAGTGTTCTTTACCTGGTCTATTATGCGATTCTGGTTCAGGATCTTTCCGGAACCTTCACCATACATTTCTGTGGAGGTCTCCCTCCCAGACCATTTCCTTAATCTAGCCACATTTGACTTATAAAGTCGACCAAGGTCAGATTTAATAATTACGGTACAATCACTGATAACTTGTGTTATAGTAAAGGGACCGTCCCAATTAGACGCTAATTTTATGTGTCTAAGCGGTTCATGTAATCTGAGAACTCTCTCTCCGGATTGGAATTTCCGATGCTTTAAATCGGTATCGTATCCTACTTTCTGCCATTTGGCACTTTTCTCCAAATCAATTCGGACAGACTCATATGCTTTTCTAAATCTGTCTCTTAAACATTCCACAAAAACTACATGGCAAGGTAGTTCAGGGTCCATCCCTACGACTCCAAAAACTAGGTCAGCAGGCATTATCAAATCCTCTCCGAATACTAAAAGGTTCGGAGAACAATTTGTACTTGAATGTACCGTACTGTTATAAGCATGTGTCACGAAATGACATTGCTCATCCCAGTCATCCATATGTTCATTAATGAGTGACTTTAGGACTTGGATGAGGGTTCTATTGAACCTTTCCACCAATCCGTCGCTTTGTGGCCTATACGGGTTGGTTCTAGTCTTGCAAATAGCTAAGTATTCGCACATACCCTGCCAGAGATTTGATTCGAATTCTCTGCCTTGGTCACTGTGTAACATTAATGGTACACCGAAACTTAATACCCAACCTTTTACAAAGGCTTCGGCACAAGTAATTGCTTTGTGGTCCGGTAGTGGAAATACTTTAGTGTATTTCGTATAATAGTCACACACTACCATCATACAGGTATTATCATTAGCGGTTGTATTAAATCCACTAATAATATCTACCCCGATTCTTGCGAATCTGACTCCGAAAAGTTCTTGGGATAGGGGAAGTTTGCCCATCCCGGGTCCGGGTTTGTTTTTACAACAATCCGGACAGGTGGTTACCCATCTTTGCAAGTCCCGTGTCATGCCAGGCCAATAGTATTTCTTGGAAAGTCGTGCTAGCGAGCGTTTCCTTCCGAAATGACCACTGGTCCGATGCCCATGACAGAAGTACATAATGTCATGTCTCATAGCATGTGGTATCACCACTTGCATGATTCTCTCACCATTATTACATGGCTTCCAACGGTATAACACGCCTTTCCGGACTTCAAGCTCGGTCCATTGAGCAAGAAACCTTCTCATTTCTCGATTTTCCAGAGAGACCTCTGGTCTAACTGGACGTATACCCTTTGGTACTAATTGCAGTAGCTGCGCAGTTATCGAGTCAGCTTCCTGGAAATGTCGTATGTGATCCATAGACCAATCCAGTATACTGGCAACTAGGGGTACGAATGGTCTTCGAATCCCTGCTAACACTGCCCTATGAGCTCCACAATCAGTACAATCCGGATTATCACATTTCCGGATTGGTATTCGAGACAAAGCATCAGCATTTAAATGCTTAACTCCGGGTCTATGCTGAATCTGTTGATGTTCAAGCCCATATTCGGATAAATGGGCTAGCCATCGGCCTAACATTCCTTCAGCATCTCGGAAGTTCAGTAGCCACCTTAAAGAGGAATGATCCGTACGTAAAGTAAAGTTCGTTCCCCATAGAAAATGTTTGAACTTCTCGGTATATACGACTACTGCTAACAACTCTCTTTTGGTTGTGCAGTAATTGCGCTGAGTCTTGCTCAGTGTGTTGCTGGCAAAGGCAATCGGTACTTCTCTCCCATTTTGGACTTGCGAGAGAGCTGCACCAATGCTATCATTACTAGCATCAGTATCCAGTATGAAATGATCCGTTTCATTCGGATATTGCAATACGGGAGTACTCGTGAACAGGTCTTTTAGCTTTTGAAAAGCGGTTTCCTGTTCATGCGTCCAAGGAAATTTTTCCTTGGTACTTCCTGGAGTCCAGTTAGCTATTGCTTGTAATGGGTAACTGACTCTAGAATAATTCGGAATAAATTCCCTGTAATAGGAACAGAATCCTAAAAAGGACCTCACTTCCTTGGGTGTTTTAGGTCTATTCCAATTCGTAACTGATTCGATTTTTTCCGGATCAGCCTTTATTCCTTCATCACTGATGATGCGGCCCAAATAATTTATGGACTTTCTAAACATGTGGCATTTCTTAGGTTTCAATTTGAGACCGTTAGAAATAATACGTTCTAGTACCATTTTCAGGTTATTAGAACACTCTTCGAATGTTTTTCCGAAGACAATGACATCGTCTAGATATACAAGACATCTTTTCCACAATAAATCACTTAGAATTGTTTCCATCATTGCTTCAAATGTTGCAGGTGCATTGCACAGTCCAAACGGCATTACATTATATTGGAATAATCAAATATGACTCGAAAATGCAGTTTTCTCCATATCTGAAGGGTTCATTCCCACTTGCCAGTAGCCTGATTGCAAGTCTAGGGTACAAAACCAGCTGTTTCCTCCTAAGGAGTCATGGTTTCATCTATTCTCGGTAATGGATACGAATTCTTTTTCGTTATTCCATTCAACTTCCTGTAGTCTATGCAGAAACGGATAGTACCGTCTTTCTTTGTTACCATACACACAGGACTACTCCATGGACTATTGGAAGGGATTATTACATCCTGTTCCAACATCTTGTTTATTTCATCTTCAGCTACTCTCTTTTTTGCTAAAGGTAACCGTCTATACGGTATCTTAAAGGGTTCGGCATCTCCAGTATCTATTTTATGTAATACTTTATTTGTCGTACCTAGTTTTTCACCAGGTTTGGCAAAGGCAGTATGATACTGACAGAGCATATCATAGAACTCTTTCCGGTGTTCCGGATCTTCTAATGAAGTTTCTTCATACAACTTAAGTAAGTCTTCCGAAATTTTATCATCCCCTGTTACCTTCTGTAAGCTTAGCTTACTATCCGTTACAGTTTCCGAAAGGGTCACATTTCCAAAAACTTGTCCCTTTTTCAAGTAGATAGTAGTGTTTCCAGTATTGGAGACAGGTACTACCGACCAGGATGCATTCGCTACTATCGTGTCTACAGAATTTAATCCGATACTTGATAACGTAACTACATCCGGTTCTATCACTGCAGGCTTATTACGCATTGCAGGATCACTTCTTACAAGCACATCACAGGCTACTCCCGGAGGGATTCGCACAGTGTGTGCCACACTAGCCATACTGCTCACTTGTCTCAGTACACATCTAACCTTTACGGGTATCTCACACTCAACACTCCTGTTTGAGGCTCTAACACAGCACCATACAGGGATGCGAAATCCAACCCAAGTATCCCCTCATCTGCTATATCCGCAACGGTGGTGCTCATGACATAGTCATGTATACCATCCAACTGTAGTTTCACAAAAGTTCTACCATACGTTTGCAAGGTACTGCCGTCGGCCGTCTGAGCACTTCCTCCCGATTTGAGAGTATCATGTTCATCCGGTATAAGATCGTAGAACCCCCTGGAGATACAAGAGTGGCTAGCTCCCGTATCCACAAGGAATTCGGCAGATCTTCCGTTAACAGTGAGGCAAACATACCACCGCCTTCCGTTTAGAACAGAGGGTATGTCCGTGACAATCGGAACGTCATTTTTCACACCAGGAGTCGATCCACATCCTTTCAGGAATTCCAGACAAGGATGACCCGGGGGCAGGTGGGCACCACAGACCTTGGCTAATTCATAGCCGCCTGCCTCGTTACTGATATTGGGTTTCCCCTGTGCTCCTGTGGCACCTGTTATATCAGCTTCCCTAACCTTCCGGGTGTCTACAACCACCTCGGTGTTAGGCGATCTTGTTACTAAATGCGAACCATCGTCACGGATGGTGATATTATGGCAAGATTTGTCACTGGGATCCCCTTCTTTGCCCCTCGGGAGATCCCTTTCTAGTTTTCCTCTTTACTTATCCCAGAGACACCCTCCTGTTTACGCGGAACAGGCTTCTCAGCCATACATTCGGGAGCAAAATGCCCCAGTTTCTGGCATCTGAAACATCTCCTTTGAGATTTATCAACTCTTGGTCTCCTTAGAGCTTCTGTTAATCCGGCTATTAATGTTTCCATCATGTTAGTCGGAGTAACAGTGGCTGCTACAGTTGAGTTCGCCGTAGAGGCTACACTGCCATGTTGAGTTGATCCGGAAGCTGTTTTACCAGCAACAGATCCTCCTCTCCCTCTCGAATGTACTTTCCTATACCGCTTTTGTCGGTAATACTTTCCAGCCACCTGGACTGAACCAATATATTCTCCGTTTTCATCGGAGACATATTCATCTTCCTCATCAACTTCATTCGATTCAACTGGAGCTAATTGGGAAGTATCATATACCGGAGTAGGTGTACCTCCGTATTGGAAAGGAGCTGCTCTTACTGGACCTACTAAACGTTTCTTCATGTCATGTCCATCAATTGCTATGAACAGATCACTGAAGGAAGTGTCATCTTTCCAGGAGTCCCAGACCACTTGCTTATGATCCGGATCTCGCAATCCACTATAGAATTGTATAAACAATTCTTGTAGATAACAATCATCTCATGAGCCCAATTTGGACGTGCTTTTGAAAGCAAGTCCTGTAGCTCCAAACCAAAGACTTTGTGTGATTCTTTAGGTTTTTGTGTTCTCTTCTTAAAGCTTACCCACGGATCTTCTCTAACGATTGATCCGAAAAGGTATGCGGCAGATTCGACCAATTGATCATAGGTACCGTATATTCCGTAAGCTGCTCTCCATTGGTTGAGGGCTACTTTTCCGCCTTTATTTAACCAACAAATCAAATATGGCAGAGCTTCTTCTTTTGTCCATCCACTACAATTGACTTCGTCGACAAAAGCTTGATACCTGTCCTTCCATGGATCATTAGAATCATATGGAGGGGGTATCCGTGCCTGCCTACGTGCCGGATTATTACATCCGCGTAGTCTATCTGCTTCTCGCATGCTCCAGTTCATGACTTCCATGCTGTCCGCTCCCTTTCGGTAGCAGTCAATGCCAAGGTTTTGGATACATTGGCTCCTATCAAAGATGGTTTGCATCCCTGCAGGCATAGAAGTTCTCCTATTTGGTTTCCTGCCATCTCCTCCTGATCCTGATCCTCCGGATCCGGATCCTCCTGGGCCGCCTGGAGGATTTCCTCCTGGTGGACCATTATTATTATAGCTTCCGGATGAACCACCATGGCATCCGCCATTGTAACCGGTGTTTCCAGAAGACGCATATCTAGGGTAAGAATCATTTTGATTCCATCCCTGGTTATAGCTATTACCATTTTGATAATTACCACTTCCTGATGGATTATAATTATTTCTATATCCATAGGAAGAAGTTCTTGGTTGATACGTACCGCCATTAATATTGTTTTGTGGCGGGTTTGGTCTCGGAAAATGTCCATCAGTAGGACCATTACCAGAACCTGGGGGTGGATTCGGTAATCTTGGTACTGCTGGTGTACTGTGGCCGGGTTGGGGGAAATATGAAGGTGGTGTCAACATATGCCTCATTGGTCCGGGTGCTCTTGGTTGTGCCACGGGTGTATTATTATTATTCCCTGTAGCACCAACGTGAGTCGCTTTTATCTTGTGACTCAAATCTGGTATGGGTGGTGCCGGACCTATCGTATCCAGCATTGGAATTACTGGTTTAGATGTGGTTTCATTTACTACGGCATTATCCGGTTTCTTGTAGATTCCGGATACTACATTCTTGTCAGCCCCATCATCAACGAATGGGCTGTATCTAATTGGGGTAGCATCTTTAGATGTCTTTCCCAACATTGTAGATACCACAGCTGGATCTATATTACCTATAGTTAACTGGGCTGCTTCTACATATTTATCTAGAGTTATTGCAGTAGTCTGCAATTCCTGAAGCTCATTTGTGAGTTTCTGTCTATCCTCCTCCAGTTGTTTGTTGTAAGCTATGATGCCTACCCGGATGGTTTCATTGTCTTCAGCTTGTTTACTACACTGAAGTTTCAATTTATCCAACTCGTCCTGATAATGGCGAATTTCGGATTCGAATTTTGCCTTATCAAGGTTTAGTTGGTCGTTCGTATCTATGTATGTTTGGATACGAATGTGCCTATTATCATATTCTTTGTTGAATGATTCTCTCATTGATTGAAGTTTTAGTTCTTCATTCTCGAGTTCCTTCATGTACTCGCTCCTTCTGGCTTCGAATTCCTTTCGCATGCCAGTTAGGTCCTCTTCCATCTGAAGTTTTTCATGGAATACTTCATCCTTAGCTTTGACCAAGGTATTTAAATTCTCGTTCAAAGTTACATAAGTTTCATTCAACAACAGGACATCCGGTCGTTTTAATTCCTCACCTTCCGGTACCGCATAGGTTAAATCGCCATCTATAGCGCTATAATCTAATATTGGTAATTCGGGCCTGGGTAATCTATAAGGTAGTTCTCCGAATGTTACCCTTTTTCGCATTGGTGCCGAATGTTCTGGGTTAGTACTACCACCAACTTCGAACATCGAATCACTTAATTCGTCAACAAGCGATTGTTGGCCTATTAGGTTACTATGTCTCTGTATAGACTGTTCGCGTCGTACAGAGTCTGGCAGATTCTCCTCACTATCATTATAGTGGGGTCCGGGATCTCTCCAAGATGCTGATTCCGCATCTTGCGAGTCCGAATGGGCTTGGAGCATTAATGATCCATTTCCATTCTCTTGGGCAATTGATTGCCCTGCTGGGTTAGCTTCCCTGAGGGTGTCTAACCCATGTACTAGCCGTTCGGACGTTATAACGTCCGGGCTATACACCAGAATTAACTGGTCACGGCACCAGTGTAAGGGTTTGTGGCCTTACGGACCTGGGGGGTTCGGGTCTTACGGTTCGGAAAGAAAGAGTAAGACAGTATTTCAAGTGTATGCCAACGGTTAGGTTTATTACTTAACGCACACTCACGGCTGCCGGATGATATCAAGGAGGCAGCTAATATTAAAAGACAATGGTTTACATGGTGTGGAGGCCAGAAGGGCCTCTGACGTAGCGGCTGAGCCCTGGGCTTTATATACGGAGCCAGGTGTTCGTCGTCAGATGTCCCCACAGACCCGGATCGGTGCTGCCACCTATCCGGAACCTGAGGAACGTCCGACGACTCGACTCACCCGCCACGTCAGACGGTACCCAACTCCTATGGTTTAATAACGTGTACCTCTACACCAGATAAAAATTAACTAAAAGAGCCTTTTAAATCTTGGAATGACCCATATATATATATATATATATATATATATATATATATATATATATATATATATATATGGGTCATTCCAAGATTTACTGGACATGTAGTTCCTTGGGCATATAATAGCGAGGGAAACACATCACCAATAATATTTTTATTCCTTAGTGGGGGGTCATAGCTAAGATTTCCATATGGTTCGGATGAGTCTTGGGGCATAATCTTTTTTTTTATGCATTTAATTATGTATTTTCATGAGCGGGACATTTTGCTATCTAGATAACTTGGTTGCTTAGCAACAACAGCTATTTAAAGAATTTCCTTAGCAACGGCATTAACACACGATTATTCAGCATGTTTCTAAATAAGTATTTGTTAAAGCTGGCTCTATAGGTTATCCCAGTGCCCTAGGCTATCAGAAGCAAAATAAAGTCATATAGCAATAACCATTTGCTATCTAGATATCTTGGTTACTTAGCAAAAGCAGCTATTTAAAGATTTTCCTTAGCAACGACAGTAACAGAAGATTATTCAGCATGTTTTTACATAAGTGTTCATTCAAACTGGTTCCATGGGTTGTTTTAGTGTCCTATATCTATCAAAAAGCAAAGCAATATAGCACAAACCATTTGCTATAATTTCCCAACAGCAACAGTCCTGTGTCCTTACAGCACAAGAAAGTCATAGACACAGACACCTTATAAAAAGACCTATAGACCTCCTAAATGATAGATTTGTCACTCCTACCAACTTGGTGCCATTGTCACAGGCTCTGCTACTTCAAATATCTAGTCACCTTGGTTCCTTAGCAACAGCAGCTTGGTTCCTTAGCAACATCAGCTTTTGTAATGGTTCCCCAGATTCAAGTTCAATCCAATGCCATTCTGCATCACTCATGATTAACATTCCAAGGATTGACTATGGTTTAACAGGTACCCCAGCCCTTTCATAATTGATTAATGTAATTGCCAGCATAATTTTATTCCATTTTCATGCTATAGATGCATACTAAGCAGTTCACTTTTGAATTATCTGTACAAAAGTGTAAATTTATGTGTGCTCTATATCCATTATATGAATAAAAGTGAGTTAATTTGTATAATTCATTTTTTTAACCAATATAGTTAGTTAACAATAGGTTATATATGTAAGCAATTTAGCAAGCACCATTATATCAATTTCACAGTTGTTTTCCACAGAATTTATATGCTGTCAGTCAGGTTTTCCTAAAAGTCCATGACTGGCTGCCAACATAATGTTGCACAGGAACATTCATTCTTAATCTCTATAAGATGCATTTCTGACTACTTTTATTCTTGGACTAACAATACAGCCAAGCAATATCAACCAAAATGTAGTATTCCTCCATTAATTGCATTTAAGTTGGAGTAAGGGCCTTCAAAATTAGGCACATATAGTAAAATGACATATATGGATTAGGTAACACCTCCATCTATGAAACCATAGATTTATAAATCCCATTGTCATTATATATGCCACACAGGTACTCTACAAACACCACATTGCAGAATACACGGCTGGAGCAAGATCCAAAGAGCACACAGTTAAAACTATCACCAGTGTGCATTTGATTAAGCGCTGGTCAAACATGGCTTACATAGTGGTGAAAAGCTAATTATCCCAAGCCAGGACTAATCAATTAGTTCCACAGTATCAATGATACCTTAAATAATGTAGCAATCACCTCTTCATCTGCATACTGATTGCATCTTAAGGATCTACCATGAATGCTTATTTAGCATTAGAGAAGCACCTATTGAGCAGTCAGAATTAGCAGGGTGTGATACTGGCCTAGCTCTGCACCCAGTACCACTATTGAAGGCACCTTCTGTCAGTGCATGAGTTCACTACCGCATGGTAATGAAAACTTAGGAAGCTGTAGAAATCCTTTCCTTGTGTGCACACATAATAACAAGCCCATGGGCTTTATGCAGTGTCGAAGGCATGGTCTACCATATAGAAACAGTAGTGTACTTATAATTGGTTATTTTCTCATTGATTTTTCAACATATCCATCCAGAAAGTATACCAGGTCTATTACTTATGTTGATATAATAAGGTGGTAGATATGTACTCTTTCTCATTGCACCTACCATTACTGTTAGCCCCTAACCATATTTTGACAGGTTCCACCTTTGATCTAAGATAGCTTTTGTAACTCAAGATCGCATTAGATATCAGTTGCTTTGCCATGGTCTGCACAACTATATATGATTGCACTTGCATTACACTGGCATTAAGGTTATACCACACTACATGCCAGGCAACAGAAAAGGTTGGATATTACCTTCAATGCATGCCACCTCTCAACAGCTTCCCAAAGCTGTTTTGCCCCTTTCACACTGCAGCACCCTCTATTCCCTCATTGGCAATTCTTGATGGTGGCTGCCTCTACCAAGGGAAATCTGGTTGTCCTGGGAGCCATGTTTTCTCTTTATGTTAGTGTCCCAAGACATTGCTTTGGGTTATGTTGTGTGATAACCAGCTGCAGCCCGCATGACCTGACCCCTTTTGGGAAAGGTTGAAAACAGAACCCTGGACACTGGCTAAATAAGTCTAGAAACTATCTACCTACCTGTTAAACTAATGTACCTACCATAAAATGATGATTTAATCATTTCTGTCTCATAAGCTGATCAGCACTCCCAGTATTAGAGGGGCATAAAAAACACAACAAATATATGCGATTAAATTTCAATCTGACACATTTCTCAACGTAGAATGGTTTATAAATTCACTATTATTCACAATAACAACATACTTACTGTTCAATTTAAAACAAGAAAAATGTGGCAAGGACCATGGACAGGAGTTGCCACTCCTATCCATGGCCCAAGCCACATTTTTCTTGAGCTCACGGGACACTCCCACCCTATGGCTGACGTTTTTGTGTTGCACATCTTGACAAGCAGGACTCTGGCCCATTCATTGTTCTGCAAGTTCTCCCACTTTTATCTGGCCTATGTACTTTCATTTGCACCATGGAAACGTCCAACAAAGATTTTAATAAGCAGGTTATCCGGGAAGGTATGTTTGGATTTCGATTTTATAGACTTGTCAGCTTACAATGTATGATTTACTCCTGCAGTGCTGGCAAGACTGTGCGAATGTCCGTGATGTGGCCTGCTGGATCATGGATGTGCATGATACTAGGGCTGATACTACATGAAAAGAAGCTTTGTCCAGCATGTGTAGATCTATTTATTCATTATGTGTTATCATACAGGCTTCTGTTCATCATCAGAACCACGTTTAACTATGTCTCTCTTAAACTTTGCTGTGAAAGGCCAGGGTCGCTCGATGTTGTGACTTGGTCAGAAGGCTTCTCTACAGGAGCCGTGGTTAAACGCATAGACCAAGCACATGGACGTCAATTTGGTGACACATCTCTAGGCAACCACCTGAATGATGTCACAAGTGCGGGGTGATGTCACAGATGTTTTGTGTTGTCACGGCCGCCCATGGACAAAAACGAAACCATAATAGAGTTGCAATAGTTGCTACACTCCTGGCCGCTACACTCCCGGCTGCTACTGCAGCTTGCAACTCTAAATAAACAAAGCCTCATTAAGGCCAGCAGGACTTTGGGAGTGAAAATTGTCGTGAGTGGCATTGCAGCCCTCAGTAGCCTGGTAGTACCCTGTGGGGAGGACTGAGATAAAAAGTGTGAATGGCCTCCTGAGGCTCATGGTGACTACTAACAAAAAGGAACTCCCACAAGCTCTTCCCTGTGCTGTCTCCTAAATGTAATTCTGTGTTGATAGAAACAGGAGTGGCAACCATTTAGCTGGAGAGAGCACTAGGGTGTCTGTGTGGGTTGGTGACATCATCATTGGTTTCCTGAGTCAAGTTTTTCCAAAGATAAAACTGCTGGGAACTTGCACTAATTGACCAATTTGTGGGAATTCAGACCAGAAGGGATTTTGTGATTGTAATTTGCAGTTGTGGGTGCTCTACCACATAAGAAGGGCTTACTGGGTAATTTGAGTCACTAATTCTACCAGGTGCTGAATCAGATGTATACTGCGGGGATACAATCCTGATTTTTTATTATGCAGCTGCCTCTAGGCTACCAATGCATGTAGTGTAGTACACCACCTGATGTTGAGATGCCTACGGTAGGGGTGGTGCACGGAGACATATGGTAGTGAGGAGAACTGGATAAATGGAAATTAATAGCCACTGGCTACCATGTTCTGTCACCTTGCCTCGGGCTATGTGGGAGAGGGGTTCTGAAGTGCATGAGTCGATTTTGGGGTGGCTTTAGTAAGTCAATGCTCACCTCTCAAATATAGTGTCTTATCACCCCTCGTAACTAGCCCTACCTTGACAGGAGCAGTAGAACGATTTGAAACATGGAGGGGGAGTAGAGATTTTGGTCCATATTCTAAGAAAAAGAGGTCAAGGGAGGGGCATGGCTTCGAAACTTCTGGAAATGGTGAGGACCAGATGGTGCAGTCCTGAGGCTGTTTCAGCATCAAAAGGCAGATTTCTAGACGATATACAGCACCATCATACTTCATAGCAAGGTGGTTGAGGGAAACACGATTCTATTCCCTCACATGTAAATCCACTCATGTAACTAACAAGTGGAAGATTCCCAGAGAGAGAAAGTGACAGAGGGCCATATCTTCTCAGTCACTGCCTCCACGTACTGGTACCTCAGAAATCATTATAGCACAGGTGCCTACTTAAAGACTACAGTATCTGTAGTATATTTCGAAGTATATTTCGTCCTTTGTATATTGTAGAAAAGATCACCTTGAATAGTTTGGCATAACACATGAAACACACTTTGAAGGTTCAACATACCTTTGTGGTCCATTTCAGGGGCTACCAGCTGCTACAACTATCAATGTTCACCACCTGCCTCAAACATGCATCATTCTCATATCCTGGTGCTGGAACCCCATGCCCTTAAGACATAAGCAAATGTCCAAGACCATGGAATAATCTTTACATCGGAATAGGATGCTCTGGGGTTGGAACTCACTGCCCTAAACAGCAAGGTTCTTACCAGCACTGTCCTGCACTAGGATGACTTTTACCTCACTCTTATTCTCTCTTGGCAATTCCTGGAGGCCGTTGCGAAAAGATTTGGAACTGATTCTGTAGAAGGTGCTATTCCCAAAATGGAACTCACTCACCTCAGGGAATTGATTCCCTCGTGTGTTGCGAAAAAGGATTTGGTCAGAGGAGTGGTATAGGATTGGTCCAGACTCGGGGTGTAATTCTCAAGTAGAAACCAATTCTCTGGGGAAGTCGATCCTCAGGGTGGGGAAGAGCAGAAAATCTGAAGATCAAGTAGCCACAGTGAGAATCAGTCCCGATTCTTTTTGCAACAGCCTTCTGGATGCTCTTTCCCTCTCTCCTCTCCAATCTTCTTTAATCTACTTAACCATGACCGGGCATCTATTTTACTACTCCCCACCTCCTTTACCCCTTTGTAGATCCATTTCCATACACTTTGTCCCTTCCCCTTTTCCCATAACCCCCTCCCCTCCCACCGCAATCACTGCAGGTAAGAGTTCAGCATTTCCCCACCAGGTGCTGAGCGTGCCTGATTCACCTGACATAAAAACTACACCAAGCGACCTAACCTCACAAGATATTAGGTAGCTCTTACTCTTGTCAGTGGAGGTAGCAGAATACCGTTGTTTACATACAGACCCTTGTACATTGTTTGTATTGAGTAGACACTGTATGGGCAAAGAATGGCTATCTAGGATTTCATATTATTGTTTTGAATAAGGGCTAGCCTTGTATAAGTGTCAGGGGTATGGAAGTTATGAATTATACCTTGATCACTCAAAATGTTATCCTTAAACAAGGGCTTGTCTTGTAGAAGGTCCATGGTTAATACACCATCAGAGTAGATAAGCAACAGCGTGGTTATTCATGATGATACAAAAGAATCGCTATGCAAAACTGTTCCAACATATATATTAGAACCACAGATTGTATATATATATATATATTTATATATATATATATATATATATATATATATATATATATATATATATATATATACACACCAAAAATGTTCTAGTGAAAATAACAACCTACTCTCATGTTAAAAACATGAAAGTTTTATCACAATCAACTCACTGTTCGGGGAGGTCCATTGGAGACATTTATACATTATTTGCAGATTTGATTTGTACAGGCAATTGCAAACTTGATAGACTGTTGTATTATATTCTTTTTGCTACAAATTGAACTGATCTATCATAACATCAATTGTATGATTGCCCACATTACAAAATGAACAGGTTAGATGGATACTGGGTAATTTCCATTTACTTTCTATATCCGACCCCTATATCTGAAACCTTTACATTCCCCTAATCATCTCATTCCTTTGTGAGGGACACCCCTAATGATGCTAACTTTACTTGTCATTCACTGTGCTTAAAACTGATTCTCTTAAATGTGGGTTTTACAACCTCAATGTTCCCTAACTGCCCGCTATGCGCACGAGGATACGCTTGGAGTTATGTAGGACAGAGGTCAGCAGAGCAAGAAGAGTGAGAGATGTCGGGAAGATAGGACATGGTGGTGGTGAGAGCAAGATAAATGTAAACAAATAGACACTAGCCGTCAAGCTGTCTATTGCTTTGCCTAAGGGGTATGTTGGGCTAATAGAGAGGGACTGTGAGGTTGAGGGATTGATTGGTGGAAATCAGTGAGGATGGCTTCCGTCAGCCTTGGCACCTCCCTCCCTGCTCACCTATTGCTCCTTAGCCCTAACTCAGTACTGTGGTATTGGGGGCTGTTACCAGATTATGGGACAGATTTGTGAAAGTCAGAGAAGGTAAACATTCATAAAACGTTCATATATAACATAGCCCAGTAATACACTGTGCCTTGTTTTAGCTATAGTGCCTGAATTTAGCTCTGCAATATTAGGAATTCAACAAAATAATTGACATAAGCATATTGAGCATATCTATATACATATACATGATTCATGTTGAATTAATTTGATAAAAGATCAAATATGTAGGTGTTGCCTGTCTGGACAGCTCCATGGATGGCTGGCACCGTTTGTGGATGACATACACTATTGAGTTTTTTTAGTCTTTTAAAGATTAAACTAAAGTCTACCAATAATCACATATTGACCAATACAATACAAAAATAATGTGAAACAAACTACTACATACTACTACACTACTCTACCACAGACAATTCTTGATAGTTGGAATATCAGGGAATGTGGTGGCAACTTCCTGTGACTCATTCCTTCGCCCCTGTATTGACTCCCCTGCCTCCTCCCTTCTGTGACTATGGTCTGTATACTTCTGCAATCAGGTGCCCTGTGCCACTACCCTACATTTATCTTTCACCTCCGTCTTCTTGCCCTCAGCTCTAAGTCTAGCAGGAGGTGTTGAAGCTATTACTATAGCTCCCCTTGGTCACCTTTGCCTATAATCAGTCAAACAAACAAACCAAAACAAGTTCTCACTCCAACTTACTTTTCCCTTTCTCTTCCCTAGGACCCCCTTCTTATCCTTATTGCAGGTCTCTCTCCCATATTGTATTGCAGGTCTCTCTCCCTTCCATCATCCTCCATCTCAGCTAATAGTTCAACCATGTCTGCGTCACTTGACATAAAACCTCCATCAATCTACCTAATCTCCCATAAAGCGATTTGGTGCAGGATCTTCTGCAAAGTAGAGCACTGTTCATCTGGATGGTGAAGGCTATAAATTGGGGAAGGTAACCCACTGAATAAGATCTCAAGAATTACGCAGGAATTTTTAAGTCTGGACTTATGAATACAACAAGAATAGAGAATGTGATTTTCCCTGAAAATTTGGACACACCATAACATCTTATACTTGAGAAAGTTCTCTAGTCTAGATCTCAAGAATGGCCCAGGAATTTCTTGGGAAAGACTCGGGATATTCCCAGGAAAGACTCAGGATATTCCCAGGAACTGGACATGTTTTTTTTTCTCAAGTATAAGATGTTCTGGCGTGTCTAAAAATCATGTTGTCCTTGCCCAAGTTGTGAACTCGAGTCCTGTTCAGTGGGAAGGCAGGTTATCATGACGCCCTGTATTGTATAGGTATCCACATTATTTTGTATAGGACTAGGGGATGTGATCATGTTTATATTATTATGTACACATGTCAAACAATGACTTCACAAAGGGCTCTGGTTTGGTGAAAATAAATTAGATGACTAGAAACTGAAATTCACATTTAGTTAGACACACACTTGAGTAAGGGTATGCCCTACAACATCTTATTGACCGATGTATGCATGTGAACAAAATATTTTGCCTTCACAGAGGTGATCAATAATGTCTTGCCTCCAGCTAGTGAAGTATGAAGCATTCATCATTGATTTCTCCCCAATAGAAAGGATATCACCACTGACAAAATGTAAAGGTCGACATGATAAAGAGGGAAAACAAGCGATGAATGACACAGACTGGTAGACACTGGCCTACCATGTCTACGAATGAATTAAAAAGAGACAGACATGATATGACAACTCTGCTGTGGGAGTGGTGGGTCCTACCAATCATAGATATAAATGTGACCATCGTTACACGATGAATATGCCTTACTGATATCACTTATTTAGGAAAGTATCTAGCATTAAGACCTTGACCATACCAATTGATAACAGTACCATAGGGGCATTTTGTGTTAAAATTTGGAAAGGTTGCTCCAAGGCTAAGTGTGTGCACAGAGACAAAACTACTTTTGTAATGATGGTCACATTTATTATTTCTTGGATTATCTAGCCCCAGCATGGTGATAAACATGCCTAGATACGCATCAAAATAATAGAAAAGGTACATATGGAAACCACAAACCCAATAAAAGGGCATTATTGACCATAACTACAGCTACAGGAGGTATTTAGGAAAAAAAAGATATCATCGCTGTAACGAAAGTCATGTTTATGAGGAGATATACTTATGTGCCCTTCTAGGCATATATAACCACAAGACATCAACTTTCAACTTACAGAATTGATGTGCAGGTGATTTAGAGAGGGAATAGAGCACAAACAGGCCTGTCGCTACAGATATTGACAGCATTAGGGAGGGTAATTGAAGAAATTCTGAAAAATGTGTCTTAGATACTGGTGTAGTGGTCAGCAGAAAATGTCATGGAGAAACTGGGACTCGAACCCAGGACCCTCAAACTTTGAAGCGGAAGCTCTACCCCTGAGCTACTTCCCCTGGCCTGACATTCTCTACCTTCCAACTACCCTGGATCGGTATGGTATACATAGGGGGAGTGACACAATCAAGTGAACAGTCCCTCTGAAGGCTCTGCGCACCCGACGGGGGAACGAACCCCTATACTCCTCCCAACCAGCTTCAACCGTATCCCGCCAGAACCGGTCCTCCAGTCCAGTCTGAACAGTACCAGTACTGAGTCACACACAGCATTAGGAACTCCTGTTCCCAGGACCTACTGTGGGTGCCACCTGTTTCCAAGTCTCCACAGCACTAGCAAGTTGAAGCGCTTGTCTATACCATACCAGCCCAGGTACCAAGCTCTCCACAGGTCCCCCTTGCGAGGCAGGACCACTCGATTTCTCCACCACTGTAGTGGTCAGCAGAAAATGTCATGGAAAAACCGGGACTCAAACCCAGGACCCTCCAACTTCGAAGCGGAAGCTCTACCCCTGAGCTCCTTCCCCTGGCCTGACATTCTCTACCTTCCAACTACCGTGGATCGGTATGGTATACATAGGGGGAGTGACACAATCAAGTGAACAGTCCCTCTGAAGGCTATGCGCACCCGACGGGGGAACGAACCCCTAAACTGGGAAGGATGGGAAGTAGGGAATATGTAATGAAATGTGCAAAAACGTTAGAGAGGAAGGCATATTCTACCCTAATGAGTTGTTGTTTGGTGCTACATGGCCCTAGGGGAGGGAGTTCAGGGTTCAATGTTGGCAGAGAAATAAATGTGACCATCGTTACATGTAAACCTGTACCTGCCTATGGACCAGGATTACGGCCTCATGCTTCACCCATATTGGTGGGACTACACCAATCAACATTCCCTGATGTCAAAAATTGCCAATAAAAACATAAATTCACATTTTCGGTACACACTTTTGACATCATACCAATCACTGAACCTAAAACAAAAAGTGTTGAAATCATTTTCATCAAATTCCTTACCTATCATCCAATGTTTGTGGCCTTTTAAATAGAGGTTAATAAACAAATGGTGGTCCAACATTTCAACAAAGTTCCTCTGAGAACTGCAAATGCACTATGTAACTGGACTCCTTCTGGTGGATAGCATAGTTTCCTGCCTTGAAAGACAGAATAAATGTGACCATCGTTACAGACAAGCAATGTACCCCTATAACAACCAGATAAGAGGTGATGGCCACCTAACTACTGGTCAGGATAGTTAAAGTTGTACCAAAAGTCAACTTGATATTGTTAAAATGAGGAAATAATATTTATATAGGGTAGGAGAGATTAAAATGTCAATGTAACGATGGTCACATTTATCTTTTTTAAAATAAGGCTTTGTGATGTGATTGGTAGTTGAATGCAAATGGATCCAGATTTTTTATACTAAAGAGATTAAATTCTATCTGTTTCCCTTCCTAACTTTTTTGGTGCTTGTAAAATAAACATGACCATCGTTACAACGGGGTCCTATTCCATTAAAAGGCATCAGGGAGTGATAGGAATCATCCACTTAACCATTAACCAAAATGAATTTAGCAACGAACACCCCTAGCGAAAAAAATGAAGTTTTGATAATCACCATAACAGTACTTTGGGACACCCTATATGTATCAAAATGTGGAAAAATGATAAAAAAAAGTTGTTTATAAGGGTGCTTTTAGACTTTGGGAGTCCATATCCTAGGGAATAAAGATGACAGGTACGAAACACTTTCCTGAAAGCTGTAAGTGTCCTCTGTTGAATGACACAAGGAAAGCAAAGATAAGACTACTCTATGCGATACTAGACCTGAAACAAACTAGCAAAACCATAAAAATGCCAATTGGGTAGAAATCGAAAATTTGACCCAGTTGTGTTAATCATGTATTCTGGTCATCACGGCTTAAGGCTTGAGGGGGAACCATGGTTTTTGCCTATCTGTGAAGCATAATAAGAGATCTATAGGGTCAGAACAGCCAAAAAGGGTACCTTTTTTGGGTAAAAAAGGGGAACAAATTTTTACCCTTATTAAAAAATAAATAAACAAAGGGCCAAATTCTTATTCATTACACCTGGTATATTGCCCCTAGGGTAGAGATTTGTTAAGTAACAGTTGAAGATCCATTGATATTTTGCATTGAATGGGTGCATAAAACCTTTTGTGTAATTGATGAGTGGTCAAATCTACAACCATTTTCAGGTTCCCTTACATTAAGAAAAACACAGTATACGGACTAATAAAATCTACCATGCAGAGACCTTACATGTACCTATGTAGCACACAAAAGAAATTGAACCTACCTATAGAACTGTATGGCCCAGAGGCTAAAATCTGATTTTGGGGTAGTTTACCCGTGGTCACGTCTACGACCATACATGCAACTGCATATTTAACTATCCTTACTATGTGTCCTGTATACCTCTATATGAAAGCAATAAGCCCTGTAAGTTTGGTTATTATATTCCACATACTACCAGAGATGTCATAAGAAAAGTATATCTATGGTCACATCTATGACAGTGGTCATGTCTACGACCATGGACATGTCTTCAGTTTTCTTACAAGGTACTTGATACTTGGGTATCATTATTATGTGTTAATTATACCTTATTCTGAAAGGAACAATGAGTGTTAATGGGATTATTTTATCTAATTTACACTGAGCTATGGCATTGAATACAAATGCATGGTCACATCTATGACCGTGGTCACACCTACGACCATATAATGCAGTCACACTGCAAGGTGCTTGAAATTTAAGTATATATGTTAGTTGTTCCTTGATATGAAAGGAACATTGCATATTAGTTAGGATATTCTGACCAACTGCAACTCTGTGCTATGGCATTAAATATAAAGTGTGTGGTCACATATACAACTATGTAATAAGGCATTGTACTGTAATTATCCTAATATCCTGGTTGTAGATTTGACAGATTTTCTCACATTTTGGTCTGGTCGTCGATAAATATGTGCAAAAAAAAAGTCAAATTTATATTTTTGTACCGCATACTTGAACCCAACATGGGTAGTAAATGTACATTTCTTGGTGTTAAACAATAGCCCAGACGCTCTAGTTATTGTATATGAAGTGGCAATATGATTGGCCAGGTTTAAGTGCCTCTGTGAGGTCTTCATCTATGTACCACTGCTCGTTAACATGACTGATGGAAATCCGCTAATCTACGGGTAGTTTTTGACTGATGACCACATACAAAATGTACCTAATGATTGGTAATTGATGATTGTTTAGGCAACTGCTCATATTGAGGATAGCTGGGAGTAGGTGGTAGAACAGGGACTGATTATATCACTTAACATTGTTGTCAAATCACACTCAGCCCTCTCCTTACACAACCATCAATCTTTGTGAGCTGCTACTGCACAACTTGGAAATGATTACATGTCAAGCTATAAAAGTGGAATGGGCCGCTTTGCACATAAACCATCCTGACCTCCATCATTCTTATCCTTTTATTTAAGTATCATCTTTCCCTCACTCCCTTAACTCCTTCCCAACAGACTTAACCCTCCTCCCTGCCTCCATTGCAGCTATTCCATGCTGTCCTTCAGCATGTCACCTTAAGTCCCCTTGTCCAATCCACTAAAACCTGGTACTCCACAATGGCAGGGTGCAGCCAGTCAGCTGGAGTTAACAAGGGTCAGCATGGGAATACAGAGATAGCAGTGGTTGTCAAAGGGCAAATAAGTAGGTGTAGAGGTTGTCTGTATACATTTTCTCTCTTCTCATTTCAATGTTTTAGTTTCATGTATTGTTTTTGTGTATGCCTCTTTTGTTTCCCTTTAGGATACATTAACCCATCTACCATATCACCCCACTTAAGTGTCAGGTTTTCTGTCCAGACAGAATTTAAGATGCATAACTTGCATATAAATACAATGCATAGTAACCTTTGTGTGAATGAAATATTGCTCTTTTTCTCTTACAGATTGACAGAGCTGACTATGGCTAGCAGCATGGCAGCCACCACCTTCTACTTTGGCAAACAGCGCCACTAAGCAGCCTTCAGACGTAAACACCAAGAGATGACCAACCAGACAAAGTGGTAGCAGTAAAGATATATGATGTTGCCACCAAGGATATGTTACATGGACAGGGGCAGCATGACATCAACACTATGCTGCATCATCATAATGGGTGGCACAAGGACAGGGATAGCATGACATCAACACTATGCTGCAGCATCATAATGGGTGGCACATGGACAGGGGCAGCATGACATCACCACTATGCTGCATCATCATAATGGGTGGCACATGGACAGGGGCAGCATGACATCACCACTATGCTGCATCATCATAATGGGTGGCACATGGACAGGGGCAGCATGACATCAACACTATGCTGCAGCATCATAATGGGTGGCACATGGACAGGGATAGTATGCAGAGGCGTAGGTAGCAAATCTTTATTGGGGGGGCCCGGCGAGGGCACCATCGCGACGACCTTGAATTGTCAGCTGATGCGTGATGGTGTCTATATAATGCGTATATAGAATTCATATAGAAAAGTAATTTTTGGTAAATTTTGGATCTGACTTTAGGCTCAGACCCCCATTTTCCCTATGACATCACCATAATAATCTAATTTGAGATGTAAAGTTTTAGCTTCTTTTCCAATGTGTTTATGAGTTCTTGGAAAATATTGGGGGGGCCCAGACATACTCAGGCCCCTCCTCCTTCATGATTGGGGGGGCCCAGGCCCCCCTGGCCCCCCCTTTTCCTACGCCCCTGGCATGACATCAACACTATGCTGCAGCATCATAATGGGTGGTACATGGACAGGGGCATCATGACATCAACACTATGCTGCAGCATCATAATGGGTGGTACATGGACAGGGGCAGCATGACATCAACACTATGCTGCATCATCATAATGGGTGGCACAAGGACAGGGGCAGCATGACATCAACACTATGCTACAGCATCATAATGGGTGGCAAAAATTAAGTGTTTTCGATACCAGTGGGTGAGGATGATCCATAAATGTAGTCCTTCAGATTTATCATGATGGCATTCTTGGCCTTTTTCTGGTGAGAAAGTTGACTGCTCTGATTACAGATTGATAATACTTTTCATTAACACATTCATCACTAATATTGTATTTGACTCTGTGGGAATCTTCATAAACATTCCATGTTGCTCTTAGGATAAATCCACAGGGCTTTAAATTCAACAACTGATCACATAGATGAGAGAGACAAAGGAGCAAACACATATGTCTCAGATTCCACTTGAATCATGACATATGTCTGTATTTAAAAATTTGAAATAAGTAAATGTGGATGTGTACAAATGGCTTCTCTTTGGTTGTTATAGGAAGTAAGGAAAATGTTTGTCAACATGCACATTATCAGCCTAAGCTATTATTTTCAATCAGCTACCAATGCAGGCATAGTCCTGACTGTCTACCCTCGATCTAAGAGCAAAAAACAATATCCTACATTTTCCCCGAAGTAACTTAGGCTTATGTGTATGATGAAAACAATACCTAAGAGGATTCCAACCATATATATTACATCCCGTATCAATGCAGCCTCTGGAGAATATTGAATTGAAAGCCATCTCTTAGAATACATCATAATTTATATAGGTTGCATCAGTGTGGAGTCTTCCATTACTCTATTCTCTCCAAAGCTTAATGTATCACACAGACAAAAAGATGGAGAATTAAAAGAAATCAAAAGGTTTCCCCTGCCTGGCTCCTACATCATTAATTTCTTTCCCATTGGTGTATTTATGACTTGAAGGGGGTTCATATCTCCATTGCATATGTGTAATGATCTGCGATTATTGCGCTATTGTTACCCTCATGCTTTTAAAGCATGCTATAATCCTATTAATCAAGAGTACCTAATCTACACTGCAAAAATGGTGTTTAGATCCTAAACACAATTCTAAACATATTCGTGCAACGCTTTTGTAATCACATTTATTTCCTAAACATGTTTAGCTAAACAATGTGCTTAGCTCAAGTGTTTAGAAATGTAGGTGTTTAGGTTTAAATTTTGTGTTTAGATATCTATGAATTTTTGTGTTTTGGTGTTTATGAATTTTTGTGTTTAGATGTTTAAATGATTTGATGGAGAGTTAAGGTTGGAAGACATGTATGCATTAAATAAAAGAAATATATTTTGTTTGTTTTCTCATTTACTGGAGGACATCAGCAGGTATTTACTTGGCAAAGCCTCCAAAGATGTCAGCCACAGCTATATACGTTTACATGTATTACACACTGCATCAGAATGAGAGACTTGAGAAAGTACAACAGCTTGGCAGGAAAGACTGCCTTATCTATTCCAGAATAACATCAAATAGGTGTCAGTCATGAAGCTTATTGATTATTTCATGCTAATGATGGTGGAATAAGGTGAATCGAGTCAATTTGCTATTGCCCTTTCTATTCACATGACATTCTATGAAATGAAAACATGATAAACATGGGATTTGGGGACATTTGTCACAACAACTGTGTGCAGATAGTCCATTCAAAGGTAGTGCTGCTACCTGGTGTGGATTCAACATCCAAGTATCTAAACATATCGATGTTTAAATCTAAACACCTATTATTCAACTGTTTCAACTCTAAACATCTAAACATGTTTAGCATAAATGTTTATGTAGTTAGAATAAAAGAGTTCATTTCCTAAATGTCTAGTCAATGAGACACCTAACTGACCTATATGTTTAGGTTTTAAACGTGTTTAGACCTAAACATGTTTAAAATCTAAACACCATTTTTGCAGTGTAGCAATGAGGTCAATGCCTAGCATACAAATATAGATAGATGGAGAGCAAATAGAAGCATATCAATGGCATAATGCATTATGCTTATCTTGTTACTTGAACACATTTCTTCCAACTAAATCGTGCACCATATACACCATGTATTCTGCTGGAGGTTCTGGCACCGTACCCTTTATCCAGCATGAAGCAGCAGGTGTTACTTGGTTGAATGGTCTTAAATGATTGAGAGAATCTATTGCCATGATACATGGAACTATATGTAGGTTCTTTCCAATGAGCAGAGAAGTGCCAACTGGACATCATGACACCCTAATAGCAGGTGCCATACAGTACAGCTTGGACATCATGACACCCTAATAGCAGGTGCCATACAGTACAACTCTGACATCATGACACCCTAATAGCAGGTGCCATACAGTACAGCTTGGACATCATGACACCTTAATAGCAGGTGCCATACAGTACAACTTGTACATCATGACACCTTAATAGCAGGTGCCATACAGTACAGCTTGGACATCATGACACCCTAATAGCAGGTGCCATACAGTACAGCTTGGACATCATGACACCTTAATAGCAGGTGCCATACAGTACAACTTGTACATCATGACACCTTAATAGCAGGTGCCATACAGTACAGCTTGGACATCATGACACCCTAATAGCAGGTGCCATACAGTACAACTTGTACATCATGACACCTTAATAGCAGGTGCCATACAGTACAGCTTGGACATCATGACATCCTAATAGCAGGTGCCATACAGTACAACTCTGACATCATGACACCCTAATAGCAGGTGCCATACAGTACAGCTTGGACATCATGACACCCTAATAGCAGGTGCCATACAGTACAGCTTGGACATCATGACACCTTAATAGCAGGTGCCATACAGTACAGCTTGGACATCATGACATCCTAATAGCAGGTGCCATACAGTACAACTCTGACATCATGACACCCTTATAGCAGGTGCCATACAGTACAACTCTGACATCATGGCACCCTAATAGCAGGTGCCATACAGTACAGCTTGGACATCATGACACCTTAATAGCAGGTGCCATACAGTACAACTCTGACATCATGACACCCTTATAGCAGGTGCCATACAGTACAACTCTGACATCATGGCACCCTAATAGCAGGTGCCATACAGTACAGCTTGTACATCATGACACCCTAATAGCAGGTGCCATACAGTACAGCTTGGATATCATGACACCCTTATAGCAGGTGCCATACAGTACAGCTTGGACATCATGACACCCTAATAGCAGGTGCCATACAGTACAACTTGTACATCATGACACCCTAATAGCAGGTGCCATACAGTACAACTTGTACATCATGACACCCTAATAGCAGGTGCCATACAGTACAGCTTGTACATCATGACACCCTAATAGCAGGTGCCATACAGTACAACTTGTACATCATGACACCTTAATAGCAGGTGCCATACAGTACAACTTGTACATCATGACACCCTAATAGCAGGTGCCATACAGTACAACTTGTACATCATGACACCCTAATAGCAGGTGCCATACAGTACAGCTTGGACATCATGACATCCTAATAGCAGGTGCCATACAGTACAGCTTGGACATCATGACATCCTAATAGCAGGTGCCATACAGTACAGCTTGGATATCATGACATCCTAATAGCAGGTGTCATACAGTACAGCTTGGATATCATGACATCCTAATAGCAGGTGCCATACAGTACAGCTTGGACATCATGACACCTTAATAGCAGGTGCCATACAGTACAGCTTGGATATCATGACATCCTAATAGCAGGTGTCATACAGTACAGCTTGGATATCATGACACCCTAATAGCAGGTGCCATACAGTACAGCTTGGATATCATGACATCCTAATAGCAGGTGCCATACTGTACAGCTTGGACATGATGACACCCTAAAAGCATGTGCCATACAGTACAGCTTGTTACCTATACCTTGTAGGATGGAGGAACCACACAAAGTAGCATAGCAAGGTAATGTGAGTGAACATGCAAAGAACCTGTAAATGTTACTTTTTCTTGCTGAAATAGATTGATAAATATAATGCTTTGAACAGCCTTCATATTAAAGTCAAAGATACTGACATAGGCGAATATGTACCGTTATGGAGGCATGACGCAGATATATATGATGAATCTGATGGCGCACTATGGGCAAAATCGGCTGCTGTGTTAAACATACCCTGGGAGAGCGGACCATTTCCCAAGTGCCCACTCCCTGTCACACCACACAGAGCCATACACCATACATCCCACACCATTGACATTTCAGTCTGTGACTGCCTCCGTAAGGGGAAACCTTGTTGTCACATTGACAGTGTTTTTTCTTTTTCCATTGACCCTCAGGACACTGCTTTGATTCTGGTTTAGTTAATGTCTATTGACTTTTGACATAACATACATCATAGAAGGAAGAGTCAGAAACAAAGGAACCATTCTCGACACTCCTAGAAGCTCCATAATTGGTAAATGGCATATACACCTTGCAAGGCATATACACATTGCCACAGTAAAAGTGCAAAGCGGATTTTGAGAATGTAAGACCAGGACAATGTTATGATTTCAGTCAAAGTTTCTCTGCAAAGCAGGGATTCTACAAACCAGGGGTGTGACCCCGGCAATGCTACATTCTCTGTTATGTGAAGTGATACATAGGGAGAGATAAAATATCAAAGATTCCTTCCAAGCAAAGTGAACTGGAAAGGTGTTGAGACACTCCCAGCCCTAGTCAGTGTACACACACACACACACACACACACACACACACACACACACACACACATATATATATATATATATATATATATATATATATATATATATATATATATATATATATATATATATATATGACATTTTTACCTGTGAGATAAATACTAACAGCAAAAACCTTTTCTTGGAAAGAATGAAACCCAGGGGGCAAGTTGGGGAGAGTGACTTCCCAATGGGAGTATCTGGTCTGAGTTTGACAATGCAGATTTTGCTTATGGAAGGCAATTATGATTGGCCAATTAGTGAGAATTCAGGCCAGGATCAGCTGCTGTTTTCTTTTGCACTGGGGAATGCCTTGTCTGTTAGGACTGTGATGGCTGCCACAATTAACCGTATTGACAATACAGGACGGGTTGTAGAAGTACTTGAGTCGCTTTGACAGGGCGCTAACTATTTAAATGTTAAATCCCTTTATATGGACAGACATTGAGACTTTTTACATCCTTGAGATCGTTAGAGTTCTTATTTACATCATACTAACATTCAAAAATGTTTATCTTATGCATTCCTGAACAACAAAGTGATTTCATCAAACTGTCCTATGCATCTTCTGTAGCCGTCACGGCCAAATGTAAATGTTGGATTGGATACCACACAATGCACACTGAATAGTTTCTCATTCCTCTTACACATCACTTATAGCAACCTAAGGGCATTACTGAATTAACTGGTGTCTCCTACAATAATATATGCAACATATACTGTCTCCATGCTTAGTGTGTATCTCAAACAAAATTATATGAATTAGAAGAAACAAAAGGTGTCCCTTGCTGCTTACTTCATGATTTGGTTGAGTTTTAATTATGTTAAGAACTGTAGGTATAGGTATTTTATAAGCTATATGTATATTTTCAGTATTCAATTCAATACAAGTAGGGATCTAGCTATCTACGTTATCATTTTGGTGAGTAGTTAACATCTTTACCCATTCAAAGGAAGCTTTGATATTCAGACTGTCAATAATGAATCGATCATAAGTAGTTGATTTATTCTTATAAACGGCTCATGTATAATTACTTGATGTATGCCTAAAGCACCATAGCCTCACAGTGAGTTGCTCAAAGTACTTTCAAAATACAAATTACCTACAATACATCTTGTCTTTCTACCATTCAATAGGATACAAACATAATGAAATAGTTTCATGTGCAACCTTGTCCTTAAACTCCTACCCCTATTTATAAACTGTCCTGTTGATGACATGGTAGGTTTAGTCTAGATGAGAACTTTTATTTCACATCGAGGAGAACAAGTAAGTTCCGGTTTTGGCCATCTGACTGGCTCCATTTGTTTCATATTCTATTTCCCCGTAACTGTGTTACCAAGGAGAAACTGTGTTACCAAGGAGACTTTGGAAGGTAGTTCCGCAATAAAAACGTTTTGCTAAACCTGAAGAGTGGGCTTTCTTGTTTCCTTTGAGATGAATGATTAATTCCATGGAATGTTTTTTTATTCCTTCCTAATCTTGCTTTTCAAACTGGAAGGTGTGTCACAAATAATTGGTGTTAGTTAGGGCTCCCTATTTACCCTGATGGCTCTGGTTTATAGTGCCATTCATAGGAGACGGTCCATGTTTCATTCACAATTATTTTGAATTCATTAAAATGGGTTGATGGAATAGGCTCTTTTCTTGAAGGCGGTGAAGGAATGTGTTAACTATGAGGCTAGCTAACAGCATTAAGAAGGTGTGATCTCAAACTTCTTTCTTTTTCTCCATTCCCCTCATACTATGTGATTCATTTGTCCTTTACATTGTCTCTGATATCACCCTTCTGAAGCAAGTCACTCTACCCAGCAAATTGTCGTCATCTGTCACCATGATTGGTCATCAATGGTGACTCCTTTTTGAGTGATAACTCATTCCATCATCTTTCGTCACTGTGTGTTAGTCTCACATGGCATAGCAATTGCTATTCCTGGTGATCTTGTGCTATAACGACGTCTTGTTCCATCTAGCGACATGTGTGAGCCACTTCACACAGGTTGACAAGGACTCACGACAATTTGCTGGGTATATATGCATAGATTCAACACAGTATTTATATCAAACAATGTGTTCCCATTGCCCACATGACTCGAAGCATTTCCTCTCCTCAGGCGCTAACTATTCGTTTGATGTCTGGGGCTGACCCCCACCCCCCCTTTGCTACCACGACTGGAACACCAACGCCCACCACCTCCTTCCCTGCCCAGGGGCGTAGGAAGCAAACTTTAATTTGGGGGGGGGGGCCCCAGGGGTCTCGGTTGGGGGGGCCTGCTATATTTTTATATAGCCTTATATAGGGAACCTCCTCATTATTGTTGGGGGCCCAGGTCCCCCTTCCCCCCCTTTTCCTACGCCCTTCCGGCTGTCAGGAGGGAGACTATTGACTGCCTGCCACCGCCCTCTTCCTCAATTTTTCTGATAATTCTACACCACAGGCAAGATGTGCCCTTCCTGCACTTGTGGCTTATATGTGTCCTGCTAAGCCTGTTATGTTCCTTGTACCCTGCAATACTTCCCTCCCTCACAGCAATGGTGACCATTGTCAGCTCACCATCTTGGGGCTCTTGGGGCTCTGTCTCTGACCATCCTCGGGCCGATTACTATATACCCTGTGCAATGTATATATAATCCATGACCTTCTACCCCCTGGTATCTGTTCTCTTCTTTCTAATCTGGCCCATAATTGTATACCCCATTGGACACAAAGAATAAAAATGAAACAATGTTAATCAACAATGTTGATCCCTGCATGTTTTCCAGTACAGGGAATTCTAGCTTACATTGATATTTTAAGGCATGAATTTTCTTTTTAGTGTGCAATGGAATAACACCATCCTAAAAGGTGCCAGTAAATGGCAGCAAGGCACCACCCCTTGGGCTGGGATAAATGGCTTTGACAGGTTTCCATGACAGTGGCATGTGTCCAAAATATGCATAAATTGACTGTTCATCACGTTTTTTTTTTTTTTATTCTGTCACCCCACCATCCCCTTTCAGTACAAGTAACACTTTGGTCAGGAGCTCCTGGTGGATTTCAGTTTCCACTCTGTGCTGTAAAACCGAATTTCCTTCATGAGCTCATTTTACATCATATCTAAGTACTCACAGAAATGTGCTACGCCCTGTTTTAGCCTGAGACTATACACAAGGTCCAAATGGACACTTCAGTTTTTAGGATGGTTGGTGTGGACGAGGTGTGCTTTATAAATGGAGAGCTTTTTTCACATTCTCTGTATTTGGGAGAATAGAGAATGCGCAAATACCATGTCATGTTGTGGACACGTTGCAGAAGGTGGATCACCTAATAACAGTGATAACCTTATAACAGGGTATTCATCTCAACACCAACTTTTATTTAAGATATAGGCGGATTTCAGTGTAAAAAGCTCCCTAGATATTTGGTTGTGTTGCTCAATATATATGCCGTGTAATACTAGGTTCATTTGGCTCCTGGGAATGTACCATGGATTCAGTTTGACCCTTTCCATTCTTTCAGGAACCGCTCTTACATCACACTCTCCACTGAAGCAACACATTGGCCAGTGGCCATCTCCATCAAGGGAAATCTAGTTGTCTCAACTGCACTCCTTCTCTCTCCCTCCATAAACCCTGAGGGCACAGCTTCAAATGATTTTGGTTCCAGTGTAATCTAGTGACAATAGCCTACAGCTCTACATCCTAGAGGCTAATTCAGAAACATTGTATACTGAAGACTGAATAAGACACACTAGGCACCCTCCCATCACCTTCAACTATAATAGATATGGTGCTATGAAAGTGCTGTGTAGAACAGTTGCATTGTAGTCAAAGGTTGCTTTGTAGTAAAACGTGAAGGCAACCAAGCAGAAAACTTCACTTCCTTAGAGACTATTCAGCTAAAGGCTGGCAGTATGTCTCAGAGGGACTACAGACGTAGTGTCTAGTTGTACCAAATGGGAATTATTCATCCACAAAGAGGGTGGCAAAAGAACCTTGCAGATGGGAAAAGAACACTGAGATGTACACTGCAAAAAAGGTGTTTAAAGATACACACCAAATTTTCTCAACACCCGCATTTAAACACCTAAACACTTGAAGTGTTTTTTGCACGCTTGTACTTAAACATCTAAACACTGAAGTGTTTAAGTGTTTAGCATTTAAACACTTGGTTAAACACTTTGTAGTTAAACGTGTTTAAAATTGAATGCGTTTAGCACTAAAGAAGCATTTAGAAAAGTGGGTCAAATAAGTGTTTAAACAAGTGTTTAAGTCTTAAACACTGGTGTTCAATCCCTAAACACTGTTTTTACAGTGTATGGAGGCACAATTACCATGTATATAGTTGACTGTAATTAAGTTGTAGACGATGCAACTGTCTCATACAGCTTAAACTGCTGAGGTTGTGGTGTGCTGATGAATAAATGCCATAGTTGGAATCAGAATTCATATGAGGGAGAGGGTTTGGACTACTTGCAAATGACTTTGGAAAGGATAAATGGGGTTAAAGCATCCTCAGTGTGTGCTCTCTAACCTAGAGTATCCTCCTAGATGTGATTTGCGAAAAGGACAGACAACAATTCAGTTTAAGGGTGCTGCTTGGGGTGGGTGGTTTTGAAAATAGTTTCTTGGGATGAGTTTAAGTAAGGATGGCACTGCAGGAAAGCAGCTTTAATTGGCCAATTAGTGGAAATTAAAGGCAGGATGATGTTGTTGCTGTGTGCTCCGCTTGGAAATGTTTTGCCAATTAGATCTGCTGAATATTTGAAAGCTATGATGAGAACATTTGAGGTCAAAAGGGATAGTGCAAGATGTGATGCAGAAGCGCCAGAGTAATTTCTGAGTATTTTATTGATCAAAGTTGAAGGTTTAAGAAAAGTTAGCAATTCTGTGCCCCTCCCCCTCTTCTAACAGCAGATTAGATAGAAATTGTATGGTCAGGAAGCTGATTAATAAAAAGTGACGACATGTTATAAAAGAAGCGACTTTGAGATTTGGAATCTCATAAAAAATCTTTGGGTATTTATTGATTGAACGTGTGTCATAAGAGTTGGTCATCAAAATGCATTGTTCAATTACTTAAGGGTCAATTAAAAAAAGTCTGAACATGTATAGTAGGTGTTTACATTTCATGTTTTAACAAGGTTTTCTTTGAAAAGTGGGTTAAAACAGAGGTCTTAAATGAGAAAAAAACAAATCAGCAAGCAACTTATTTAGGGCAATTTAGGTCCCACTAACTTTCCAAAATCCTTATTATGATTATATCTGATATTGAAAGGCATGAGAAGGTGCCTATTTTTTTCCCTTAAATGTAGTTATTATCATGCCTGTGAATAAAGGAAGGGTAAAAAATTGATAAAGAAGAGAAAATTCATGTTCTATTCAATTTCTTCAAAATATTTTCATTGCATGTTTATGTCTTAATTTTCATTGGTGTGGGTATTTTTTTCATGTAAAAAACATAGTAAGGAATGGCTATCAAGCAGCGAATGAGTGGTATCCAGAGATACCACACAAGGGAAATTACTTGAAAAAAGGTAGTCTTAATTTGTGTTCTTTTTAAAAACAGAGATAGTAATGATTCATTTTTGAATATCTTATCCAGGATTCCCCCTTGAGATGATGACGTCATATTGGAATAATAAACGAATTCAAATATTCATAGATATCAATAAAACAACCAATTTTGATTCCTCTACCGTCTATGTTTTTTTTTTCATTGATAAAAAAAAACCTTTTTTGCATGTTTTTTTTTGCACCCAAAGTTGTCGTTTATGAGAATTACATGAAATAAAATCCATGGTCGAGATTTTAGAAATTGAGAATATCGTCAGTTTTTATGAATCACCTTGCTGTACACATTGTCATATCCAATACACTGGACCTAGGACACATAAATAATTATAGGTCTTCTACTGATTTGATTGCCTTTAAGGTAAACACACACACACACACACACACACACACACACATGATCTTTGATATCGATCGGTATTACCAAGGAGACTTTGGTAACAGGGGCTCTTGGACAGTAAAATAAATTATTTAGCTTTGCACAAAAACCCTGATGAGTGGACTGCCTCATTTCATTTTACATGGATAACCAATCCTGTCATTTCAATTTGATTTTTCTCAGTCTGGAATGTGTGTTACATTGTTGAAAACTTGTGTTAGTAAAATGTTCTTCTCTGTTTGGGCTGGAGGAAGGATTTTAACTTTTCAGTCATCTTGACTAGGTACTTGCAGTCCACAAAATCTCATGCCTAGCAGATAAGTCAGAAACAGAGCACTGAATTCTGTATGTTGTCAGTCCTGAAAGTCCATAATGTACAGTTTAATATGTTGCATCTGTATCTAAGTAACATCTGATTCATAATCTAGCTCTTATTTAGATGCTGAGACAGCATGACCTTTTATGGCTTGTAACGTGCGGGTGCGAAGCTAATTATCCCGGACCAGGGCTAATCAATTAGCCCCATAGAATTAATGATACCATATTAATGTGGTAATCACCCCTTAAGCTGCATACTGATTGCTTCTTAAGGAAGCTCATTGCAGTGTGTATTGGATCACTGCATGTAATAACTTGTGTACACGGCACACCCTATGTATGAGACACACCCTTAGTTAAAGGTAATACCTTGTGTACAAGGCACACCCCATGTATGAGACACACCCTTAGTTAAATGTAATACCTTGTGTACAAGGCACACCCCATGTATGAGACACACCCTTAGTTTAAGGTAATACCTTGTGTACAATGCACACCCCATGTATGAGACACACCCTTAGTTAAAGGTAATACCTTGTGTACAATGCACACCCCATGTATGAGACACACCCTTAGTTAAATGTAATACCTTGTGTACAAGGCACACCCCATGTATGAGACACACCCTTAGTTAAAGGTAATACCTGGTATACAAGGCACACCCCATGTATGAGACACACCCTTAGTTAAAGGTAATACCTTGTGTACAAGGCACACCCCATGTATGAGACACACCCTTAGTTAAAGGTAATACCTTGTGTACAAGGCACACCCCATGTATGAGACACACCCTTAGTTAAAGGTAATACCTTGTGTACAAGGCACACCCTATTTATGAGACACACCCTTAGTTAAAGGTAATACCTGGTATACAAGGCACACCCCATGTATGAGACACACCCTTAGTTTAAGGTAATACCTTGTGTACAAGGCACACCCCATGTATGAGACACACCCTTAGTTTAAGGTAATACCTTGTGTACAAGGCACACCCCATGTATGAGACACACCCTTAGTTTAAGGTAATACCTTGTATACAATGCACACCCCATGTATGAGACACATCCTTAGTTAAAGGTAATATCTTGTGTACAAGGCACACCCCATGTATGAGACACACCCTTAGTTATAACAAAGATACAACCATCACTATAGATGAGTACTTGAACCACCGTATTCAATGGGGGGCATTGAATACAATGTGTCTGTATTCATTGGTGTCCGCCATCTTGAATTTTGAACAGATCTGAGCTGTTTTTCTTAATTTAAAGGCAAAATAACCCTGTCCGCATTCAACTCCGCCTACAAGGCGTCGTTGAATACGGACAGCCTCACCTCGGTGAATACAATGCAAATTTATTCCCTGGTCATGGACATTTGCTTATATCTTGGCCAGTCCTATAAGGCATCTTTGTGCTATAGTAAAGGATGTGTCTTATATGCAGGGTACTAGCATATCTGGGTATTATATTGATGAAGTGCTGCAGCACCCCATGCTACATCCATACAGGGCTTGTCATAGTGGTTGCCATTTGGTCATCTGACCAACACTTTGGTCAATATTTCCCCATGAGATATTCGCACAATTATTGCCAACTTTGATAGAAAGAAATGCCGAAGGTATGGCATGGTGATGCCTGAGGGCATTATATGCATTGTTTTGCCATTTAGATATAAATCAAATATAAGCAGTCTATTCTATGCACAGTAAATCCAGGGAGGAAATGACAAATACAAAATTGGCCCCTCCCTAAACATGTGCTCTATCAAACCATGTGTTTTGAGGCTAGGCACAAATCATAATAACCACCATGGCAGGCAATGTGCCCCTGGTTCTGACTGGTCGCCATTATCTTCCCTTTTCATCTCTACCCTACGCTGCCAAGCATACTTGGCACCGTGCCTACAGGAAGCTTTAACCCTAAAGGCCTTTTGCCAAAATTCTCCAGTATCCTTGCCTCTCATGCTGTAACCCTCCCAACTCCCTGAGTGGCAATTCCTGATGGTGGCGGCCTCCATCAGGGGAAATCTGGTTGCCCTGGGAGCCATGTTTCCATTTTATGTCAGTCCCTGAACCCTCCTTTGGGTTATGCCATGTGAAAGCCAGCTGTGGCCCATATGATCTGACCCCCAGGATTCAGGACATTCTTATCTAATCCAGCTGTGTCAGGCTAGGTGTCTCAAAGCCATAAAAGGAAGACTGCAGATATAAGACGTTCCTTCAGTGTAGTTTTAATCTTGAAAATTGCATGCTTAATTTCTAATTGCCTCTCCTCTAACATTTAACTTTAAATAAGGTTGGACTTATTCTGACGAAATCAATGTAGTTATAGGCAATAGATGAGAGGATCACATTGCACTTCTCGGTAGCATAGTTCTAAGTTGTGGAAAGGATTGAAATAAAGAGTATGAATGATCTCACAGTGACTGTTCACAAAAGGATAAATAAGGAAAAACCTTCTGGAACTAACAATAATTGGTAAGTTAGTGGGAATTGGGCCAAGGGGGACTGCCGCATCTGTTATTTTCAGGTTGCAAAGAGTAGACTGCAATGTGCAATTGAAGCACCTTGCTGCTTGAATGTATACATGGCTCACTGAGACTTAATTGGGATAGTACTGGTTCCTATTTGAAAGGATTTTAGTGCTCTTTGTATTATTGAATTACCTTAAAGAAGCTAAAGACAACAGAAATGGAGGTGATTTTCTAGTGTCCTTGATCCAAGATTTCAGCGAGGTAAAATTAGAAACATTGGCCCTAGAACCATCACAAGGTCAAGGAATGTGTTTTAGTGGACGAGAGGGCTGCATCTTCATAAAAATAAAATCATGTTGTTTTTCTAAGTTTGTCAGCAGTAAACTAAAACATCAGGATGGCAGCTGGTCCCCATTCATCTTACTCTGTGTTAGAAGCATAACATAATAACATGGTAAATGTTTAAGGATTATATCAACACTGCATTGTGTGAATGCCTATACTGTTTATTTTTCTTTTTTTCATCCATTGAATCCATCCTTTTCCTGGGTGTGAGCCAATACAGGTGGTTGAGCAACATTGCTTTAGTTGTTATAATAAGGGTGGATTATGACCTTGGTAGACTTAATGATGCACAACAACTAAAAGTCTTCGTGTGTGCTCGTATCATCAGTCTCGAGGTTACCGATCACATAGTTTGGTAGGTCAGTCGCACCAGTGTACCCATTAGTCTCCAGTAGATGCAGGGCTGTAATGGCATTAGATTGAGGGAACCCACTACAATTTGAAGGGGTCTAGTGGTACCATCTTGAGAAATGCCTTCCTGAGGCGCCATGCAGCTTTATTAGAACATAAATGTGAACATTTATGTGGACTGTTTCACTTCGCCCAGTTCATATAGAAAAGGATGCCCTACCTTTGTGATTCTGTCTGTAAATCCTTTGAGAGAGAGAGGGAGAGAGAGAGAGAGAGAGAGAGAGAGAGAGGGAGAGAGGGAGAGAGAGAGAGAGAGAGGGGGAGGGAGAGAGGGGGAGGGAGAGGGGGACGGAAGTAGTGTATGTTGAAAGAGAAATAAAACCATAGTGTTGTAGATTTTAATACAATAGTAGAGAATAGTCCTGTGAGACATGGCGCGGCAACTTGTAATCTTGTGTCTAGTTTCAGTTGGTGAGACAGATAGGGCATACTATCATCTGGGCTTTTGGTAGTATATAGCACAAATTCAACCTGAACTACCCACTGCAGCTAAGTACTACTAGTCTGTAGACTGTCCATTCTGCATGCACCTCACTCAGCTAACACAGGGACATGTCTTATTCAATGTTCAATGCCATAGTCAACAGGTGTGTCATTATGAGTGTACACTGTCTCAGATTGCCAGGAGCCTGCTCTGCCTCCCCGCCCCCCCCCCCCCACACACACCCAACTGCCAATCACTTGTAATAGTCTGTACCTCGTCACAGGCCAGTGGTCAGCAAACCGGCCAGATCACTCCACCTCTCTGTACAGGGGGAGCACAGTGTAAGTTCCTCGGTGTACATACATGTTTTCAGTGTTCCACAAAATTGTTTATATAATGAAAGGAGTAATCAAATTAACCTTTCATCACCAATAGTAGATACATATTCTGAGATAGCATTATTTCAATGTAAACTAAAAATTTTAAACAGAAAAGAATGTAGCAGTTCCACAAGGTGGCCTACACTTCAACCTCCTCTGATTTACAAAAATGCACATATGGCAACACACACTTTAGCACTGATTTCTCCATAGAGATCTTTGACAGTGAATACTTTGTTCAAATACAGAAAATATGATCCAGTTGTACCATAACCCACTGAGATAAAATCTGTACTACATATATATAGTAGTTTCAAAACGAACAATTCTAAAACAAAGGCTACAGGGATGCATTTCTGAATCTTAAAATGCTCTAATGCTAATCTGCCATAGGGCTCCAAATGATGAAATGTCTTATCTGCGAATAAAATCAAAAGTATGAGATATATTCTGAAAATTCCTTCACTGATAAGTAAAGTACACACACTGTTGTTATTACATTAGAATGGTGAGCAGGAATAGTCCATAGCAGAGGAGCCACAAACAAAAATAGATTGCAAGGCCTCCCTATCCCTTACACCGTGGCGACTGTGAACCATACACTAGTCTACTCATCTCACGAGTAGTACTCACTAGTCGCCGCGCTAACTATGGAAAGAGAGTACCTCGGGAGCAGCTCAGCAATATGGGATATTTCACTGACTATTTCATTGCTTCCTGATAAAACCTCTTGATGACTCTACTCATGTGGCTAACAAGCGGTTTGGAGTGGTAGCTCCTAAGGGAGAGTGACTAAGCCATATTTCATTGGACACCACCCCAACTTACCATGTCATGGACCATTGCGCCTCAGGAGACTACTTATATAAACCACATGGTTTCTACCCTATCTCTCATCATACTATGACTACCTTATAAACGACATGGTTTCTACCCTATCTCTCATCATACTATGACTACCTTATAAACCACATGGTTTCTACCCTATCTCTCATCATACTATGACTACCTTCCTTATAAACCACATGGTTTCTACCCTATCTCTCATCATACTATGACTACCTTATAAACCACATGGTTTCTACCCTATCTCTCATCATACTATGACTACCTACCTTATAAACCACATGGTTTCTACCCTATCTCTCATCATACTATGACTACCTTATAAACCACATGGTTTCTACCCTATCTCTCATCATACTATGACTACCTTCCTTATAAACCACATGGTTTCTACCCTATCTCTCATCATACTATGACTACCTTATAAACCACATGGTTTCTACCCTATCTCTCATCATACTATGACTACCTTATAAACCACATGGTTTCTACCCTATCTCTCATCATACTATGACTACCTTATAAACCACATGGTTTCTTCCCTATCTCTCATCATACTATGACTACCTTATAAACCACATGGTTTCTACCCTATCTCTCATCATACTATGACTACCTTCCTCATGAACCACATGGTTTCTACCCTATCTCTCATCCTACTATGACTACCTTCCTCATGAACTACATAGTTTCTACCCTATCTCTCATCCTACTATGACTACCTTATAAACCACATGGTTTCTACCCTATCTCTCATCCTACTATGACTACTTTATAAACCACATGGTTTCTACCCTATCTCTCATCATACTATGACTACCTTATAAACCACATGGTTTCTACCCTATCTCTCATCATACTATGACTACCTTATAAACCACATGGTTTCTACCCTATCTCTCATCATACTATGACTACCTTCCTCATGAACCACATAGTTTCTACCCTATCTCTCATCATACTATGACTACCTTATAAACCACATGGTTTCTACCCTATCTCTCATCATACTATGACTACCTTATAAACCACATGGTTTCTACCCTATCTCTCGTCATACTATGACTACCTTCCTTATAAACCACATGGTTTCTACCGTATCTCTCGTCATACTATGACTACCTTACGAGATCACGCTTGGTTGAGGACATTATTAAGAGTGAATTGTACATCACAGATGTAATGGCCGAGAGATCGTAGTAGAGATGTGTAATTATGAAGTGATTGAACAAACACTCAGAGACTCTAGGGGACAGAGCTGCGGCGCTGTTAGATGACCTGGGACAATAGCAATTGACTACAGGTACTTAGAGGCCACTAGAGTAGGTGTGGAAGTTATCAGCCAGTCCCAGAACGACCTGGAATAATAGCAATTCACTGGTACACTGGTACTGGTACACTGGTACACCACAGTCTTCGTCATGGTTGACTGATTTCACTAGCTGATCTATAGTAGAGGGCTTTTGGCTGTTTTTGACATGACCTGCTGTCCCCCTTCTACATGATGTATATATGGCCGAGGAGACAAGTCTCTCGGCCAATAAACCACATGGTTTCTACCCTATCTCTCATCATACTATGACTACCTTATAAACCACGTGGTTTCTACCCTATCTCTCGTCAAACTATGACTACCTTATAAACCACATGGTTTCTACCCTATCTCTCATCATACTATGACTACCTTCCTCATGAGCCACATGGTTTCTACCCTATCTCTCGTCATATTATGACTACCTTATAAACCACATGGTTTCTACCCTATCTCTCATCCTACTATGACTACCTTATAAACCACATGGTTTCTTCCCTATCTCTCATCATACTATGACTACCTTATAAACCACATGGTTTCTACCCTATCTCTCATCATACTATGACTACCTTATAAACCACATGGTACTGGTTCACTGGTACACCACAGTCTTCGTCATGGTTGACTGATTTCACTAGCTGATCTATAGTAGAGGGCTTTTGGCTGTTTTTGACATGACCTGCTGTCCCCCTTCTACATGATGTATATATGGCCGAGGAGACAAGTCTCTCGGCAAATAAACCACATGGTTTCTACCCTATCTCTCATCATACTATGACTACCTTATAAACCACATGGTTTCTACCCTATCTCTCGTCATACTATGACTACCTTATAAACCACATGGTTTCTACCCTATCTCTCATTATACTATGACTGCCTTCCTCATGAACCACATGGTTTCTACCCTATCTCTCATTATACTATGACTGCCTTCCTCATGAACCACATGGTTTCTACCCTATCTCTCATTATACTATGACTGCCTTCCTCATGAACCACATGGTTTCTACCCTATCTCTCATCATACTATGACTACCTTATAAACCACATGGTTTCTACCCTATCTCTCATCCTACTATGACTACCTTATAAACCACATGGTTTCTACCCTATCTCTCATCATACTATGACTATCTTATAAACCACATGGTTTCTTCCCTATCTCTCATCATACTATGACTACCTTATAAACCACATGGTTTCTACCCTATCTCTCATCCTACTATGACTACTTTATAAACCACATGGTTTCTACCCTATCTCTCGTCATACTATGACTACCTTATAAACCACATGGTTTCTTCCCTATCTCTCATCATACTATGACTACCTTATAAACCACATGGTTTCTACCCTATCTCTCATCATACTATGACTACCTTCCTCATGTCCATGACCCTTGCCTTTGCAGCAGCGCAGACTCAGAAAAGGAATATAAGGGAGTGATCACCAGCCCCCCCTGTTGTTAAAAAATGATCACTCCCTAAATTGAGACAAGTTATTTCACCATTCAGGAATAACTTGTATACCTTTAAACCAAGAAATGCCTCTTCAGCCTCATGATTTTCCTTGATATCCTCTTACCACACATTCAATTCTAATTGAAAGGCTGATCTTGTTGATCATTTTTTGTTATATGGAAAATGCAGTGTCTTTTCGATTAAAAATATGCAATGGGACCTTCATGGAGGCGGAAGCTGCTTGATGGACCATAATAGCATGTGAATTGATGTTATATTGTCATTCAGCAACTCTGGTAGGTTAGAGGCTGTGAGGCCCCTCATTGGGCTATATTCTACTTGAGGAATGAGCCCTCTTTTATTGTGACTAGTGTCTCACCAATACTGTATTATAGATATATCACACTGATACAACTGCACATGATTTGCTCTAAAACCTACTTTCCAATTATAAATAGCCAGTGTCTTTATTTTTCAAAACAATATCATTGTAATGCTTTTTCCCCAGCACTATGTTAGTCTACGTGATATGTGGAGGAGCATAGTCTGGTATCCATTATTGCAGCCAATGCATCACTTGCAGTGCATACAAAGCATAGTAAGCTATGTTTTAATGAAATATTTCTCTTTTTCTCCCACAGGTTGACAGAGCTGACTATGGCTAGCAGCATGGTAGCCGCGACCTTCTACTTTGGTAAAGCACCAAGAGATGACCAACCAGACAAAGTGCTAGCATTAAAGATATAGGATGTTGCCATGAAGGCTGCATTGGCAGGACAAAGGCACAAGAACCCCACTGGTATGATGCCTAAATGTAGAGAAGGTGTCAGAGGCTATAGCTGCATTGTCCCCAGTGTGCCAGTTATACCATTTGACAATCTGATATATTTGACACCCTTATGTATCATATGTATGCATTGTGTAACCTTCAACACATGTCAGAGGGAAACTACCACCAGGAGAAGAAGTCTGTTACATGAGGACAAAGTACACTGCAAAAATGGTGTTTAGACTTTAAACATGTTTAGGTCTAAACACATTTAAAATCTAAACGTTTTGGTTCGATAGGTGTTTAGAATTTAAACATTTAAATTCTAAACACCTAAACAGTTACATTGAACATGTTCACTTCTGTAGACTGTAAACAGACAGGAAAATAGGAGTTTAGCTTTTAAACACTGATATTTCTTGGTGTTTAGACATAAAATATACACCAGGTGGCAGCTCTAATCTATAGTTGACCTTCTGCATGCAGTCACCTGTTATTGCCTGGTTATAAAATGTTGCAGTATTCTCCTTAATCAGAGTTCTACCTAATACAGTATGTATATTACACCCTATGGCATTGCTACTAGTACACCAGGGAGAAGCAACTAGTGCTTGCACACCCATTTTGTGAATTAAGAAAATATATAAAGCAAAATCCTTTCTGTGTCTCTGTTGTACTTGACAAAGGGGCACTGGCACTGATGTGATATGGGTTTAATACTCCTAATGGTTCGTATCGACTTATATGTTGGGTGGCTCTTTGGCTCGCTTATCACTAGAGATACCAACACAACACGAGTAGTTTGGGTTGGGCAAAGCCCCAGACTCCCTACCACTCAGGTAGGCCTTTATTTACTTCTCACAGAGCATACGTCTGGGCTGGACCATGTCCAGTCCGCTTCTGCGGATCGTCCGGCTCCTTAGTAGAAGCTGGATGCAAGGCATGGTGCTGCCCCCTCTTGTACCAAACGGGTATCGCAAAGCGACACCTGGTTGGCATAGAAGGAACGAGCACCACACGAACACGTCTCTCGGATGAAGCGCACTAATATATACAACGATGCCGGCCCCTACAATACAGTGTAGATGAAATACTTGGACAATATAGCTGACCCTGTAGACAGAGTTGCATTGCTCCCCTTCAAAAATGGGCATGAATGATATATAGGGTCCTCACCCTAAATTCATTCATAAGCCAATTCCCAAATACAATATCATATTATGATCAGAGAGGGAAATCGAATATCTAAGCAAGATTTTTCAGATAAAAAAAGAACCCACAATATAAACCTAAACATTTTATATCATTAACACATTAATTAGCTAAACATTTCATTTTTCTAAACACTTTTTCTGTGTTTAGCATAATATTGTGTTCAGAAAAACGATTATGTTTAGAATTATATTTAGGATCTAAACACCATTTTTGCAGTGTAACTTGAACATACAGGCCACCAAGATCACTAAGATCTATATTCACTTCAACCTTTTACTATTCTTTAAGGGAGCACACACCCTCCTTTTCCCACTAACACTAGGCTACAAACTCCACTCCTATTGCCATGTCTGCCTTCAGCCACTTCTATTGAGGTAAATCTTGTTGTCTTGACAGCGGGGTTGGGTTCCTGTTTTCCCTAAGGACACTGCTTTGATTCTGGTTCCAGTGACATCTGGTGACAATGACCTACAGCACAAATTGACTACATTCTACAAGTCAATTGGTGTTGTAGGTCTGCAAACTGGGAAGACTAGATAAATCCTGACACTGTCTTTTTATTTCACATGCTTCCACTGGTGGAACTTATCAAAACAATTTTGTTTGTGGGAACCAGTAAGTGACAAGAATAAATGGTCAAAGACATCCCTTCAAAAATGAATTCTATCTTTCTTTGTTTTAAGGTTTTATAATTCATGAAGGTCATTTAATTTGAAGTCTATGTATATGAAAATATATAAGCCATTCTTTGGGATTCCAGTGCCCTAAAATAGGTTCAACATATAACCTTTTAGTACTCCTATTTCCCTAATGTTAGCCATAGATCCCCTGCACCACCAAACATGCAGATAACACTTGAGTCTAACATATCTCCTCTATCAACTCTCTACACATGGTTAGTAGACCAGGACCAGGTCTCCTATAAAGCACATGGACCGTTACAAAGCTCGTCTTAGTGATAAGATTAGGTGTAGAGACTGAGGTGGAAGTGCTGAAATATAGAATATGTAATCATCTTATCACCTTAAGACAGAATGAGTAGGTTGGTCGAGGCCCACTGTGGATCGATTTTATTTTACTCAGTCTGTTTTTCTGCCTTTCAATTTCAATGTGTGTGTGTGTGTGTGTGTGTATCACCATATCACCTAGGCATGTCACATGGGGGATAAGCCCTTTTATTATTATGATGTATTACTGCAGGCATATAGGGCTGTGTGTCAGCACTCAATTTTCACATATTACAATTGTGTTGCATTGCAGCAGGGCTGATGCCCTGATTCTCTGTTTATGTGCATTGCTGGCTCTGTGTATTGTGTCAAGCATTAAGCATGAACCCTGCAGCAACAACCTGCTGCTTTCACTATCACTTTGAAGGCAGGGGGCTAGGATTCAACACTACCCTTGGGAACCATTAACCTAAAGAGTGGCATGGCTGGTTTGTTCAGATAGTATTTTTTGAGCAATTTGTATTAATTTCATTTTGTTTTCAATCTCGAAGGTCAGTCTTTAATAATTGGTGTCAGGAAAGGCCTTACCCGTTTGGCCTCAAAGGATCTGGTGTCTTTGTTAATCCATATCAACAGATTTTAAAATGTTTTTTTTTTCCCATTTGCCATTGCTTTGTGGAAATAGAACCACTGGGATTTGTCACTCTGGTGGCCTCAGGCTTACTAGAATACAATTTATGATCTAATCCAGCTCTGGTTTACTTACTTATAAACCATTAATATCATGGTACCATAGATGTAAGAAAGCAGATATAACACCCGATTCCTACAGGGTAGTTTAAATCTTGTAGATTCCCCGGTAAAAAAATAGTTGCTAACATTTTACAATTATATGAAACTTCCCTAAGTTGAAGTAAAATTGTACAAGTGGCCATCTATAACTGCAAAGTCCTGTAATATGCTGTGAGAGAGTTTTTGGTGTTGTTATTGCCGCCCTCAGTATCCTAGTACTAAGGTATAGGAAGCACCGGGATAAAATAAAGTGTAAATATCCTGCAGAGGATCACGGTGACTGCTAACAAAAAGGTTAGCAAGCACTTCACTGGGGCTCATTCAGTGAATCCTCTTTGTAGGAATGGAAACAAGTAAAGCAATCATTTAGTTTCAGAGTGGACAAAGGGGTTTCTTGGGTAGGTTAGCTTTCCTCTTAGTGTACTCAGTCAAATTTTACTAAAGATGAAATTGCTGAGAACCTACATTAATTGGCCAATCAGTTAGAATTCAAGCCATGGGGAACTGCTGCATCTGCAATTTGCTGTTTGAAATGCTCTCTCCTTGAAAAAAATCCAAAAAAATAAAACCAACTCACTGAAAAGATTTGAGTAGGCCTACCCTTGATATTGGTAAATTACCTTGAAGCTGGAGGCAACAGAGATGATCCAAGGTTTCACTAGGTGAAGGTCCAGTTGTCATTGAAATTACTCAGTTTAGTTTGAACATATCTTGACCTATAGGCCTATAAGAAGGCTGCTCATGACACAAAAACAATCTAGAATATATAATGTATGTATAAACTGGCTGTTCTCTCAGTCCAAACTGTGGTATGCAGCAGGACCCTGGTAAGGCACTGGCTTTATCGCCCCAAAATGTACCACATATTATATTTGTATGAGATGCTTCATGGCAGAGAGAGACTATAAACCTCCTCAAAGGCCTGCACGACTCTGATCATGCACTATTCCCTTTTCACATGACAAGTTACATTCAGTTATCATGTTTTATTTACATCCTCTGTCCAACTAAAGGTGTTCTGAGGTGTTGTGGCTGTGACTTGCCAAGGTGTTCAAGATGTAGGAAAAGATTGACATATCTGTGAAGGTTTAAATATTATATTTTATAGCATCGAAATGGATGATGTCTGTTAGAGTCTGATTTGACCTTGAAAACATCCTTTTTATTGATTGAAGGAAACTAACTACCCTGGCACAAATGACATGCTACAAACATTGGCCCTGGCAGTGCATGGTCTAGTCCTTATTATTGTTGTTCTTATTATAGCACAGAGTGATTCAGGTTCAGGAACACAACTTTTATATAGCTGATATATAACTTGCAAACCTATTATCACTATCTGGTCTTGTCGCGTGACAAGTGACATTCAGTCATGATGTTTTATTTACATCCTGACTAATTCTACCTGGTGCTGAATTGGATATAGACCCTCGGGAAATAATCCTGGATTTATTATTCACCTCAAGGGCAAACCTGCTAAAAGCTATCGCTTTTGATGCTTGCTACTTAGTCTAATCTCTATAAGTAAGAATTAGCACTGGCTATATAAACACTTATCCTATGCAATAACATTGTTACTTTGATCTTACTGACTCACAAATCACATTTTTTAACTGCCTTATTATAAGGGCTTTGTCACTTTATAGCCTGTGGAAGAGTGAAATGAGATTGGTTTGTAATCTCAGATGGCATGCGCCCCTATGCCCATTTTATCTGCGTTAAAAGCATAATGTGCTAATTTGGTTAAATCTTAATGGCGCTAATACCCCTTCCATGTGTAAACAGCTAAGCTGTGTTTTAACCCAGGGAGTCCATTCTTCCTCTAGGTGCAGGCCATTGCAGGTGGTTTAGTATTACTGCTTTTTTTTCCTTGAAATACTAAGGGTGGATTGTGACTTTATGATTAACAGCAGACTGTTATGAGTATACACTGAATAAAATCATATATCCACATTGCTGGTGCTCTGACCTTGTGATAAACCCAGAGCAACTTAGTTCAGGGGTGGAAATGAAATGACGAGAGGCAGTGGAAATTCTTCTTGAATGGAGAGGCTCTGTTCCGAGTGTGTTCACCTAATGTGGAATTAGTAAGCTGTAAACTCCTAAGAAAAGTTCAGTGGTTTAGGCATGTGCGAACTCCCAACTTGACTTAAAGTTAAGCATTTCAGCTAACATTCCGACAACGATAATCAGGTTCGTTTTTTTTCTACGTTGCTCAGATCATCAGTCTAAATGATACAAATCACATAGCATAGGATAGAGCTTGGTGTAGAGTAGAGGGGTGTAGAGAGAGACATGGTGGTGAGGACGACTGGATAAATGAAAACATATAGCTACTAGCTACCACCTCCTGTCAGGATATGCAAGGGAGGTGGACTGTGCAGTGCAGCCATCGATTTAGCAGAAAGCAGTTCATGGTGGCTTTGTAAGCCAGCCTCACCCCTCAACAAGTGTTCTGTCACCTCCTCCCTTCAACCATTTGCAACCAAGTGCCAGATATCGTAGTCCATATTCTCAGAGAATATCAGGGAAAGGGCAAGGCTTTAAAATTTGTGGAAGTGCATGGGGCTATATGATGCAGTGTTGTGGGGTGTGGCATTGCAGCATCAGAGGACAGAATTGTTGAAGGGACCAGAGTTGCCCTTCATTTATATTCATGTGCTACATACATCCCCTCAATACGTCATGGCACATCAATACAGCACCTCCAATGAATGCAGTCCGGGGTAATAAAGCTGTGCTGCCCCCATGTACAAAAATGAGAGATGACTTTCACTTCCCCAAAGCCACCATGCAAGCATAATAGACAGAAACGGAAATGTTAACATTAACTGCCTATTTCTACAGCAACACAAAGGAGTCAGCCCTTCAAGATGAACCACTAGATTTGTATGTTTCAAGGCATCATCAAAGTATTGCCTCCCTGCAATCCTGAAACCTTAAAGAAAAACACTACCCAATTTTCATGATAGCAGAGAGTATCAGGTGCCTCTGACTCTGAGTTATGTCGGTTCAGAAGTTGTAATTGAAACAGATTATAACGAAGATCTGGAGGGGGGTAATTTTGTCCCGTCAGGAGTAAAGTCGGATCCTGTCGAGAAACACCTCCATAGAGGAAGAGGCTTGTTGTATTTACGAGCACCAGGCTCAAGAAAGAAAACCTTTCACTCCGAGAGGGAGAGATGGGGGAGGAGTGAGACCCAACCAGTCTCTAGATGGGGAATTAGATGAAAGTTTGTTTAATCCCGGTGGATTGGCTCAGACTGCCCTGGGCAATGCCTACAAAACGATCTGTAGCATTGGTTTACGAAGCTCTAGAGGAGGCAGAAAAAGCCCGAAAGGAGTTAGAAACTCTTCAAGAGAAAGTTAGAAATTGGAAGAAGTAACTAGAGGAGGCTGATAGAAAAGGCGAGGAAAAGTATCAAGACTTAAGTGCCATAATGTTTCAATTGAACTCCATGAAACCTAAAATTCAGGAGAATCAGAAAAAACTGAATGAGACCTTAAATCAGTGTGAGAGAGAAAGAAATTAGTTTATGTTGAGAGTGCAAGTAAGGGAACAGAGCACCTCAGTGTCAGTAGCAGCTTAGTTGGTGGAACAGCTTATGGAAAGTTGGAACAGTTATTTCACTGATATTGTGTACTCCAGATAAATTGGTTAATGGCTGTGTGGAGGCGTTGTGAGGGTTGGTTAAGGCATGTATACATGGATTGACTCTACCTAATGAGCAGCTCTAAGTGGGAGTTGCCCGCTGCGAGTGACTGAGGGCCATATTTCATCTCGCTGTGTTCACTGACTGGTACCTCATAAATCATCACAGTGCAGGGTCCTACTTGTAGACCACGTGGTTTGATTTGATTTGATTTTTACTAACAAACAAGCTAGGCCGTTTTTACCGCAAAGTTTTATCAAGTTTGATACTATATGAAATAAATGATACATATACAAATGTAGTTACTGATTAACTGTGCAAAGGACTGGTTTCAACTGAGGTGGCTTTCATCCTACAAGGTAGCAGAGTCTAATATACTAAAGACATTTACTGCCAATTCAGTAAGCTTAGGAGGAGAATGGATTGTGTGAATAAAGCTGGGAAATTGGGGATAGATTGGCAGCAATGCTGATGCACTGTACTTAGTTTGTATTTCTAAGGGTTCCACGCCAAGGAGTGATTGTGTGGAGGGCAGTGCTGATGCACTGGGCTTGCCGAAAGAAATATAGTTGGTAGGTAATATGTATCTGAGTATATAGATATGACAATATAACACTGTCTATATATAAGATTGGCTATATAGTTGATAAGGCAGTGCTAATGCACTGTACTTTCAATCAATCGTCAGCAACGAGCAGTGCTTATGCACTATACTTGGCTTACTGGTTAATATGCAGATCTATACTGAAGGATGAATCAGTGACTACATCGGAATAGTCCAGGCGTTGAGTGATCATGCTATCCTTAAAGGCTGATCAAATTTCCCAAGTTTTATACTATGAAAAGGTAACATTATTCATGGATGACATTAGTAAATCATATACCTCATGTAATGTGCCCCCTAAATTCAAGGCATACATGTCGTCAGAGGTTGTCCAATGCTCCATAATGGTCAAAAGTATGTATACATCATAGAATCTGTCCCATGATACCTACAGCACCACCATGACACACGACTAGGATCTTCCATTAATGGATTTACTGCCCCAATAAATGACCAAAGTACACTTCAAAATAGTCTTATTGTCATTCAACGCTTAGGGCTATGAAGCTGCTTAGAGGTCATGATTATCATACTACCAATAAAGGATCCTCTTTTGTTGGGATAAGTATCTCATAAATGCTCAAAAGAATTTTCAATTATGTGTAAACTGGCCTTGGAGACAATGTGGATATAGCAAGATTAAGATTGCTGTCAATCTTTACAATTGGTTAAAATGTCCACTATAGTAGTGTCCCCCACCCCACATCATCAGGTATACGGGTTACTAGTGGTATAATGTAGGATAGAACCTGGTGTAGAGAGGACTGCTGTAGAGACATGGAGTCAGCAAATATGGTGGTTAGACGGACTAGAAAAATGAAAACAAATAGCTGTCATGCCTGGCGGTATGGGATTCTCAGTCAGGTGAACTGTCTGGTTGAAGTATTGATAGGCAATAGCACTATTTGGAGATTACTTCCTTCAGGCTCCTCCCACCCAGCTTCCTGTCACCCTTCACCAAGACCCTAACTCAGAGGGCAGGATGGCATTCGGTACTGTTACCAGTATTGCTGGATAGTTGTGTCAAAAGAGACAGACCCATTATAGCATTCTTATGCCACGTACACCCTATCATCTTTTCTCAAGCCTTAAGTATACGAGAGCCTGGTGGAAGCTATCATCATAACTCCCTTACGCCACCTGTGGCTATGATATATGCACCCTTTTAGCCCTACCTCATCCCTTCTCAAATTGTATTGTTGTTTTTTTTTTCTAGTAAAATGCCATGGAATATTCAGCATCTACGTTTGGGGTGGTAGGTGGGGGATATGAAGAGGACACATATGAGAGATAACCTGGTGCACTCTATTCCATATCCTTCTGAGCATTTAATTCAATGAAAGATGAAGGGCATGAAGACAGGACCTTAGGGTGTATTATATAGGTCACAATGTAAGCAGAACTAACTAGCACCTTCCAGGTACCTCTTCTGACTGTTAGCTGTTAAGGGTAGGGAGCAGATTGGGGTGGGAAAGTAGGTCAGAGGGAACATAATTGTATGTTGAGAGCGAGACATGCTGGGGAACAGAATAAAAGGGTAGAAATTAATTACAAGTTGTGGGATACTACCAAATAATGGAGAAGCACAAGGAACGAGAGAGGTATATAAGGGTGATTTCAGTGTAAGACTGCAAATGGGTCATCTAATGGGCTATTCTGGCTTTAGCGGATTAGTGACAAGGTAGGGACAGCAGCTCTGCTTCGTTGGGTATGTAAAACTCCACTCATGTAACTAACAAGCAGCTCAGAGTGGGAGTTTCCTAAGGGGAGAGTAACTGAGGGCCATATTTTATATATGACCAACCCCACTAACTCCTGCTACAGAAATTATTATGGCAGCAACCCCTACTTGTAAAGCAAATGGTGGCTGACACAGCATGACTAAACCCACTCCTTGTACCAAACTAAGTGTGAAAGCCCTCAATACATGCCTGTGCCATGTACCTTAGCACACTCACCGTTTTATTGATGCTTTCTGTGTCAGCAGGTACCTCAACACCCCTTTTATCAATGCATATAGCCAAAGATCACCATAGAGAGTCTCACCACATGCACGTTTGTGCTGACTCATATTCTGTGGGTTTACTTAAATTTGAACGGTCCTAGGTTCATCTGAATTGATTTTGTTCTTGTTACTTCTTCCATGACATATGAATCCCTTTTAATTGTTTGGCAATCCTCTCTAGGCCAATTACATCCTGTCCTATAGTCAGATACTGCCACTGCCCTCTAAAGCATGGGGAGTATACATATCTAGGGTATAAGCCCAAATCCAGCGTTCATGACTCTGAATGTTCAGTCAGCTCTGCTGAAAGTTTCAGTTCAGTCCTGGTCAGGTTTATTATATGATTCTATTGAGCAGCACATCCTGGTATTAGTTCCCTGTGGTACTTGATCACTTTATGTGCTGGGTAATGATTGCTTGTGATCTCAGGTGGCAGCTGCCATTCATTCCTACTAGTCTGTGTTAAAAGCGCCATGGTAAATGTTAAGTGCATCTATAATATCACTGTGTGCACAGCTAAGCTCTTTTTAACACATCATGCAATTTGCAGATCTGTAGCAGTGATTTAGTGTTATTGGTTTGTTACATATTAAAAAGGTGAAATCTTATTAACTGCAATTTGATGTTTCTGTTTCTCTCCTCCTCTATTCATTCACCCTCCCCCTTACGTATGCTCCTCTGAAGATGCCTCTTTGTAATCAGAATGACTATGTGAATCAGAATGACTAAGTGATGAATATATCTTTTCCCTATCTGCACTCCTAGTCTCAGTGGCTGATGGACTATATTTATTGCTCATTAAGTCACATGTGCCTACAGTTGGTGAGTTGGTACGTGAGAGTCCATATGAAAAATAACCAGGTGGACTCTGTTCCCTATCCTAGGGCATATGATCCAATGCCTTGAGGGAATGGCATGTAGGCAGGCACTCATCTCAGGGTGAATCAGATCTGCTTATGGAACTAACAAATACTTCTAGATATCACCACACGTAGTGAGCTGAATGGAGAAGGAAGTAAGGTCTAGTCATGGGTCACAGATTCAGGTGGAGGACATAAAAGGGGTGGTAAGTAGTTTCTATGTGTAGGAGACTATCAGATAATGGAGAAGCACAAGTGGTGTGAGCAGAATATAAGGGTGATATCTGTGAATAAACAGGATGGATAGCTCATGGCCCTTTTATGGGCTTACCTGATCACAAATTTAAGTTCTTTGCTACCTAACATAACAGAAAGAGAGGGCATATATCAATGGCCTGCAGAGGTACAGAAATAGCTTTGATATATTAGGTTTTAGACTCGTCAGGCGCCAGGACTGCAACCCTTAAAGGTATATGGAGATCTGCTTAAGTAACTAACTAGCAGCCCACCATAGGAGCTGCCTGGGGAGACTAACTAGCCAACTACACCAACTCCTCATTGCCATATCACCCAATGTAGTATGGCCATATTATTGATTATACCACGATTCTGGCCTAACCAGTGTTTTTATCTGTATATCAACCGTTCATTATCAGGAGCATTTAAAACTTTGAGCAGGGAGGGAGCAAGCACCAGAGTCTGGGGTAATACAGCTGTGCTTCCCCCATGTACAAAAATGAGAAATGACTTTCACTTCCCCAAAGCCACCATGCCAGTATAATGTATATAAACTGAAATAGAAACAGAAATATTAACATTAACTGTTTCTCTCTGCCTATTTCTAAAGCAACACAAAGGAGTCAGCTCTTTAAGATGAACAAATAGTATGTTTCAAGGCATCATTAAAGTATTACTTTCCTTCAATCCTGAAACCTTAAACCTTTGCTCCCTCAGCTTTAGGAATAAAAGAGAAAGCTGTTATTGTACTTCTCTTAAAGCTGTTTTTGACTTTAAATTCCAGATTTCTGGTACCTACCCATCCATCCCTAAAACCTGTAGTATATGGCATTGATGGTTATCATATTCTGCATTTAAGGTGATTGTGTACCTTTCAGTGATTAGTTTGGTGAATAAGTTGGTGAAGTGGATGTGTGTGGAACGACCAGGCCCATTAGACACTTATGATTCAATGAGTGGAGGGGAGTTGTGTTGCTATGCAGTGCCCCCAGGGCACATTGTTTCTGCTCATGGAAACAATTAAACACATCTTGTAGCTACCACCAAATGCAGTTAGCAGCTTGGGGTGGTGAAGCATCTCTGAGAGAAGAAAAGGATGAAAAGTGGGAATAGGAGAGGGAGGGAGAGAGAGAGAGAGAGAGAGAGAGAGAGAGAGAGAGAGAGACAGAGAGAGAGAGAGACAGAGAGACAGAGAGAGAGAGAGAAATTAGTTTATGTTGAGAAGGGAACAGAGCACCTAAGTGTCAGTAGCAGCTTGGTGGGTGGAGCAACTCATGGAGAGGTAGTGTGGGCCAGTTATTTTACTGATATTGTGTATGTTTTGATGAAATCAGTTGATGGCCAGAGAGAACAGGAATGGCTTTGTACAGAGTGGTTGTGAGGGTTGGTTTAGGCAGAGACCATGCCTTTAGGGCATACATGGATTGGCTCTAGCTAACGAGCAGCTCTAAGTGGGAGTTGTCTGAGGGGCGAGTGACTGAGGGACACATTTCATCTCGCTGTGTTCACTGACTGGTAGCTCGTAAATCATCACAGTGCAGGGTCTTACTTTTAGACCTTGTGGTTGCTACCATCCTATGGCCACAACCACTGATACCAACCCTAATGTGACAGCATTCTGCCTTGTACTCATTAGCAGCCTGGCACCTCTTGACAACCACAAATGAATATCAAATGAAGCGTTGAGTGATCATGCCATCCTCAGAGGCTGACAGTGATTTCATCCTTTTCCTCCCATTCCTCCTCACTCTCACCCCATAATCAGCACTATTTCCTCTTTGTCATAAGGTATTATTTCCCCAATTTTTAAACTTTGAAAAGGTAATGAAGTTATTCATTTATGACATTCATAAATCATATACCTCATGTATTTATAAGGTGCATCCTAACCTGAAGGTATATATAATGGACTAAAGATTACATCATAGAATCTGCCCCATGGTACCAATAGCACCACTGATCATGATATAGAGGTAGAATCTTCAAGTAATGGATTTACTGCCCCAATAGATGCCCAAAGTATACCTCGAAATGGTTATATTGCCAGTCAACACTTGGAACTATGAAGGCTGCTTAGAGGGCATAATACCATACTACATATCATACTACAAATAAAGGATCCTCTTTTGCTGGGATAAGTACCTCATTAATATCCCGAAGAATTTTCAATGATGTGTAAACTGGCCTTGGGGACAAGGCAGATATAGCAAAATTAAGATTGTTGTCAACCTAACATTTATAAATGACATTGTGCTCCAGAGGCATGCCCACAACACCTGGTAGCTCCCTATAAATTGACAGTTACCATTGGTTTAAATATAGCAGTGTCACCCCCGCATCATCAGGTATACATGTTACAAGTGTTATAATATAGGACAGATCTTAGTGTAGAGAAGACTGTTGTAGGGGCGGGGAGTCAGCAAGCATGGTGGTGAGAAGGAATGGATGAATGAAAACAAAAAGGTAGTATATGTCATGCTCTGTCACCTTGCCTGGGGGTATGGGATTCTCAGGGAGGTGGACCATCTGGTGGAGGAGTTCATTGGTGGGAACACTATATTGGGGGGCTTACTTCCTGCACACTCCTTCCTCCCAGTTTCCTGTCAGCCTTTCACCAAGACCCTAACTCAGAGGGCAGGATGATATTGGAGATTGTTACCAGTATGTTACCAGTATGACAGGATAGCTGTGTAAAAAACACTGCCCTTCACAGCATTTATCATGTCATGTTCACCCTGTTTACATGTGGAAGCAGTCCATGAGTGCTGTCAAATCACTCAGAATGTAGCCTTGTGAAGCCACTTTGAATTTCACATTGCTCAAATTCTGAGTGGGATTCATAGTAGGCTGCATGAACCTGAATTTTGCTAGATTTATGTTTACATTCATGCAGTATCAGAGGCCATCTCCTATACAAAGAAACAATAGAATCAGCTGTTTTGCATTATTTTATCTTATACATATGGCTTTCTTTGAGCATCATGATGTTCATAGTATCTAGTGCAACTGAAGTGCTCTAGTACCTCCACTTTCCCCAGTCACATCTGACGAAATTGGATTACCTTTTCTGACTTCCTTTTCTCTTCTCCATCATTTAGTCCCCCAGAGCATATGCTTCACATAAGCGAAGGCCGAAGGGCAGGTAGGCAGGTAGCTATCTTTGGGTGCATTAGTACTCGCAGCTGAACTAACAAGCACCTTGCTGGTACCACTTCAGACTGCTACTGAGGGGAGGGAGCAACCTGGGGTAGGAGATTAGGTCAGAGGGAACACAGGTCAATAATGGTGAGGTCTGGTATGGTGAATAGACATGGTAAAAGAGGTAGTAAAAGAGGGACAAGGGCTAGGGAAGGAGAGTACCTCATGTTATGAAGGTTGGGTGTTGGGAGCAGAAAAAGGGTAAAGTAATTACAAGGGTTGGGACACTATCAAATACTGTAGTGAGAGAGGTACAGTGTAAAAGAAAGTCATTGAAATAATGGTGCATTCCTCATCCCAAAGATGCCAGAGAACCATCATTATTTTCCTTATACTTTTGTGTACCGCTGGATTGCCACCTGGGGATTCATGTGAAGTGATACTGGTTCAGTGCTTTACACGTATGGTGATCCAATATTCAATTTTACAAGGTTCCCTGGTAGATTCAACAGTTATTTCTTACAGTGTAGATGAGGGTGATTTCAGTGTAAGACTGCCATGGTTTTATCAGATTGGTGGAAAGGTAGGGACTAGAGCTCTGCTTCTTTAGGGTATGCTCCACTAATGTACCTAACAAGCAGCTCAGACTGGGAGTTGCTCTAGGGGAGAGTGACTGAGGGCCATATTTTATCTGTCCCCAATCCTACTTACCAGTACCCCAAAATTCATTACAGCAGAGACCCCTACTTGTAGACCAAATGGTTCCTACCCCAGCATGACTACACCCACTCCTTATACCCTGCTTCTATTGATATCTGCTGTGTCAGCAGTTACTTTAACACTCCTTTTTTTGTGTATGGTTAGTAATGCAAAGCACCAGCCCGTTTATTTTATATTATCCTGGTTACAATAGAAAAAAGCTTGTTCAGCTTGAAAAATATTCCTTGCAACCAGCCTATCTTCATAATTTCAAGTAATATATATATATAACAATAAAGTAAATCTTGATATGTTATAATAATACACATCATAGTATTCTCAACAAAATTCACCCAACTAATTTGTTACATTAGACAACTTAGACAGTACAATCTCTGTCAACCGGTGTACTTAACCTCTCGATGAATAGTATCATTAGGCATAGCCTGTACATGAGATTTTGGGGCGGGCACCCCTCATTATTCTAATCATATGTAGACCCAGATACTGGACATTTTGACATCATTATAGTTACATAAATACAACATGGGATGAGTGGGAGATATAAATTATGGTGCTATTTAGGCAAAGAGTGTCCTTCCCAAGCATTTCTTCTGATTTAATTGAAATTCTTCGTATGATGTTATATTTCTTGTTGCTGTGGGAAGTGCATTCCAAGCCATTGCACCCCTATATATATAACACTTTTCTTAGAAGTTTCATATTTTGGTTTGATAGTAAGGAAGACATTTGCATCGTGGGTCCTAGTACGTATTTCTCTATTATTTAATAGGGAGACATTGTCTTGTTGCTTATACATAAAATTCAGTAGGTGCATTTCTCTACGAGGGGCTAATGGGGCTAACATTGCTTGTTGATGTGTTAAATCTGTAGGGTACCTGTTATCCAAACCCATTGCTTTTCTTAGGGCCTTATTCTGTGTAACCTGTAGTTTGTGTAGTATATACGATCCAGCCACATCATATAGTATATCTCCGTAGTCAGCATAAGGTAGTACCATCACTTTATAAATTCTTAGCAATGAGTTATTATCAAGAAAAGGTCTGAGCTTGGATAACATCAATACCTTATGCAGCATTTTGCGACACATTTCTTCGGCATGCTTATTAAAATTTAACACCGGGTCTAGATAGACTCCAAGGTATCTGAAACTTAATACCCTCTCTAGTTGAGTATTGTCAAATAGCAGTGTATGATTTTCAATTTTTTTTTCAGCCAAGGCCTCAACCCAAAAATCATATAATTTGTATTTTTAGCATTTAAGGTTAATTGATTTTTTTTAACCAATCTTTTAGGGCCTTCAAATCATCTTGAAGTATACTAGTCATTTGTTGGAGTTTATCACCTTGTATAGATACCACAGTGTCATCAGCATATAGAAAAATTGAACAATTCTTTATAGCCTTTGCCAAGTCATTCACATATATCAAGAATAGGGTTAGACCCAGTAAAGAGCCTTGTGGCACCCCACAGGCTACTACACCCTCCTTAGACATTAAACCATTTACCAGTGACCTTTGTCTCCTATCTCTCAGGTAGTCCTTAAGCCAAACTCTAAGTTGCCCTCCGATACCAATTTTCTTCAATTTTTTCTAAAAGAATAGAATGATTAACAGTATCAAAGGCCTTTTTCAGGTCAACAAAGGTGGAAATGGTGTAAAGGCCTTTATTGAACAAGAAAAATAGGCAACCGTTCCAATTGTAGAGTGACCCGATCTGAATCCATTCTGTCTTTCATCCAGAATATTATTGATTTCCAAGTAATTCATTAGTCTATTATTCACAACTTTTTCTAAACGTTTACCAATAATTGGGAGTAATGTAACTGGTCTCAGATTGGAAACATTTGTCTTATCCCCCTCCTTTTGTAATGGAACAATGATGCCTATCTTCCAAGCTGCAGGTATTACACCAGACACAAGAGACAAGTTAAATAATTCAGCAATCCTCTCAGGTATTGCTGACAAAGCATCTTTCAATACTCTCGAAGAAATAGTGTCAATACAGGAAGATTTACTAACATCTATGTCCTTTACAAGTTTTCTTATTTCATCCTCATCGGTAAAAACATTATCTAAATTGCTATCTACATCTATGCCGTCATAGGACCAAGGGGTATTCATATCTCTTGCAAGATTTGGACCAATATTTAGAAAAAAAAATCATTCACAAAATTAGGTATTTCCTCATCTGGTACCATACAGTCCTTTACAAAGTCCTTAAGATGACATCTCAGCTTATTCCCATCACCTTTAATTAAGCCATTAATTTCTCGCCAGAATTTTTTACTATCGTTGCCATGATCTATTAGTTTCGTCTTAACAAAATCAGCTTTTGCTTTCCTTATTTGTTTGGTGCAATTATTTCTTAAATTCTTAGCAATATTCCAATCGGCAGTATTTTTTTAGGCCACCACTTTTTTTAGTGCATTATCCTTATCCTTAATTAGTTCCAATATATAATCCGTTACCCAGGGGGCTCTCTCTTTTTTAACAATATATTTCTTAATAGGACACATATTATCCAATTCTTTCAGTAAGACATTTAGCATGAATGTCCATCTTACATTTACACAATTACTATCATCATGTGGACCCCAGTCAGCATTTCTTATACACTCCTTAAACAATTCAGGGTTGTAGCGCCTATAGGTACGCCCATAAAATTCAATCTTTGTTGCACACACTACCTGGTCAATAAATGATATGCCTACCATATAATGGTCACTAATATTCCATTTCCTTCTCATGGGTTCAAATTGTTTTGTCGTATTTGTTATAACCCAATCAATACACGTTTTGGTTTCTTCTTTGACTCTAGTATGGTCTTCAATTATTTGATTTAAGCCCAAAATGTTAAGACAAACTTTCATTAATTTTGTTGCAACCATCTTAGTATTTAGAAAATCGATATTAAAGTCACCCATGACAATCAGGTCCTTACGCCTGAGATTTGCTCTATCAATCAGAGAGTGCACACAGTCCACAAACTTTGCCTTGTCTCCATCTGGAGGTCTGTATACATTAGCTATCACTATATTCTTTTTACCCATCCTTATTATTTCTATCCATTGAACTTCAATATCATTTGAGCCTATGTTTAGGTGTTCATAAGACGTAGTTAAGTATGGTAGGTCATTTCTTATGTACATCGCTACACCCCCACAGGATTTGTTTCCCCAGTCCCTATCCCACCTCTCAAAATTATATCCATTCAAGTGTACTAACCCACTTTCCATGCCTTCCTCTAGCCAGCTTTCAGAAATACCAATAACTGCATCATTTCTTTCACCCATATATATTCTCAGTGTATCAATCTTAGAATTTAAACTGCATGTATTCAGGTGTGAAACAGTAAACTCTCTCCTCCCATCCCTGATATTGTAATTATCCCTTATCATTTACCCAAGATGTGCCCTCAATCTCACTATACAAGTAACAAACCAAATTAGAATAGAATATGTGTAGGTATAGGCATCGTGTGCCACCTACTAAGAGCATTGTACTCATTTGAGGTTTAAGTAAGGCTATAGATTGGCAGGTCTGTAGCAAACCTAATTTCAACGACCCCCATAATAATATATTATAAATCTCTCCTTATACCTCTACTTCTATTACTCTTAATAAGAATAAACATTGTACAATTTATTCTTAACTTACAAATACATCCACCTTACAACTTAATAATTTATCAATCTAGGCAAATCCATAATGATCGTATACATCGAAGTTTTACAGTTGGATTCTATATATAGCTCAGTAGCGTCCAAAATAACCTGCTACCAATGTTAATTGACCAGCGTCTCCACTCCTCGCGTGAGTCTCACCATGTTTGTGCTGACTCATATATTCTTTGGCTTTACTTAAATTTAATCTCTCCTGGGCTCATCTAAATTGAATTGGTTCTTGTTTTTTTTTTCTACTTTGATATATGAACTCCACTCTGATTGTTCAACAAACGTCTCTGGGCCAAAAATATCCTGTCACAGCCACTTCCTTACACTGTACCATCTAGTGGATCCTCCTTAATCCATGTCTTTGATGCAAGAGGACATACATCTAATGAACAACAAGTCAGTGTACCAAACTGCTATTTGCACTTATTCTTCTCAAAAATGTTGAATTTATAATCTTTCTAATCTTAACCCACATTAAATGAGTGTCAAACTTCTTAGAACTTGAATACATATCAAGTATGCCCAAATCCAGCATTTCTAATACTGACTGCTCAGACAGCTCTGCTGAAATTCTAGTCAATTTAATAATATTATTGTCATTGACAAACATATCTTGGTAGTAGTTTTCCGTGGTACTTGATCACTTTGTGGGCAGGGAGGGATTATCTTGTAATTATTGCTTATCTCAGGTGGCAGCTGCCCCTCATATCATTCCTAGTGGTGTTTAAAAGCACCGTACATAAATATTTCATACATCTATAAAACCACTGTGTACACAGCTAAGCTCTTTTTTAACACATCTATTCTGAAGATGCCTCTCTGTAATCAGAATGACTATGTGATAAATATATTATTTCCTTATCTCCTCTCCCAATCACAGAGGCTGATGGACTATATCTATTGCTCCTTGAGCCACCTGTGTCCACTGTCTGCACACCTTTATTCTTATCCCATCCATGATCGAACCACATTGTTTATATGGTACAAAGGCATTTCATTTCAGCATCTAGATTGTGTTCCTTTGGGTGTGTGCATTGGCTGGTAAGTTGGTAGGTGAGAGTCCATATGAAAAATAACCAGATGCACTCTTTTCCCTGGGGCATATCACCCAATGCGTAGATGGTATGGTGTGTAGGTGGGCCCTTATCTTAGGGTGCATCAGATCTGCTCATGGAACTAACAAGCACTTCCAGGCACCACCACAGACAGGGAGCAGCTCAGGGTGGGAGGAGGTCAGGGTAGGAAGCAGCTCAGGGTAGGGGAGTGTTGTGGGTGAGAAGGGAGGTCAGAGGGAACACAGGTCAATATGGTGTAGGGCGGATATAATGAATGGGGAGGGAAGAAGAGGGTCAGGGGCCGGTGAAGGGGGTAGCTGTCTGTATGATAGTAATGAGGTGTGGATTGCTGATCAACGTGGGGAACAGGAAAGGGATAGAAAGTAATTTACAAGTGTGGAAGACAGATAATGACAAATACAGCCTAAGGGTGATGCTGTGAACCAGCGTAAGGGATTGCTTATTTTTCATGGACTTGCAATTAATGTTCTTTGCTTCTGTTCAAAATGCAAATCATGCTGAGTTTGGAAACTGCAACAACCCTACAAATGCAGAAACTGGGAGTGGAGACACTTTTGGGACTGATGGAGAATGGAGCCATGAGAAATGGGATCTTGTTTGTTCACTTCCTGCTGGGGAATGGCTGTGCCTATATTTTACTGTAAGGACTGCCGTTCATAACATGACGTAATGGGTGTGTGTGAATGGTCAGTAAAAGTATGTAAAGTGCTTTGATAGATGAGGTTGAAACTTGGTGGGGACCAGGACTGCATTCCATTAGGGCATATATGGAGATCTACGTAAGTAAATAACTAGCAGCCCACAGTAGGAGCTGCCAGGGAGAGTGACTGAGGGCCATATTTCATTACCATCATCTCTACTTGCTGCTACCTCAGAAATCATTACCCCTAGTTGTGGACCACAATGTCTCTACCCTGACAGAGTACTCCTACTCCTCATTACCATTTCCCCTAATGTAGAATACTTTCTAAATGCCATATTATTGACAATCTCAGGAATACACTGTTAAAACAATGAAGAAAGACTAGGTGATCTTCTCTGATGCATGGATTTGTAATGTAGAAGAGATTATCCTTGAGAATGGGAGTGGAATAGTTTGTGAGGTGGTAGCCTTCAGAAGCCCAGCACTGTGCACTGGAACAAGAAATGACCTAAAGAGGCTCATTGTGACTGCTGACAAAAAGGTAAGTAGGGAAAGAAACTATTATAAGCACTTTCCCAGGCTGTCTAGGTCGGCGCAACCTCCTAAATGTACTTTTTGTATTGATGGAAACAGGAGAGGTAATGATCTAGGTTCATAGGGAATGCGAGTGTTGATTGAGATGGGTGGTTCCCCTCTTGGTTTCCTGAGTCAAGTTTTTTTAAAGATGAATCTGTTGGGAACCTGCACTAATTGGCCAATTAGTAGGAATTCAAAACTATTGGGAACTGTTTTGCAGTTACAGGTGGTCTCTCAGATAAAACAGCTTACTGGTTGAATGTAGGAATGGCTCCCTGAAACTTAATTGGGGTGGTACAGGGTCGTTCTGGAAGGGGGTTGTGCAATCTTGATGTGGGTAAATTTCTTCATGAAGCTAAAGGCAAGAATTTGTCTCATCTTAAAACAGTTTTTCTTAATCCAAGATTTTAAGGTAAAATTAACCACATCTTTTCTTAAACAAACCCAATGAATGTACTACCTCCTAGTAAATCTTGTGATCACATGGCTTCTATACCATTAAAAACAGAATTTACAAATTCAAACAGTCTGCTATTCAAATAGAACATGCTGTATTTTACTCTGTCTATCATACTGTTGTCACCGTCATGCATGATGTACTCTTGGACAGCTCTGTCTATAGAAGGTAATGTGGCCAGAATCTGACAGATAATCACATCACAAGGCAATATGTTCTCACCCCATTTTAACATGTACTAGCTTTGATCTGTGATACCTTCTCTGATCCTTGATACCCCATCTGACTCAGGGTATAGATAGAAGTGAAAGATGCATTAGGGGGTCACCACCTGCCCACTCATAGTGTGCTGAAGGGGGTGAGAGACATCCATCTGTTCACAGGGCAATAGCATGTGTGTAAATATGCAGGGAACTTGTAAATCAGCATTTGATATCCTGTCACCTAGTAGTCCCATATCAGTAAAGGAAGTGTTCACAATGTAAAGGTGGTCTGTCCGAGTCCTGGCTAGGCTGTTATCATATACAAGTACAGTGGTCCTCCATGTGGTGTTAATGACAGTTACAATATGGCCAACTGTCATACCTGGTCAGCAGATCTGTGTGATGACTGAAGCTCCCCCTACTGGGTCGCGGAGGTACGATAGCCTTTCCTTCTGCATTTATCTGCATCTATATGCCGTACATGTGTAGCAATAGGTTGTATCTAAAGCACATTATATTCAACACATATGACCTAAACCTGTCACATGAGGAGGGGGGACAGTGGGGAATAAGCCCTTTTATTGTAATGATGTAAAACTGCAACCATATAGGGCAGTACATATTGTTGGATTCCTGCACTGTTGAAGGATTGATGCATTAATTCTCTGTTTATGTGCATTACTGGCTCCATGTATTGTGTCAAGCATTAAATATGAACCCTGCAGCACCAAGCACCAACCTGCTGCTTTCCCTGTTTCTTTGAGGGCAGGAGGCTTGGATTCATTACTTCCCTTGGGAACTATTACCCTCAAGAGCGACCTGGCTGTTTTCCTCAGATATACCGGTATGTTTACTCTATTGCTCTTTCCTCCTAGCCGAAGTATCAATTGTACTTTGATGAAAAAGAAAACACATAATCTTCTCATCTCATCTCTATCTATCAAGGATAGGGGTTCCACTGATTGTTTGATGGCAGTTTCATGATATTGGTTTATATCAGATAGTATGGGCAGCATAAGTAGCATTGTGCCTATCACCAAAACTATTTCGAGTCATTTATATGCATTAAAGGCACACTGCAAGGTGTAGTAAGTGTGGGAAGCTTTAACCGTTCACAACTCTCGATGTATTCCCCAGCCTCTATTGCCTCTCATACTGCAGCTCTTTCATTGACAGTTCTCAATGGATGCTGCCTCTATCAGGGTAAATCTGATTGTCCTGGGAGCCATGTTTCCTCCTTATATCAATCCCAGGATACCGCTTTGGGTTATGTTGTGTGAAAACCAGCTGCGGCCACACGGCCTGACCCCTAGTGAGAGAGGTCTGCAACAGAACCAAGGGCAAAAATTCCTCAACTGATTGGTTCACAGTGACTGCTAACAACAAGGTAGGCAAGTATTTCCCTGGGGCTCATTCAGTGAATCCTTGTAAAAGTATCTTTGCATGGTATGAAACAAAAAAAGGCAACCATTCAGGTTCAGAAGGGGGCAAAGGGTTTGGTTGAAAAGGTTGGTTTCCCTCAAGTTTTACTAAAGATGACACTGTTGAGAACTTGCATTGATTGGCCAATTAGTTAGAATTCAAGCCATGGGGAACAGTTGCAGCTGCAATTTGCCATCTGTGGTGCTCTCTCAAATAAAGCTCCCCAAAATTTAATTGCAGTAGCAATGATTCTCTTTGAAAGGATTTTAGTGCCCTTGATATTGATGAATTATCTTAAAGAAGCTGGATGCATCAGAAATGGAGGGGCTTTCCTCATCTGAGTTCTCCCTGATCCACAGTTTCACTAGGTAAAAGTCCAGTTTCCATTTACATTACTCAGTTTAGATTAAACATATTGTGGGCCCATAGCCCTGTAGGGAGGGTACTCATGACACAACAACAACCTAGAATACATAATGTATATTACCCTGGCTGTTCTCTCGGTCAAAATTGAAGTATGGTATTCATTGTTATCTATAGCAGGTTCATAGAAAGGCAATGCCTTTATGGCCCCAAATGTAGCACATGCTGGTCATATTTGTATGAGATGCTTCATGGCAGAGAGAGACTATAAACCTCCTCAGATGCCTGCACCACTCTGATCATGCACCATTTCCTTCGCACATGACAAGTGACATTCAGTCAACATGTTTTATTTACATCCTCACTAATTCTACCAGGTGCTGAATTGGATATTGGCCCTCGGGAAATAATCCTGGATTTATTATTCACCTCAAGGGCAAACCTGCTTCAAGCTATTGTGTTCAATGCTTGCTGCTTAGTCTAATCTCTATAAGTACGTATTAGCACTGGATATATATAAACACCTATTCTATGTTTTGTTTTAAATCTCTTTATTGCCAATAAAATATGTTACCGGTACAAATCAATGTTAAAGTCTTTGTTGATTAGTCTAGAATAAGTCAATTCATAGAATTGTTTCACGTATTCCTTATCAATGGTATTTCATTTTATATATTTAATACATTGATTCAATAGGTGTCTCTATATATATAGCTTCAATAAATAAATACGGCGGAAGCCTCATCTGGTCTTCCATCTGTAGATTATAGTATATCAATTATCGATATTCAACCACATATTTAATACATTTTGTTCAATAAGAGTCAATATATATATATAGTAGCATAATATCAGGCAGAAGCCTCATCAGGTCTTCTGCTTTAGTTCATGGGATATCAAACATTTGAGGAATACAAAGAGAACAGTGAGAATTTAGACTAAGCACTTATTAACCATGTAATTTTCATGTGGCAAGAAAGAAGGCTATGGACCTCATCCCCACTAAGTTAGTGTTATGGGTTGATCCTTCTGGTCCTAGCTTTTTAAACATTTTAATAAAGTTTCTTTGTTTTTTAAAGCCTAAGCTCTAAAAATAAAACAACACAACTAATTTTTCAACTTTGGTTTTGATGTGACATTTTTATTTTGTAGTAAGAACCAACAGTTTCGGCACATGTGCCTTCATCAGGGTTAATAAAATAAGAAACTTGGCATCAAACGATATGTTTTAGTATAACAGGGTATAAGGAGAGGATCAAAAATATATTTAGATAGGTAGAGTACATTAAATCAATACAGGTTGATTGAAGGGTAGAAGGGATTTAAGATATTTTCTAGTATCATTTTTAAATATTTCTAGGGTTTCAGCATTCCTTCTACCACAGGTTAAGGCATTCCATGTTATGACACCATGAAACTCCACACTTCTGGTATAAGAAAGACAGTTTGGAGTGATTGTTTTACATAAGGGGGCATCATGTTGTCTGGTTTGTAATCTATTTACAATCATATAGTCCAAGGATCTCGATCAGTTATACATATTATATAGTGTGAGCAAATTTTCTGTCTACCAATTTGTTACAACCAGTAATATTGTGTATAAAATTTGTATTTGTAATATGAGGTACTTTCAGGCAAATTTTTAGGCATCTATTTTGGGCATATTGCAGTGGATCAAGGTATTTTCCATATGTTGTTGAAAAACAGATGTCAGCGTAATCCATATAATGGAGTATGGTAGTTTTATAGATCTTCACTGATAACATTACATCTAGATACCTTCTTAGTAGGCACAACTTGTAAGTTTTGTAAGCAATAGTCTTGTTCTGAATCTTCAAATGGTATTTGTAAGAAAGAAGAGGGTCTAGGGTCACACCGAGGTATTTATAACTGGGGACTATTTGTAATATTTGGTTATTTAACATAATATTAGCTTCTAAAGTTTTTAATTTCTGGTTTGATGATGTAAATAACATAATTTTTGTTTTGGTAATGTTGATGGACAGCTTATTTTGAAAACACCAGGTAAAGTAGTTTTCTAAATCAGCTTGTAATTCAATCTTAGCTTGATGAAAGCTGTTGTGAGATGAGTATATTATAACATTGTTATATTTATTTTACTGACACACAAATCACATCATTCTGACTTATTTTCTAACTGCTTACTGGTGCTTCATCACTGTATGGCCTGTGCAAGAGTGAAATGTTTGAAGATTGATTGTAATCTCAGATGGCAAGTGCCCCTCAGTCTGTTTAATCTGTGTTAAAAGCATAACATGCCAACTTGGTAAATATTTACTGACAATAGTACCACTTCCGTGTGTGAACGGCTAAGCAGTGTTTTAAACCAGCTAGTCCATTCTTCCTCTAGGTGTAGGCCCATGCAGGTGGTTTAGTATTATTGTTGTTGTTTTTGTAATGGAAAACCTCTGCAGAGCTGGAGGTTTTATGTCAAAACCTCCAGCTCTAAGGAGGTTTTCTGACTTATGATCCATCCACTGAAGTTTATGTAACAGTAAAACCATAAATATAAGCATATTTTGACAACTGTAGAGGCCTAGAAGAGGATTTGAATCATCTACACTGGCTGTGATAGAAAGCTATGATAAATATATGGTGTTCCAGTCTACAATCACCAGCAGTCTCAAAAGTATAATGGTTAGCATGTCTGACTCTGAATCACAGAATGTGGGTTCAAGACTGCATGGGGAAAGTGTTTTTAACTTACACATACAAGGTAAAAGGAGTAAAATGCCCCCTGAAGCCCCCCTTTACCATTTTGGCAATCAGAGTATGTTCATTATAATACATTATTTTTAGAATTTGTTGCAAAAATGACAGTGGTCAACCAAGGATAAAACAAAATCACACCAGGGGTTTGAACCTGTGTGATCTAGATTTCTAGTCCCAGGCCTTACCCACTACACTAGATTGACCAGTCAAACGTTCAAAGCAAAATCACCCTGTTTATCTATAATTGATTGCTCAGTCATAGAAGTAGCATATTGCCCATCAGTAGATGTTCTAACACCCGCAGTATCAGCTGAGGACTAATGGTGTAATGGTTAGCATATGAGACTCAGGATCCCAACACTGTCTGGTGCATGGGTACAAATCCCATATGGGACAGAATTTTCCCTAGAATTACATCTGCTGTTCAAAAATGACCTTATTTATAAACCTCCTGCTACGATTGGCCTATTTGACAAACCCTCCTCCCAGACCTGACCCAATTCACAAAACCTCCTGCTAGAACTGACCTAATTCATAAAACCTCCTGTTGGCCCCCAAACTGTAGAATATGGAACAATAGGGTGCAGAGCCAGGTGGAGTATGGCAGAATCAGGGTGGATTGTGACTTAAAGATGTGTAGGATAGAGCCTGCAGTTGAGATGCCTGGGATACAGAGGTGTTGGAAGAAACATGGTAAATGTTCTATGAAAACAAATAGCCACTGGCTGCCATGTCCTGTCACCTCACCTTGGGCTATGTGAGAGGGTGGACTGTGCAGTACAGACATTGATTTATGGACACCAGCTATGGACACCCTGCCCCATTTGAAACTAGGAGGGCAGGTAGGGGGGGGCAAGTGCCAGATATCTTAGTTCATATTTTCAGAAAAAGTATCAGGGAGGAGGCAAAAATTGTGGAAGTGTACAGGGCTAGATCATGCAGTGCTGTGGGTGTGGCGTTACAGCATTAGAGGACAGATTTGTTGAAACGACCAGAGTTTGGGCTAATTTAGCTGTTCTGCCCCTATGTACAAAAAAGAGAGATGACTTTCACTTCCCCTGACCCACCAGGCCAGTGTCATGAATAGAAACAAAAATGCTAACAATTACTGGACTGTGTCTCTCTTCCCATTTGTAAAGCAAAACAAATTAGTAAGCCATTTAAGATTTACCACTAGATTTATATGTTTCAAGGCACTGTGTAAGTACCACTCACCTGCCCACATCCTGGAGCCTTGAATCTTTGCCTCCTCAATTACCAGAGCAATCTATTATTATACTTCCAGTTACAGCTACTTTATGTGTTGAATACACTGATAGGTGAAGGGGACATGTGTGGAATGAACAGGCCCATGTGACTCCTTTTTTATTAGACACTATGATTCATTGCATGGAGGGGAGGTGTGTTAGTAGGTACTTTCCTCAGGGTACATTCCCTGCTAGCACAACTAATCCAAATGATGTCTTTTTTACGTACATCACATGAGTTCTCATGTAAGGGATGGCGACATGAGTGATCACTCATCCTCACCAGGGATGGCAACATGAGTGATCACTCACTTCGCTAGATGAGACACACACCATGTCATAACGCACATTCACCACGGATGGCAAGGATCATGATCACTGACGCTCACGGGGGATGGTCACTTGGGTTATCACTCACCTCGCTAGATGAAACAAGTACCATGTGATAGCACAGGTTGACCACAGATGGTGAGGATCTTGATCACCAACACTCACCAGGGATGGTGACACAAGTGATCACTTACCTCACTAGATGAGACGCACACCACGTCATAACGCACGTTCACCACGGATGGCAAGGATCATGATCACTGACACTCACTGGGGATGGTCACTTGGGTGATCACTCACCTCGCTAGATGAAATGAGTACCTTGTGATAGCACAGGTTCACCACAGATGGTGAGGATCTTGATCACCAACACTCACCAGGGATGGTGACACAAGTGATCACTCACCTCGCTAGATGAGACGCACACCACATCATAATGCACGTTCACCATGGATGGCAAGGATCATGATCACTCACACTCACTGGGGATGGTCACTTGGGTGATCACTCACCTTGCTAGATGAAACGAGTACCTTGTGATAGCACAGGTTCACCACAGATGGTGAGGATCTTGATCACTCACCAGGGATGGCGACATAAGTGATCCCTCACCTCGCTAGATGAAATGCACACCATGCCATAGTGCACGTCTACCACAGTTGGCGAGGATCGTGATGACTCACACTCACCAGGGATGGCAAGGCGGTTGATCACTCACCTCGCTAGATGAAACATGCACCATGTCATAGTGCAGGTTCACCAGGGATAGTGAGAGTGGTGATCGCCATCACTGTTGATCACTCACCTTGTTAGATGAAAAGCTCATAATCATCGATATTGGTAATCATGCAGCTTCACATCTGCCTGATCAAAGTATGTTTTGCCAGAGAAGGTATTGCCATATGTATCTTAGCTCTAACCACAGACAAGGTGTTCATGTACATATTTCCCTATGTATTTTTCCTGTAACCAGAGAAAAGGTGTTTATAGATAGTTGCTTTCATTTTAGAGATACCTCTATCTAAATTCAATTGATATTTTCTCTATATAATCTTGTTTGATTCAACTCTGCAGTATTACATGGAAATTAGTGTGAAACAAAGCACATTTGATATGTACGGGACTTACACTTCATGCCCACACTTCCTAGATAGGCTACATGTTGAACAGTGGTGCTGTCTCAACAACTTTGGCAATGGTGGTGATAAGTTGCCATTCTGATTATGAGAGTGAGTGACAGATGATGTAATGCTCAGAGAGCATCGACTTGGAGTGACACAAATTAACGCATTGAGTGAGACCAATGTTGGCAATGGTAGTGATAAGTCGCCATTTTGAGAGAAGATTAACTAGGAGTGACATAAACTCATGCAGTGAATGAGATCCATGTGGGCGATGGTGGTGATAAGCTGCCATTCTGAGTGAGAGTTGACTGTGAGTGGCGCATACTCATGCAGGGAGTGAGATCCATATTAGCGATGTTAGTGATAAGTCGCCATTCTGAGTGAAAACTGACTGGGAGTGGCACATAATCACACAGTGAGTCAGATCCATGTTGGGGAAGGTTGTGATAAGCTGATATTCTGATCGAGAGTTGACAGGCAGTGGCACATACTCACGCAGTGAGTTAGATCCATGTTGGTGATAAGTCACCATGCTTTGTGAGGGATGACGTGGCACATACTCACGCAGTGAGTGAGATCATGTTGTGATAAATCGCCATGCCATGTGAGACACACAGTGGCGAAAGATGACGCAGTGAATTATCAATAAAAAAGGAGTCACCATTGATGACCAATCATGGCAACAGATAACCACAATTTGCTGGGTGAACTCATGCCATACTTACAAGACACACATGGAGTCACAACTTTGGCACTTCAAACGCTTTGATTTCAGCAAAGCAATACCTAAAAGGGATTAATTGCCACAGTTCTGGCAACTAAATTCTATGCTGGACAATTTGCTGCTTAGAGTTGACTTAAAGTTGCCCAAATCAGTTTAACGCAATATTGATAACAATCTTAGATTCTTTTTTTCTGGACTCTAGAATATACCGGTTCCGTAATATCAATCATTGCTTACGGCACTACCATGACAGACAGCTAGGACGTTCAAGTAATGTTTAATAAATAATCCTATCAATGCCACAAAGAATGATTTTGGCCTTGGAGGAAATGGCAAGATTAAAAATTTGTTAGTCAAGAATCATTGTCAACCTAACACAAATGATATTGTGCTCCAGGGACAAGAAAACAACTAACTGGTAACTCCCTTCGGATTTACAGTTAACAATTGCCTAAGATATCCATGATAATAGTGTCTCCCTGACATGATCAGCATAGAGGTTACTGGTGGCATAGATAGAGAAAACTAAATGACTGTGGTGTACGAGGTAGCCGATCCATCCAGAGGTGGGGAAACACTGCCAAGGGGTGGATCCGCCACCTTGTACACCAGGGCGTTTAGTTCTCTCTTAATTTTGTATCTCTAAAGGGTTTAGATGAATAGATTTAATTCAATGAATTGCTAACCACCATTTTGTTTGTTTGACTGCACCCAGAATGAGGCTGCAGTGTCGATTGGCCGACTGTGGTGGATCGGCCCATATTACGCCACTGATGGTGTGTCGATTAGCCCTTCAATGTTAATCCTATAGGAAGAAGTTATTAGCATAAATAGATAAAACTAAATGACCGTGGTGTATGAGGTGGCCGATCCACCACGAGGGGTGGATCAGCCACCGAGGACACCAGGGGAGTTTAGTTCTATAATTATTTATGTTTTTAGAGGGTTTTAATAAGGAAAAATTATCAAAATCCGTTACCGTAGTTCCCCGTACGAGCGCCGGTCCGCCATTTTGAATGTTTACATGAACCCGGAACGAGGCTACAGTACCGGATCGGCCGCTGTGGTGGATCGGCACACGTTACGCCACTGGGGGTGTGGCATCGGCTCCGCAATGCTATCTCTACGGGAAGAAGTTATTCAGATAAAATAAAATAATATAGGATAGATCATGATCTAGAGAGGACTGCTGTAGGGGTGGGCAGTCAGCAAACATGGTACTGAGGAAAACTAGATAAAGGGAAACAAATAGCCAGTAGATGTCAGCTCTGTCACTTTGCCTGGGGCTACGACATTCTCTGGGAGGTGGACTGTCTGGTAGAGGTATCAATTGGCAGAAACACTTTTTGAGGCCTTACTTCCTTCAGGCTCCTCCCTCCCAGTTTCCTGTCAGCCTTTCAGAAATACCCTTACTCAGGGGGTGGTATTGGAGACCGTTACCAGTGTTACTGGATAATTGTCACTTGTTTAGTAAGGGAAAACCCTGCCCGTTATAGCACTTCTCATGCCACAAACACCCAGTTTGCATGTGGCCCCATTTTCAGTGTAATTTATAGAATTGGGAATTAACATTTGTATGGACCGCTTTTTTTCTAAAGCAACACAAATGAGTCAGTCCTTTAAGATGAACCACTAGGTCTCAAGGCATTGTTTAAGTATCACTTGCCTGTCCTAATCCTAACGCCTAAAATCTTTGATTTGTCAGTTCTAAGACTATGAGAACAAGGTGTTATGATACTTCCATTTAAAGCTACATTTGAATGTGCAGACCTGTGGTACCTACCGATACATTTTAAACCCAATAGTTCATATGCCACTGGTGAGTGAGTTGGTTGGTGAAATGGAGATGTGTGAAATGAACACGAGAGATAGACAGGAAGATTAATGGAAGAGAGACCAGGTCTCTGTCCCTTTAGGGTATACATGGATCGACTCTAACTATCGAGCAGCTCATGGGGAGGTATGGAGGGCCATATTTCATCTCGCTGTGTTCACTGACTGGCACCTCATAAATCATCACAGTGCAGGGTCCTCCCACACCGCGTTCTAATTGAAAGCCCAGCCCCATTGATTTAGATCATTAACCCCTTTTGATTGGATGAACAAAATCTCATAAAAATGCCATGAAATTATACATGTATTTAATTAGTACATAAGGGTAAAATATATATGATTCATATTATAAAATTCACCCTCATACCCCATGTATAACGTGCACCCTGTGCTCATAGCATTTATATACACAGGTCATCACCTCATTGGCACTTTAATAGACAGGGCTCTCTGTGTAAACAGGACTGTGTCCAGTGTGCAATCATTGCACAAACCTTTGAATTTCAGCAACTTAAAGCAAAACCAAATATTGATTGATAAACTTCAGGGCTACATCCACTGCCCAAAGATGGTCCATACGTCTCCCTTTATCCATTTTCTTTCTCCATGGAAATCAATGATGAACAAACTGGATGAAGCCGAGAGATGGACCATCTGCCGCCTTCATCAGTGGATTTAAGTTGGGATCTTTAGTCGCATCAAGTTAAACCTCTTTGAACAATTTGCTGCTCACGCTTTACATTTTAGACTCTAGAATAAAGTACCTGATCTGGCATAACAAATTTTATTTACAGCACCACCATGACATACAGGTAGGATGTTCAAGTGTTTACTACCTCAATCAATGCCCAAGTTATATTCATTTATAATACGAAATGGTTATATTGCCATTCAACACTTGGAACTATGAAGGCTGCTTAGAGGGCATAATTATTATACTACCAATAAGGGATCCTCTTTTGCTGGGATACGTACCTCATTAATGCACCAAAGAATTGTCAATGATATGTAAACTGGCATTGGGAACAAGGTAGATATAGGAAGATTAGGATTGTTGTCAACCTAACTTTATTGATATTGTGCTCCAGGGCTATGCCTACAACACCTGGTAACTCCCTTTAAATTGAGAGTTACCATTGCTTAAATGTACACTACAGCAGTGTCACCCCCACACCTTGCCAGTCTTAAGGAGGAGGACTGTTTGGTGGATGTATTGGTTGGCGGAAACACTAATGGGGGGGGGGGGCTTACTTCCTTCAGGCTCCTCCCTCCTAGCATATATCAGGTCACATATATATATATTTGAATTGCTGTTAACTCACTTTTGCTCGTCAAGCTCAGCTTCGAAATCTATATCCTACCTAAGTGTATATATCTATGATAAAGACCAGGGTTATACACCCGGCCCATTGTTTATCTGACATGTGAAGCCATCTTTTCCCCTTCCTTTAGTCTACTACAGCCTGGTAAAAGCTATGGTTATTACTTCCTTTACACCACCTGTGTCTATGATATGCACCCCTATAGTCCCATCCCATCAATCAAACTTCTTTGTATTTTTTTGTGGTATAGTGACATATAGTATTCAGCATATATACGTTTAGGGTCTTCCCTCATATCGGGTGGATCGGTTATGAATATGAAGAGGGCACATTCTATTCCATTTCCTTGATTTCCATAAGATTCAATGGGTGATGGATGAAGAGCACGTAGATAGATACATGAATTGGAGTGCATAAGACATTTTATCAGTGCTAACAAGCACCTTCCAGGTGCCACTTCACACTGTGGTTCCAAAGGCTCAGGGTAGGGAGCAAATTGGGGTAGGAAATTAGGTCAGAGGGAACAGGTCAATAATGGTTAGGTAACCATAGTGATAGAGATGGCAAAAGAGGGCCAGGGGCTGGTGAGAGAGAGTGGCTCCTGGTGTGAGAGTAATTCAGAGTTTGGGAGAGGGGCTGGTGAGAGAGAGAGTGGCTCCCGGTGTGAGAGTAGTTGAGAGTTTGGGACAGGGGCTGGTGAGAGAGAGAGTGGCTCCCGGTGTGAGAGTAGTTAAGAGTTTTAGACAGGGGCTGGTGAGAGAGAGAGTGGCTCCCGGTGTGAGAGTAGTTGAGAGTTTGGGACAGGGGCTGGTGAGAGAGAGAGTGGCTCCCGGTGTGAGAGTAGTTGAGAGTTTGGGACAGGGGCTGGTGAGAGAGAGAGTTGCTCCTGGTGTGAGAGTAGTTGAGAGTTTGGGACAGGGGCTGGTGAGAGAGAGTGGCTCCCAGTGTGAGAGTAGTTGAGAGTTTGGGACAGGGGCTGGTGAGAGAGAGAGTGGCTCCCGGTGTGAGAGTAGTTGAGAGTTTGGGATAGGGGCTGGTGAAAGAGAGTGGCTCCCGGTGTGAGAGTAAATGAGAGTTTGGGACAGGAACTGGTGAGAGAGAGTGGCTCCCAGTGTGAGAGTAGTTGAGAGTTTGGGACAGGGGCTGGTGAGAGAGAGATTGGCTCCCGGTGTGAGAGTAGATGCGAGTTTGAGACAGGGGCTGGTGAGAGAGAGTGGCTCCCAGTGTGAGAGTAGTTGAGAGTTGGGACAGGGGCTGGTGAGAGAGAGAGTGGCTCCCGGTGTGAGAGTAGTTGAGAGTTTGGGACAGGGGCTGGTGAGAGAGAGTGGCTCCCGGTGTGAGAGTAGTTGAGAGTTTGGGACAGGGGCTGGTGAGAGAGAGTGGCTCCCAGTGTGAGAGTAGTTGAGAGTTGGGACAGGGGCTGGTGAGAGAGAGAGTGGCTCCCGGTGTGAGAGTAGTTGAGAGTTTGGGACAGGGGCTGGTGAGAGAGAGATTGGCTCCCAGTGTGAGAGTAGTTGAGAGTTTGGGACAGGGGTTGGTGAGAGAGAGAGTGGCTCCCTGTGTGAGAGTAAATGAGAGTTTGGGACAGGGGCTGGTTAGAGAGAGAGTGGCTCCCAGTGTGAGAGTAGTTGAGAGTTTGGGACAGGGGCTGGTGAGAGAGAGTGGCTCCCGGTGTGAGAGTAGTTGAGAGCTTGGGACAGGGGCTGGTGAGAGCGAGTGGCTCCTGGTGTGAGAGTAAATGAGAGTTTGGGACAGGGGCTGGTTAGAGAGTGGCTCCCAGTGTGAGAGTAGTTGAGAGTTTGGGACAGGGGCTGGTGAGAGATTGGCTCCCGGTGTGAGAGTAGTTGAGAGTTTGGGACAGGGGCTGGTGAGAGAGAGAGTGGCTCCTGGTGTGAGAGAAGTTGAAAGTTTGGAGCAGGGGCTGGTGAGAGAGAGTGGCTCCCGGTGTGAGAGTAAATGAGAGTTTGGGACAGGGGCTGGTGAGAGAGAGTAGCTCCCAGTGTGAGAGTAGTTGATAGTTTGAGACAGGGGCTGGTGAGAGAGAGAGTGGCTCCCAGTGTGAGAGTAAATGAGAGTTTGGGACAGGGGCTGGTGAGAGAGAGAGTGGCTCCCGGTGTGAGAGTAGTTAAGAGTTTTAGACAGGGGCTGGTGAGAGAGAGAGTGGCTCCCGGTGTGAGAGTAGTTGAGAGTTTGGGACAGGGGCTGGTGAGAGAGAGAGTGGCTCCCGGTGTGAGAGTAGTTGAGAGTTTGGGACAGGGGCTGGTGAAAGAGAGTGGCTCCCGGTGTGAGAGTAAATGAGAGTTTGGGACAGGAGCTGGTGAGAGAGAGTGGCTCCCAGTGTGAGAGTAGTTGAGAGTTTGGGACAGGGGCTGGTGAGAGAGAGATTGGCTCCCGGTGTGAGAGTAGATGCGAGTTTGAGACAGGGGCTGGTGAGAGAGAGTGGCTCCCAGTGTGAGAGTAGTTGAGAGTTGGGACAGGGGCTGGTGAGAGAGAGAGTGGCTCCCGGTGTGAGAGTAGTTGCGAGTTTGGGACAGGGGCTGGTGAGAGAGAGTGGCTCCCAGTGTGAGAGTAGTTGAGAGTTTGGGACAGGGGCTGGTGAGAGAGAGTGGGTCCCGGTGTGAGAGTAGTTGAGAGTTTGGGACAGGGGCTGGTGAAAGAGAGTGGCTCCCGGTGTGAGAGTAAATGAGAGTTTGGGACAGGAGCTGGTGAGAGAGAGTGGCTCCCAGTGTGAGAGTAGTTGAGAGTTTGGGACAGGGGCTGGTGAGAGAGAGATTGGCTCCCGGTGTGAGAGTAGTTGAGAGTTTGGGACAGGGGCTGGTGAGAGAGAGTGGCTCCCGGTGTGAGAGTAGTTAAAAGTTTGGAGCAGGGGCTGGTGAGAGAGAGTGGCTCCCGGGGTGAGAGTAGATGCGAGTTTGGGACAGGGGCTGGTGAGAGAGAGTGGCTCCCAGTGTGAGAGTAGTTGAGAGTTGGGACAGGGGCTGGTGAGAGAGAGAGTGGCTCCCGGTGTGAGAGTAGTTGAGAGTTTGGGACAGGGGCTGGTGAGAGAGAGTGGCTCCCAGTGTGAGAGTAGTTGAGAGTTGGGACAGGGGCTGGTGAGAGCGAGTGGCTCCTGGTGTGAGAGTAAATGAGAGTTTGGGACAGGGGCTGGTTAGAGAGTGGCTCCCAGTGTGAGAGTAGTTGAGAGTTTGGGACAGGGGCTGGTGAGAGATTGGCTCCCGGTGTGAGAGTAGTTGAGAGTTTGGGACAGGGGCTGGTGAGAGAGAGAGTGGCTCCTGGTGTGAGAGAAGTTGAAAGTTTGGAGCAGGGGCTGGTGAGAGAGAGTGGCTCCCGGTGTGAGAGTAGTTAAAAGTTTGGAGCAGGGGCTGGTGAGAGAGAGTGGCTCCCAGTGTGAGAGTAGTTGATAGTTTGAGACAGGGGCTGGTGAGAGAGAGAGTGGCTCCCAGTGTGAGAGTAAATGAGAGTTTGGGACCGGGGCTGGTGAGAGAGAGAGTGGCTCCCGGTGTGAGAGTAGTTAAGAGTTTTAGACAGGGGCTGGTGAGAGAGAGAGTGGCTCCCGGTGTGAGAGTAGTTGAGAGTTTGGGACAGGGGCTGGTGAGAGAGAGAGTGGCTCCCGGTGTGAGAGTAGTTGAGAGTTTGGGACAGGGGCTGGTGAGAGAGAGAGTTGCTCCCGGTGTGAGAGTAGTTGAGAGTTTGGGACAGGGGCTGGTGAGAGAGAGAGTGGCTCCCAGTGTGAGAGTAGTTGAGAGTTTGGGACAGGGGCTGGTGAGAGAGAGAGTGGCTCCCGGTGTGAGAGTAGTTGAGAGTTTGGGACAGGGGCTGGTGAAAGAGAGTGGCTCCCAGTGTGAGAGTAAATGAGAGTTTGGGACAGGAGCTGGTGAGAGAGAGTGGCTCCCAGTGTAAGAGTAGTTGAGAGTTTGGGACAGGGGCTGGTGAGAGAGAGAGTGGCTCCCGGTGTGAGAGTAGATGCGAGTTTGGGACAGGGGCTGGTGAGAGAGAGTGGCTCCCAGTGTGAGAGTAGTTGAGAGTTTGGGACAGGGGCTGGTGAGAGAGAGTGGCTCCCGGTGTGAGAGTAGTTGAGAGTTTGGGACAGGGGCTGGTGAAAGAGAGTGGCTCCCGGTGTGAGAGTAAATGAGAGTTTGGGACAGGAGCTGGTGAGAGAGAGTGGCTCCCAGTGTGAGAGTAGTTGAGAGTTTGGGACAGGGGCTGGTGAGAGAGAGATTGGCTCCCGGTGTGAGAGTAGTTGAGAGTTTGGGACAGGGGCTGGTGAGAGAGAGTGGCTCCCGGTGTGAGAGTAGTTAAAAGTTTGGAGCAGGGGCTGGTGAGAGAGAGTGGCTCCCGGTGTGAGAGTAGATGCGAGTTTGGGACAGGGGCTGGTGAGAGAGAGTGGCTCCCAGTGTGAGAGTAGTTGAGAGTTGGGACAGGGGCTGGTGAGAGAGAGAGTGGCTCCCGGTGTGAGAGTAGTTGAGAGTTTGGGACAGGGGCTGGTGAGAGAGAGTGGCTCCCAGTGTGAGAGTAGTTGCTAGTTAGGACAGGGGCTGGTGAGAGAGAGAGTGGCTCCCGGTGTGAGAGTAGTTGAGAGTTTGGGACAGGGGCTGGTGAGAGAGAGATTGGCTCCCAGTGTGAGAGTAGTTGAGAGTTTGGGACAGGGGCTGGTGAGAGAGAGCGTGGCTCCCGGTGTGAGAGTAAATGAGAGTTTGGGACAGGGGCTGGTTAGAGAGAGAGTGGCTCCCAGTGTGAGAGTAGTTGAGAGTTTGGGACAGGGGCTGGTGAGAGAGAGAGTGGCTCCCGGTGTGAGAGTAGTTGAGAGCTTGGGACAGGGGCTGGTGAGAGCGAGTGGCTCCTGGTGTGAGAGTAAATGAGAGTTTGGGACAGGGGCTGGTTAGAGAGTGGCTCCCAGTGTGAGAGTAGTTGAGAGTTTGGGACAGGGGCTGGTGAGAGATTGGCTCCCGGTGTGAGAGTAGTTGAGAGTTTGGGACAGGGGCTGGTGAGAGAGAGAGTGGCTCCTGGTGTGAGAGAAGTTGAAAGTTTGGAGCAGGGGCTGGTGAGAGAGAGTGGCTCCCGGTGTGAGAGTAAATGAGAGTTTGGGACAGGGGCTGGTGAGAGAGAGTGGCTCCCAGTGTGAGAGTAGTTGATAGTTTGAGACAGGGGCTGGTGAGAGAGAGAGTAGCTCCCAGTGTGAGAGTAAATGAGAGTTTGGGACAGGGGCTGGTGAGAGAGAGAGTGGCACCTGGTGTGAGAGTAGTTCAGAGTTTGGGAGAGGGGCTGTAAAGAGAGAGTGGTGGCCGGTGTGAGAGGAATTGAGAGTTTGGAGCAGTAAAAGGATAAAGTATTTACAAGATGTGGGAGACTATCAGAGAACGCAGAAGCACAAGGAACGAGAGAGGTATATGAGGGTGATTTCAGTCTAAGGCTGTGCATGGTACATCTTACGGGATGTTCTGATTTTATCAGATTGGTAACAAGATAAAGACCAGAGTTCAGTTTCCTTAGGGTATGTAATGATCCACCCATGTAACTAACAAGCAGCTCAGACTGGGAGATGCTCAAGTAGAGAGTGACTGAGGGCCATATTTTATCGGTCACCACCCCAATTACCACTACCATAGAAATCCTTACAGCACAGACCCCTTCTTGTAGACCACATGGTCGCTACCCCAGCATGACTCCCCCCTATGAAAGCCTTCATCATATGCCCTCTATGTACTTTTGGCAGAGACACACCCTTCTATTGATGCTTTCTGTGTCAGCAGTTACCTCAACACTCCTTATATCAATGTATAGCCACAGATCACCATATGGAGTCTTATGTATATGCTGATCCATACTTGAATTTTAACTCTTAAAGGTTTGTCCAAATTGATCCTGTTATTGTTATTTCTTCCATGATATATATGACCCCCATAACCATTGTTCAACAAACCTCTCTGGGCGAATTATATCCTCTCCTATATTAGGTTACTGCCACTGCCCTATAACATACTGCACTAAAGTATATCCAAAATATCAGTACATATATTATATAGCACCTACAGAACCCAGATTTGATGACAACTAGGATGCAAATATGACATCAATATCCTACAAGCTAAAGTTTCAAGGCCCATTGGCCTAATACTGGGCTGTTGAGCAACAAGGATAAGAGAGAGTGCACCCCTAGCATTGTGATTGCTGGCAAAAAAAGGGATGGGAGAGAAAAACTATCACAACTACTTCCTAACACTGCCTCATTCAGTGGAACCTCCTAAAGTTACCTTTGAAACAAGAGGGGCAATTATTTATGTTTGATGGTAGATTGGAGGTACTTGACTCCCCATCAAGGCAGATTTCATCAAAGATTGATCTGTTGGGAACTTGGTTTAGGTGACCAGTTAGTAGGAATTGAGGCTATTAGGAGCAGGTTTTGTTACTATTAGCAGTTTATGATGCTTCAGCCAATAAAAGACTATGTAACAAATTAAGACATTACAATCACTCTGTACGACTAGGCTGTAGTGTGGTCTATCCTGGGGCATATGATCCAATGAGTGAAGGGGATGGTGTGTAGGTAGGCACTTATCTCAGGGTGAACCAGATCTACTCACGGAACTAACAAGTACTCCCGGGCACCACCACAAGCAGGGAGCAGCTCAGGGTAGAGAGCAGCTTAGGGTAGGGCAATGAAAGCAGGTCAGAGGGAACACAGGTCTATAATGGGTAGAACCAACATAATAAATGGAGAAGGGGAGAGAGGGACAGGGGCTGGTGAAGGGGGAGGGGTAGTAGCTCACTGTATGATAACGATCAGGTATGGGTCACAGATCAAGGCAGGGAACAGAAAATATGTGTAAAGTAGTTCTTAGGTGTGGGAGACTCAACAGATAATGAAGTGATTAAGGTTGATGGCTGTGAATAAGTGTGAGCTGACAAACAGAGTGGATACCTCGTGGCCATTTTATGGGCTTACCTCTCACAAATTTAAGTTCTTTGCTAGCTAACATAACAGAAAGAGAGGCCTGCAAAGGTACAGAAGTTGCTTTGATATATTAGGTTGTAGACTCGGTAGGTACCAGGACTGTACTCCTTAAGGGTATGTGGAGATCTACTCAAGTAACTAACTAGTAGCCCACCGAAGGAGCTGCCTGGGCCCTGTTTTTCCCTATCTTACGGACACATACAGACTTCCGTATGTTACATATGGACCTCCGTATGTGGGAAAATGACATACGGGGGGGGGGGTACCAGGTGGTATCCTAAAAGTGACATATGGACGTCCGTATGTGACTTACGGAGGTCCGTATGTTACATAGGGACGTCCGTATGTGACATACGGAGGTCCTTATGTGTCCGTATGTATTGTCCATATCTGATTTTATTTTGTATCATTTTAATACATTTTAACATAAGGAAAAACAGGGCCCAGAGGAGACTAACTGAAGGCCATATTCTGTCAGCCACCACCTCTCATTACTGCTACCTCAGACCCCAACCCTCGGTCCATGATGTCTCCACCCTGAGAGACTACTCCGACTGCTCATTACCATATTCCCCAATGTCATATTATTGACAATACCATGACCATACTGTTAAAACAATAAACAAAGCCCTTGCTTGTTAAGTCACCTTCTCTGCTGCATAGGTTTGTAATGTAGAAGAGATTATCCTGAAGAATGGGGAGTGGAATTGTCTGTAAAGTGGTAGTGTAGCCTTCAGCAGTACAGCACTACACTTAGGAACAAGATTTGCCCTGAAGTCTCATTGTGACTACCTGCAAAAAGGTAAGTAAGGGAAAGCCTCCTATAAGCACTTCCCTGAGGCTCACTCAGTGCATCCTCCTAAATGTACCTTTGTATGGATGGAAAACAGATAGGCAACCATTCAGGTTCAGAGAGGACAAGAGTGTTAGGTAGGATCGGGTGGTTTCCCCTCATGGTTTCCTGAGTCAGGATTTATTAAAGATGAAACTGTACTATTTGGCCAATTGGTAGGAATTCAAACCAATATGAACTGTTGCAGCAGTAACTTGTCCTTGAAGATATTTAAGCACCCTTGATGTAGCTAAACCTCTTCAAAAAGCTTTAGTCAAGAGAAATCGGAGGAATATTCCATACCTCACTTCATTTGTCCTTGATCCAAGATTTGAAGGTAAAGTTAGCCACATTTGCTCTTAAACCGACCCAAGAAATAAGCTTCCTTCCTATAAACTACATACAAGTTGTATGGTCATGTTGTTTATTTACCATTGTCAGCAATTTGTTAAGACAAACAACGTTTACATATTCAAGCGCTCTAGTTTTGATACAAGACATTCATTTTGTATATGAGGCTGATCAGTGCACAATAACCATATACAATACATGATAAAACAGTCAATGTATACATATATACACTAGATGTTTCCTTTATTCTACTGAACCCAACTATAACATAACATGCAGCCCTCAGTATCCTAGCACTAGGCTGCAAATTGCCTCCAGAGGCTCATGATGACTGTAAGCGAGAAGAGAAGCAACCATGTATAGGTTCAGAGCGGACAAAGGGATTGGTTGGATAGGTTGGTTTCCCTCTTAGTGTCCTGAGTCAAGTTTTATCATTTAAAAATAAAAATTCTTGAATACTGCATTGATTGGCCAATTAGTTGAGATTCAAGCATGAGGAACTGTTGCAGCTGCAATTTGCTGTTTAAAATGCTCTCTCAAATAAAAAGGCTCACTGGTAGAAATGGCTTTCCAAACCTAAATTGGGGTGATAATGATTCTCTTTGAAAACTTTTGGTGAATTACCTTAAAGAAGCTGGAGGGTTATTGGGGTCACCTCGGTTGTCCCTGATTCACGGTTTTACTAGGTAAAAGTTTTTATTCAAGTAACTCAGTTTAGATTAAACATATTTTTTGGCAAAAAGGCCTGTAGGAAGTCTGTTCATGACACAATAACAATCTAGAATACATAATGCATGTATACACTGGCTGTTCTCTCAGTCTAAACTGTGGTATGCAGCAGGACACTGGTAAGGCACTGGCTTTATAGCCCCAAAATGTACCACATATTTGTATGGAATGCTCCATGGCAGAGAGAGACTATAAACCTCCTCAAAGGCCTGCACCACTCTGATCATGCACTATTCCCTTTTCACATGACAAGTTACATTCAGTCAATGTGTTTTATTTAAATCCTGACTAATTCTACCTGGTGCTGAATCGGATATAGACCCTTGGGAAATAATCCTAGATTTATTATTCCATTTAAGGGCAAACCTAATACAAGCTATTGCTTTTAATGCTTGCTACTTGATTAAATCTCTATAAATAAGTATTTACCCTTGATATAAACATTTTATACTATATAACATTGTTATTTTGATCTTACTGATTCACAAATCACATTATTGTGAATGATTTTCGAACTGCCTTGATAATGCATCATCATTATATGGCCTTAGGGAGAGTGAAATGTTTGAAGATTGAGTGTAATCTCAGATGGCAGCTGCCCCTCAGCCTGTTTAATCTGTGTTAAAAGCATAACATGCTAACTTGGTAAATGTTTAATAGCGATAGTACCACTTCAGTGTCTGAACAGCTAAGCTGGGTTTTAATCCAGTAAGTCAGTCCATCCTCCAGGTGTAGGCCCATTCAGGTGGTTAAGTATTACTGTTTTTTTCTTTGTAATACTAAGGGTGGACTGTGACTTACTGATTATATAACAACTGATTTTGCCCAGCAGACTTTTACAAGTATGCCCAGACCATTAGTCTAAAAGTTAAATGTGTAGGATAGAGCGTGCAGCTGAGATGCCTGGGGTATGGATAGTGCGGGAAGAGACATGATGATAAGGAGGACTGGATAAGTGAAAATACATAATCATTGGCTGCCATGTTTTCAACTCACCCAGGGCTATATGGATGAGGTGGACTGTGTAGTGCAGACATCGATTTGCATTCACCAGTTGGTGGAGACTTTGGTAAGCCAGTTCTCAACCCTAGACATGGGTCTTATCACCCCTCCCAACCAGCCCTACCTCAGCAGGGGCATCAGGACCATTTAAAACCTCCAGCAGGGAGGGAGCTAGTACCAGGGTCTGGGGTAATACAGCTGTGCTGCCCCCATGTACAAAAATGAGAGATGACTTTCACTTCCCCAAAGCCGCCATGCCAGTATAATGTATAGAAATAGTAACATTAAATGTTTCTCTCTGCCTATGTCTAAAGCAACACAAAGGAGTCAGCTTTTTAAGATGAACCAATCGAATCTGTGGATCAACACAGGGAAATAAGCTTCCCTATTGGATTTTAGTACTGGTTTTGACCACCAGGGGGCCCTACAGGGCTAAATAAGGGAAAATTGATTAAAGGTATTTTTTGATGAGGAATACAGTAAAGCTATTTTCAAAATTCCATATTTGGAATGAAAAAGGATCGTTTTAGGGCCAAAATGAGTGTATTTGTTGACATTGGTTGCCATGGTAACATAAATTCCGTTCCAAATTAAAAAATTAAAGAATCCATTTGATTAATATTCTCGCAGAGATAATTATAGTGAAAACAGAATGAAAATCCCTTTTCTAGATCCAAAGTAACAGATCTGTCAACCCCTGCATGCTAATTAGCATAATTATGCTAATTTCAATTAATATATCCTAATTAGTTATATATAGAGCCTATTCCCTATGAGAATAGGATGATGGGCACATATATTCATAATGTTTTGTCTCGCAAAAAGTTCTGAAGGTATAGACTAAAGTGATACACTTTTCTTTGGAGGTCCCTTTTCCCATGGCTGTCCACAGATTTGTATGTTTCAAGGCATCATTAAAGTATTGCTCCCTTCAATCCTGAAACCTTAAACCTTTGCTCCCTCAGCTTTATGACTAAAAGAGAAAGCTGTCATTATGCTTCTCTTAAAGCTGCCTTTTTCTTTAAATCTCCAGATTTCCGGTACCTACCCATCCATCCCTAAACACTATAGTATATATATCATTGATGGTTATCATATTCTGCATTTAAGGTTGTGTACCTTTGATTGATTTGGTGAATGAGTTGATTGGTGAAGTGAATGTGTGTGGAACGACCAGGCCAACATTATTTCACAATGATTCCCTCTTCATTAGACACTTATGATTCAATGAGTGGAGGGGAGTTGTGTTGCTATGCAGTGCCCCCAGGGCACATTGTTTCTGCTCATGCAAACAATTAAAGCGTCTTGTAGCTACCACCAAATGCAGTTAGCAGCTTGGGGTGGGGAGGCATCTCTGAGAGAAGAAAAGGATGAAAAGTGGGAATAGGAGAGAGAGAGAGAGAGAGAGAGAGAGAGAGAGAGAGAGAGAGAGAAATTAGTTTATGTTGAGAAGGGAACAGAGCACCTAAGTGTCAGTAGCAGCTTAGTGGGTGGAGCAACTCATGGCGAGGTAGTTTGAGACAGTTATTTTACTGATATCGTGTACTTCTTGATGGTCAGAGAGAACAAGAATGGCTTTGTACAGAGAGGTTGTGAGGGTTGGTTTAGGCAGAGACCAGTCTTTAGGGCATACATGGACCGACTCTAACTATCGAGCAGCTCAGAGTGGGAGTTGCCCAGGGCAAGTGACTGAGGGCCATATTTCATCCTGCTGTGTTCACTGACTGGTACCTCATAAATCATCACAGTGCAGGGTCCTACTTGTAGACTTGTGGACACATCCACTCATACCACACCTAGTGTGACAGCAGTCAGCTGGGTACTCATCAGCAGTGTGACGACTCTCGATAACCACAAATGAATATCAAAGGAAGCATTGAGTGATCATGCCATCCTTAGAACCTGACTATGATCTCATTTTCTTCCTCCCATTCCTACTAACTTACCCCATAATCTGTGTTCTTTTCTCTTATGTCCCTAAGTATCACTTCCCCAATTTTTATACTATGAAAAGGTAATGAAGTCAGTAAAATGACGGTCATGGAAATGACATAAGTAAATCATGTACCTCATGTATAAGGTGCATGCTAAACTCAAGGCAAACAATGCTTCATTACAGACTAAAATATAAAATTGTTACTACAATACCAATTATTTTCTACAAAACAACCATGGCATAGTGCTAGTGAATTCAAGTAATGGGTTTACTGCCCCAAGAAAGGCCCAAAGTAGACTACAGAATGGTTATATTGCCATACGACACTTTGGGCTATGAAGACTGCTTAGAGGGCATAACTATTATACTACCTTTAAAGGATCCTCTATTGTTGGGATAAGTACCTCATCAATACACCAAATGACATTGTGCTCCACAGCCATGCCTACAACACCTAGTAACTCCCTTTAAACTAAAAGTTGGCATTGTTTAAATATTCACTATAGCAGTGCTGCCCCCCCTCCCCACATCATCAGGTATACAGGTTAGTAGTGGTATAATAGATCCTGGTGAGGAGAGGACTGCTGTAGGGGGCAGGGACCAGTTAAATGAAAACAAATAGCCACTAGCTGTCATGCTCTGTCACCTTACCTAAGGGTATGGTATTCTCAGGTAGGTGGACCGTCTGGTAGAAGTATTGATTGGCAGAAATACTATTGGGGGTTACTTTCTTCAGGCTCCTTCCTCCCAGTTTTCTGTCAGCCTTTCAGCAAGTCAGATTTCAGGATGGTATTGGAGACTGTTACCAGTCTTACTGGAAAAACGGGACAAAACTGCTCATGCCACATTCACCCTGTTTGCATGTGAAAGCAGTCAATAAGTGCTGTTAGATGACTCTGTATGTAGCTCATAAAGCCACTTTAAATTTCACATTGCTTAAATTCTGAATGGGATTTATGGTTGGCTGCATGAAGAGTGACTTCATGTAACCTGAAATTTGCTTTCTATGTTTACATTCATGCAGTTTCAGATGTCATCTCCTGTGAATTGTTGCTTACCTTTTACCTGCTCTATACAATAAAAAAAACAATAGATGATTTAGGATGACTTGTTTTAAGCATCATGATGTTCGAACTATGCATTTTCAAAGCATAACCTAGTGCCACTGAAGCAGTATCTCTAGTACCTACACTTGCCCCTGTCAAATCTGACAATTTTAGATTACCTTTTTTGACTTCCCCACTAAGTTTTTGTTGTTGTTCTTTTGTGGTATTATGACGTGTTCCCTTTTGTAGGTGGCTAGTTCACATGAAGAGGACACATTATGACAAATAGCACTTTATTCTATTTCCTTTTGAGCATATGAATCAAGTAAGTTAAGGGTGAAGGGCATGTAGGTAGGTAGAGCTACCTTTGGGTCTCTTAGCTGAACTAACAAACACCTTGGGGGTTCCACTTCAGACTGTGAGCTACTCAGGGGAGGGAGCAACTTGGGGTGGAAATTTAGGTCAGAGGGAACACAGGTCAATAATGGTGAGGTCTGATATAATGATTAGACATGGTAAAAGAGGGACAGGGGTTAGGGAGGAAGAGTAGCTCATGTTATGAGAGTTGAGTGTTGGGAGCAGAAAAAGGGTAAAGTAATTACAAGGGTTGGGACACTATCAAATACTGGGGAAGCACAAGTAGTGAGAGAGGTACAGTGTAAAATACCTGGGGATTCATGTAAAAATGAATTTCGGCGGACCACTGTTAAATTGTACAAGGATCCCTGGTAGATTCAACAGTTATTACTTACAGTGTAGATGAGAGTGATTGCAGTGTAAGACTGCCAATAGTCTATTCTTCATGGCTTCATCAGATTGGTGGAAAGGTAGGGACTTGAGCTCTGCTTCTTGGGTATGTAAAGCTCCACTCATGTAACTAACAAGCAGCTCAGACAGGGAGTTGCTCAAGGGGAGAGTGACTGAGGGCCATATTTTATCTGTTCCCAACGCCACTTACTGGTACCCAAAAAATCATTACAGCAGAGACCACTTGTAGACCCTTCTATTGCTGTCTTCTGTGTCAGCAGTTACTTTACCACTCCTCTCCTCAAAGTATATAGCAAAACTTCACCATAGTGACTCTCACCACTTTTGTGCTGACTCATATTCTTTGGCTTTACTTAAATTTGATCTCAACTGGGTTCATCTAAATTGATTTGGTTCTTGTTTTTTTTCTACTTTGATATATGAACTCCACTCTGATTATTCAACAATTGTCTCTAGGCCAAAATATCCTGTCCCATACTAAGTTACTGCCAGTGTGCTCTAACCGACAGCCCTGAGAATTTATCATAATGTATATGAGAAGGACCCAGGAGAGACAATCATTGAAAAAGGTTCTCTCTTTCTAAGACCATGGTTCCTTACCTAATACTGGGTGGTAGTAAGGATAATAGGGGATGCATCCCCAGGAGGCTCATTGTGATTACTGGCAAAAAGGTAAACTGTTACAGCCATGTTCCTACACTGTATCGTCTAGTGGATCCTCCTTAGTCCAATTTTTGAAGCAAGTTGGGAACAGGGTACAACTTGATGATCTCAAGTCATAGCATCTTGAGAAATGCAATCCTGGACACCTTAAAAGGTGAAGCAAGACATACATCTGCAAAGTATCTAATGAACAACAAGTCGGTGTATCAAACTGGTATTTGCACTTATTCTTCTCAAAAATGATGAATTTATATTCTTTCTAATTTTAACCCACATTAAATGAGCTTCAAACTTTAGGGAATTCAAATACATATCAGGGATATCTAAGCATGCCCAATCTAGCATTTCAAACACTGACTGTTCAGTCAGCTCTGCTGAAATACTATTCAAGTTAATATTATTATTTTCATTGACAAACACATCCTGGTAATAGTTTTCTGTGGTATTGATTACTTTATGGTTAGGGAGGGTGCATTGTGTAATGGTTGCTTGTGATCTCAGGTGGCAGCTGCCCTTCATATCATTCCTGCTAGTGTGTGTTAAAAGCATCATGGATAAATATTTAATACATTTATAATACCACTGTGTGCACAGCTAATTATAAGCTCCTTTCTAACAGATCTGTCAACCCCTGTAATGGTAATCTGTAACAGTGCTTTAGTGTTATTTAGTTGTCTCACCAAATAGTGAGATCTTATGTGATTTGATGTTTCTGCTTCTGTCCTCCTGTATTCACTCACCCTCTTCCTTACTGTTCTGAAGATGCCTCTCTGTAATTAGAATGACTATGTGATAAATATATTTTTTCCTCTCCTAATCTCAGGGGCTGATGGACTATATCTATTGCTCCTTAAGCCACATGTGCCTACAGTCTGCACACCTTTATTCTTATCCCATCCATTATTGAACCACATTGTTTATATGGTACAAAAGCATTTCTTTTCAGCATTTAGATCGTATTCCTTTGGGTGAGTGGGTTGGCTGGTAAGTTTGTTGATGAGAGCCCATATGAAAAATACCCAGGTGCACTCTGTTCCCTTTCCTAGGGCTTATGACCCAATGAGTAGAGGGGATGGCTTGCAGGCAGGCACTTATCTCTGGTGCATCAGATCTGGTCACGGAACTAACAAGCACTTCCCGGTACTACTACTGATGGTGACTAGCTTAGGGTAGTGTAGTGTCTTGGATGGGAAGGAGGCCAGTGGAAATATAGAGGTAGATCTAACATCATGAATGGAGAAGGAAGGAGAGGGACAGGGGCTGGTGAAAGGGGGGTGGAGTGCTAATTGTATGATAGAAGCTAGGTGTGGATCACAGATCAAGGTGGAGAACAGAAAAGGATGGGTATGTAAGGCTATGTCCGAGATGTGGGGGTCTATCAGAAAATGGAGAAGTATAAGAACTGAGAGCAGTGTATAAGGATGACTGTTGTGAATAAAGGTGAGCAGACAAACAGACAGGATGGCTCAGACAGCTTTCTCATGCACACAGATTTATGTTCTTGGCTTTCTAAAGTAACAGCAGGAAGGGATGTGTGAGAATACCCTACAAAAGTACAGAAATAGCTTTATTATATTAGGTTGTAGACAGGGTAGGCACCAGGACTGTACTCCTTAAGGGTATGTGGAGATCTACTCAAGTATTAAACTAGCAGCCCGGAGTAGGAGCTACCAGGGAGAGTGACTGAGTGCCATAATCTGTCAGTCACCACCCTTACTTACTTCTTCCTCAGAAACTATTACAGGAGAGGCCCCTACTTGTGGACTACAGTGTCACTACACTGACATATGACACCCACTTCTCATACTAAACCTAGTGTAGAAGCCTTCACTCTATTCATACCATGTACTTCTACCCTACTCTTCTATTAATGCCTTCTGTGTTGATGCCTTCTGTATCAGCAGTTACTTCGACACTCCTCTGCTCAAAGTATAGCCAAAGTTCACCATAAGAACCACAAGTTTGCCATTAACGTTGACAATTCAAGCGATAGCACTTGCCCATATCCAAATAATTTCCAAAAGCCAGCATGGAAATTATGGTATGCAGCTGGTACTCAATGAGAATGCAATGGTCAATACCCATACCATTCTTGCCAGTCATCTGCCAAACACACTGCTTAGTGTCTATCCAGATTATTAACTAAGTGCTTCCCTGTTCTGTTTTACTGTATGGTACACAGCCAGGATAGATCCAAGAATGGGAACCTTTTAATCTTACTAAGAACATGGCTTCTTAAAGAAGAAACCCACAACCACTTCCACTTCCTATTTAATGGATCATCTTGAATTTCGTTGAGGGCATGGAGATAAGAGAGGCAAGCACTTAGGTTTGTGGTAAGATTGGATGGTTTGTAGTGGTAGTTGACTTAGTTTTGATCAAAGATGAACCTGTTACAACCTCAAATTGAGTGACTAATTACAGGGACATCAGTAAATATTGTGGTTTTAACTTGGAACGCTCAACCTAACTAGAAACATCCCTGATTGAGTGTCAAAGGTAATCCTTGAAACTTAGTTTGGGTAGCAAAGCATTGTATACAAAAATAATTTAAAAGGTTCTCATGTGAGTTCTTTTCTTTAAGAGAGTTAGATAGGAAAAGAAGAAAAAGTATTTTACTGATCACACACACTATAAACTGTGACTAAAGCCTTTATCTGCTTGTACAGTGGAAGAATCCATGTGCACACATTAGAATAATAGTTTTATATACCAATTTTTTGTTTTTTAATTCTCATCCCAGGTAGACAGCTGAAACCCATTTTTAACATTAATTCCTTGATTAGCTCTGCATAAAGTTGCATCAAGTTCTACTGAAACTGACAATTTCACTTGTCCTGGCATTATACCTATATATCTAGTACATTCTTCTCTGGTCCCTGATCATTGTATGAGTAGGGAGTTCCTACTGTGTGATGATAGATTATAATCTTAGATGGCAGCTGCCCCACCTTCCTACGATTCATAGTCAAAAGCATAACTTGCCAAAGTGGTAAATGTTTAATGCATCTATAATTCCACAGTGTGCACAGCTAATCTCTTATTAACACAGTCCACCTAAGCCACTGCTACACACCAGACTGTGGGCATGTTTTAGTGTTATTACTGTGTTACATAAAAATGTGAGTTATGACTTCTCTGATTTTACAAGACAACTGTAAGCTATCTCCTCTATTATGCCATGCATTGTTGTATCATTCAGTCATGAAGTCGTCAAAACAATGGCACATTCTTTGTTTCAAAGTTTCCAGAGAGAGATCCATCGTATTTTTTGCAAGAGATTCCTTGTACTGTTTTGTAAGACCGTACTGTCACCCAAGGCTTCTTGTAAGACACTGTTTCAGTGTTTTACAATTATGATGGTCCATTGTTCAGTTTTACGAGGATACCTGGTAGATGCAACAATAACCTTTTATAGTGTATGACTCTTGTTCTGCCCCTTGCTATTGGTCTATCTAAGCATGTGTCTTCCCCTGTGGATCTAGGGGTGACCTATTGCATAATGTAGAATAGAGCCCAGTTTGGAGAGGCTACCATGTCCTATTGCCTTGCTTGGGGATGTCTGTCCATTGTAGACTGTCTATTGGAGGTATTGACTGGCGGAAACCAGTGGCTGCAATCAGACAAGTTGTCCTATCTACTGTTGGCTTCTGTGCTCCAGCAAACTCAGAGGTTGGATGGTACTAGGACGTGTTGTATTAGTTTTGTGATAAAGATAAATAGACTTGATTGAGCAAGTAGGTATACTGGTGATGGGGAATCATTATATCTTTTAAAGGAAGGAATAAATAGCATGACACTTGACTTTCAGAAAGGGGCATTTCAAAGGATTTAACCAATAGACAACTCATTCCCTCTTCTCCTCTGAAGAAGAAGGTGTATATCCGCCCCCAATCATAGTGTCTGACTAAGGACCATACTTTATCAGTCACCATCTCCACTTACATGTATCTCAGAAATCATTACAGCACAGACTCCTACTTGTGGACAACAGAATCTGATAACCTAATATGACCACAAACTTCCCTCCTGCCAAATCTAGTGAGATATGCAGGCTCCCTTATATCCATAACTCATGTCCTTGTAACTTGCTCCCTCAGTAAGCTATACGTGACTTCTGTGTCTGCAATTATTCAAACACTCCTGTCACTGAACTAGACCCAAAGACCACAAGTAGAGGCACTATTGGTTGAGTTCTACTCACACTGACTCTATCTTGCTCTTCTCTTCAGCCTCTCTTCTTTCTCACTGAAGATCTCCCCCTCCTTCCCTCTCCCACTATCTCTCTCTTTCCAATCCCTACATGCTGCCTCACTCCAGTCCAATCTCCTTGACCCAATATCCTGCAAGTACTCCCCACCCCATTTTCCCAATTGTAGCTCCCTCCTCACACACCATGTCACCCTCCCTCCCCTTCCCCACCACTTCCACCCCCCACCATCTCAGCTCATAGTTCAGCATTGCCCCCATTAGATGCCGAGCATGTCTGTGTCACTTGACATAAAACCTCCATTAATTGACCTAATCTTGTGAGAAGAGATTAGGTGCAAACTCTTTGGGAATAGAGCTCATTCTTACAGTAGTCAGTCCTTTTTTTTCATACAGACTCTATTATCTATTAACCTCTTATATTGAAGAGACAATGGATAGCGTCCTACAGAATTACAGTCCCCCCCCCCCCACTAATAGCCTGGGGCCCAGCATTTATAGTAAGTCAGACATGTTTGGGAAGATAGGACATGGCAGTGGTGAGGACCAGATAAATGAAAACAAATAGGCACTAGCTGTCAGGCTCTATTTCTTTGCCTGAGGGTATGTGGCAATAGAAGGGGACTGTGAGGTTGAGGTATTGATTGGTGGAAATCAGCGGGGATGGCTTTAGTGAGCCCTAGCACATCCCTCCCTGCTGACCTATTGCTCTCCACCCCGAACTTAGAGCCTGTGATACCGGGGACTGTGTTAACAGTGTTATTGGAGAGGATAAACCATTTGATGAATTATGGCATATTGATTGAAACCTATCTCTATGTATGTATAACTCATGTTGAATTTATTGAATTAAAACATCTAGTTATTGCTCTTATCTTCAACGTACATGTCTGATCACCGTAGATATTTCATTGAAAGCTTTAGGAATGGTCAAACCAATTTTCACCAAAAGAGGCATATTGAGCAATACTATTATGACTAATCAAAAGTAATCAAAAGTTGTGAAACATATCCCAATACCACTAGACTACTCTTATATAGACCAGTCAAGTGTGGTTACTTGGAATATCGGGGAATGTGGCAGCAACTTCCTGTGACTCATTCCTTTGCCCCTTTATTGACTCTCCTGCCTCCTCCCTGCTCTGACTAGGGTCTATACCCCTCTACAATCAGGTGCCCTGTGCCACTAACCTATATTTGTCTTTCACCTCCTGTCTTCTTTCTCTCAGCTCTTAGTCTAGCAGAGGCTGCTGGAAGCTGTTATTATTGATCACTTTAGGCCACCCTTTCTATATTGTCTGCATTTCCTAGCTCTGATCAATCTGTTCCCCACCTACAGGCTTAAAAATCTAAGACTTGAGTACACATCGTTAATCCCATTTACATGTATGTACACTGATGTATACACCGATCCATCTATGTAACTAATTAGCAGCTTAGAATTGGATTTGCATTGGGGAAAGTGATTGGGGGTAATATATTATACTCCCTGTCCCACCTGTCCTCATTCCTCCACACCACCTTTACACCATGTTCATTTTTTTCTAGAGCTTTCCCCCACCTTGTATTCCCTCTCTTCTCCCTACCGCCCTACCTTAATTGCAGCTCCCTCTGGTCCCAAGGTGATACATTAGTACCTAACCTAAAGCTGTAATCCATAAAACTCCATTACCAGTTAATATTAGTCATCAGAGTAAATTGAGCTTGTGTAAACTCCGTAAATAGCCATTCCCGAGTCATTTGGTGTAAATGAACATCTAATTCAGCTGAACCCAAGTGGTACTCATGCAGATAAAAACATACAGATATGACCAATGTCTATATAAACTTCTTTTTTACAAAGTCTGATGTTATATGAACGAATAGAACTTGATCCTCCTAATTGTTCCATAAATGCACATTACAGCCAACATGCTGAAGTCTGAAATTACCTCTCAGTGTCTTAGCGAGAGCAAAAAGCACTTAGGGCTAACCCTTTAACGACAGCATTTTCTGTCAGTGCAATACTTGACATCAAGATGCAGTTACTGGCACTTGATACACAGTGCTGATTCATGGAGGGTGTCAATCCAGGGGCAAGGTTCTGTGCCATCAGTTACTTTCCCAGCAAATTGTCGTGATTCCTTGTCAACCTGTGTGAAGTGGCTCACACATGTCGCTAGATGGAACACAACGTCGCTATAGCACAAGATCACCAGGAATAGCAATGGTGGTGATCACATGGCCTCACCACAGATGGCGAGGATGGTGATCACTCAGACTCACCAGGGATGGCGACGCAGGTGATCACTCACCTCGCTAGATGAAACACGCACCTCGTCATAGTGCATGTTCACCAGGGATGGCGAGGATCGTGATCACTTATCCTCACCAGGGATGGCGACATGAGTGATCACTCACTTCGCTGGATGAGATGCACACCACGTCATAACGCACATTCACCACAGATGGCAAGGATCATGATCACTCACACTCACGGGGGATGGTCACTCAGGTGATCATTCATCTCGCTAGATGAAACGCACACCATGCCATAATGCATGTTCACCACGGTTGGCGAGGATCGTGATGACTCACACTCACTAGTGATGGCAAGGCGGTTGATCACTCAACTCGCTAGATGAAATACGCGCCACGTCATAGCGCAGATTCACCATGCATGGTGAGAGTGGTGATCACTCAGACTCACCAGTCATGGCGATGCTGGTGATCACTCATCTTGTTAGATGAAAAGCTCATGATCATCGACATTGGTAATCATGCAGCCTCACATCTGCCAGATCAATGTATGTTTTGCCAGAGAAGGTATTGCCATATGTATCTTCCCTCTAACCACAGACAAGGTGTTATTGTAGACACTTCCTTATGTATTTTTCCTGTAACCAGAGAAAAGGTGTGTATGGATAGTTGCTTTTATTTTAGAGATACCTCTATCTAAATTCAATTGATATTTTCTCTATATAATCTTGTTTGATTCAACCCTGAAGTATTACATGGAAATCAATGTGCAACAAAGCACATTTGATAAGTATGGGACTTATACTTCATGCCCACACTTCCTAGATAGGCTACATGTTGAACAGTGGTGCTGTCTCAACAACTTTGGCAATGGTGGTGATAAGTTGCCATTCTGAGTGAGAGTGAGTGACAGATGATGCAATCCTCAGAGAGCATTGACTTGGAGTGACACAAATTCACGCATTGAGTGAGATAAAGGCTGGCAATGGTGGTGATAAGTTGCTATTCTGAGTGAGAGTGAGTGACAGATGATGCAATCCTCAGAGAGCATTGACATGGAGTGACACAAGTTCACGCATCGAGTGAGACCAATGTTGGCAATGGTAGTGATAAGTCGCCATTTTGTGTGAGAGTTGATGCCAGTGGCACGGGAGTGGTACATAATCACACAGTGAGTCAGATCCATTGTGGCGATGCTTGTGATAAGCCGCCATTCTCAGTGAGTGTTGACAGGCAGTGGCACATACTCACGCAGTGAGCTAGATCCATGTTGGCGATGGTGGTGATAAGTCACCATGCTTTGTGAGGGATGACAAGGGGTGGCACATACTCACGCAGTGAGTGAGATCATGTTGGTGACTGTTGTGATAAATTGCAATGCCATGTGAGACTGACACACAGTGGCGAAAGATGACGCAGTGAGTTATCACTCAAAAAGGAGTCACCATTGATGACAAATCATGGCGACAGATAACGACAATTTGCTGGGTTAACACTCTTCTCCCCAAAGCAATAGATCACCATAGTGAGTCTCACGTCTTTTGTGCTGACTCATATTATTTGGCTTTACTTAAATTTGATCTCAACTGGGTTTATCTAAATTGATTTGTTTTGTTTTTTTTCTTCTTTAATATATGAACTCCAATTTGATTATTCAACAAATGTCTCTAGGCCAAAAATATCCTATCCCGTACTAAGTTACTGCCAGTGCGCTCTAACCGACAGCCCTGAGAATTTATCTTAATGTATTTGAGAAGGACTTAGGGGAGACATTCATTGAAATAGTCCCTGAAATTGATATTCGTATTGCTCACACAGCTATCTGCCTTCAACTGAAGATTATATCCAAAATATCAGTTTACAGGTTTTCTGTTGAATTATATAGCAAATACAGAATCCAGATTTGATGGTAATAATGACCACTAGTATGCAAATATTGCATAAATATCCTACAATCGAAGGTTCTCTCTTTCTAAGACCATGGCTCCTTACCTAATACTGGGTGGTAGTAAGGATAATAGGGGATGCATCCCCAGGAGCCTCATTGTGATTGCTGGCAAAAAGGTAATCTGTCACAGTCACGTCCCTACACTGTATCGTCTAGTGGATCCTCCTTAACCCATGTTTTTGAAGCAAGAGAAGCAATTATTCAGGTTTCAAGGAAGATTGGATAGTTCATTTGTGGTAGTTGACTCCCCTATCAAGTCAGATTTCATTAAAGATAAACTGTTGGGAATTTGCTTTTAATGACCAATCCTGGACACCTTAAAAGTGAAGCAAGACATACATCTGCAAAGTATCTAATGAACAACAAGTCGGTGCACCAAATTGGTATTTGCACTTATTGTTCTCAAGAATGTTGAATTTTAACCCACATTAAATAAGCTTCAAACTTTGGGGAATTCTAATACATATCAAGGATATTTAAGCATGCCTAAATCCAGCATTTCTAACACTGACTGCTCAGTCAGCTCTGCTGAAATACTAGTCAAGTTTATAACATTATTTCCATTTACAAACATATCCTGGTATTAGTTCTCCATGGTACTTGATCACTTTGTGGTTAGGGAGGGTTCATTGTGTAATGATTGTTTCTGATCTCAGGTGGAAGCTGAGATCAGAAGCAATCATATCATTTCTTATTCCACGATTTCTATGATTCTTAGTGCTTTTCCTGGATATTCCCATGCACCTACCTCTCGATAACATGCCTCCTTACATGGATAACATGCCTTTTTACATGGATAACATGCCTCCTTACATGTCCTTACATGTCATATGTTACATGTTAAAACCCACGAAATCTTATGGCCAGGGCAGGGCTTGAACCTGCAGTCTCAGATCCCTAATCCAACTCCCTATGCATTGCGCCACAGGGACTGACGAGAAGTGGTTGGGTAGAACCAGGTCTTAATGTGATACAAAGCCCGGGGAGGTTACTTACATATAACTACTATACATTAAAAGTGTGAAAATCCCCAGCAGTCTTGGTTGTGACCCCCCCCAGCTTTGTCGCTGCTGCTGCCATAAAAACTGCGGGGCGCTGTCGCTGTCCACTGCTTGGCGACGAGGTGTATGTACCTGTAGATCTACACACACTATGGCTGGCTTCGAGTCCCAGGGAGGGGGAATAATTTTTGTTTTTAACTTGAATTTATTGATATTCTACTGATTATTTATTGGTTTCATGGAATAAAAAAGGTATTCAATGGATAATTCATGACTTGTGTGTGTTAGCAAAGGCTAATTACACTCGGGCTACGCCCACACACGCGTCATGAATTATCCATTGATTACTTGTTCACTACTAGTGTGTGTTAATGGCATTGCGGTTTAATAAATCTATAAATCCACTGTATGCACAGCTAAGCTTTTTTAACACAGCGATTCTGAAGATACTTCTCTGTAATCAGAATGACTATATGATAAATGTATTATTTCCTCTCCCAGTCTCAGGGGCTGATGGAATATATCTTTTGCTCCTTAAGCCACCTGTGCCTACAGTCTGCATACCTTTATCCCTATCCAATCCATCATTGAACCACATTGTTTATATGGTACAAAGGCATTTCTTTTCAGCATCTAGATTGTGTTCATTTGGGTGATTGGGTTGGTTGGTAAGTTGGTCAGTAAGAGCCCATATGAGAAATACCCAGGTGCACTCTGTTCCCTCTCCTGGGGCGTATGACCCAATGAGAAGAGGGGTTGTCGTGTATGTAGGCATTTATCTCAGGGTGCATCAGATCTGCTCACAGAACTAACAGGCACATCCAGGCACCACCACAGGCAGGGAGCAGCTTAGGGAAGGGAAGTGTCCTGGGTGGAAAGGAGGTCAGAGGGAGCACAGGTCAATAACATAATGGATGAAGTAGGAAGAAGAGAAACAGGGGCTGGTGAAGGGGGTAGCTGTCTGTATGATTGCAATGAGTGAGCAGATAAACTGAAAGAATAGCCCTTTAATTGGCTTAGATGCTGACAAATGCTTTTGGCTTCCTAAAATAATAGGAAGAGAGGGCGTCTGAGAATGGCCTCTACAAGTACAGAAATATCTTTGATATTAGGTTAGAGACTGGGACTAGGACTGCACTCCTTAAGGCTATGTGAAGATCTACTCAAGTACCTAACTAGCAACCCACAGTAGGAGCTGCCGAGGCAGAGTGACTGAGGGCCATATTCTGTCAGCCACCATCTCTACTTACTGCTACCTCAGAAATCATTACAGGAGAGGCCCCTACTTGTGGACTACAGTATCACCATGCTGACATATGACACCCACTGCTCATACCGAACCTAGTGTGGAAGCCTTTATTATGACCATACCATGTACTTCTACCCAACACCCTTCTATTGGTTCTTTCTGTGTCAGATGTTACTTCTACACTCCTCTCCTCAAAGTATAGCAATATGTTACCATAAAAAGTGTTAACAAAACTTTTGTGTTGACTGATATTAATTGGTTCTACTCCACTTTGAATGTTTAGAGAAAAAAAAAGAATAGGCAAGCTTTAGGTCTGGAGACAGGTATATAGTGGGTACTCCATGTAAGTGCCATGGTCTATATGCACACCATTCATGCCAGTCATCTGCCAAACACACTGCTTAATGTCTATACAGATTATTAAGTAAGTGCTTATCTGTTCTGTGTTATTGCATTGTGCACAGCGAGGATAGCTCTGAGAATGGGTACCCTTTCGTAGACCATAGCTCCTTACCTAAAAGAAGAAACCCGCCGGCAGCCACTTCTACTTCCTATTCATTGGATCATTTCTTTGAGGGCATGGAAATAAGAGAGGCAAGCACCTAGGTTTGTGGGAAGATTGGATGGTTATTATTGGTAGTTAACTCAGTTTCGATCAAATTGTGCGACTAATTACAGGGACATCAGGAACTATTGGGGTTGTAATTAGCAACTAGGAATGCTCAGTCTAATTAGAAACATCCCTGGTTGAGTGTCAAAAGGAATCCTTGAAACTTAGGGTAGCAAAGGGTTGTATACAATAATAATATAACTGTTTTTCATGGGAGTTCTTTTCTTTAAGGGAGCTAGATAGGAAAAGAAGTAAGAATATTTTACTGATCGCACACACTATAAATGGTGTCTAAAACCTTTATCTGCTTGTACAGTGAGTATTTTTGCAAGTGGAAAAATCCACATGCACACATTAGAATTGTATTTTAACATATAGATGCCAATGTACAATGAGTATGTACACTAATCTATATGAAGAATTAGATTCAGACCCTTTAAAAAATCATCTTAAACTTTGATTTCTAATCAAGGGTAGTTAACAGACCCAACCTTTTTAACATAAACTCTTTGATACGCTCAGCTCAACGTCCCATTTAGTTCTACTAAAATTGATAATTTCACACATCCTGGCATTATAACTAGAACATTCTCCTCTGGTGCCTGATGATTGTATGAGTAGGGAGTTTCTACTGTGTGATGATAGATGGTACTCTTAGATGGCAGCTGCCCCTCCTTCCTACTAATATGTGATAAAAGCATAATGTAGCAATGCAGTAAATGTTTAATGCGTCTATAATTCCACTGTGTGCACAGCTAAGCTCTCATTGAAACAGTCCACCTCAGCCATTGCTGCATACTAGCCTGTGGACACATTTTAGCATTATTGTTTTGTTACATAAAAAGGTGAGGTCTGCCTCCACTGATTCAAGAAGGCAACAGTAAGCTATTTCCTCTTTTATAACATGCATTGTTGTATCAATTAGTGGTAAAAAGATACATCTACAAGGTACACTGTGAAAATAAAGTCGTCGAAATAACAGAACATTCTTCGTCTCAAATTGCCAGAGATCTGTCCTTATTTTCCCAGAGATTCCTTGTACTTTTTAAACACTGTACTGCCACCTGAGGCTTCTTGTAAAATACTGGTTCAGTGTTTTATAATTAGTTCAGTTTTACAAGGATACCTGGTAGATGCAACAGTTACTTTTTACAGGTTATGACGCTTGTTCCGCCCCTTGCTATTGGTTTCTCTAAGCATGCTAGTACCCCGGTGGATCTAGGGGTGACCAATTGCATAATGCAGAATATAGCCCAGTTGGCATGATCTTAGTTTATGTCGCTGATACCAGCAACCAATTTATGGCAACCAGAATTGTAGCTATTTCCATATCACAAAATCATGACAGTTTTTTAGCGACCAATATTTTCTGCTTAGCCACCTAAACGGAGATATGGCCGCCCAGTTTAGAAGCCCAGGGTAGGGATGGTGTACAGAGAGACAGGGTGGTGAGGCGAATTAGATAAATGAAAACAAATAGCCACTGGCTGCCATGTCCTGCCGTCTCATATGGGTGTATATGTCTATCTGATGGAGGTGAACAGGGAAGTGGAGGTATTGACTAGTGGAAACCAGTGGCTGCAATCAGACAAGTTGTCCCATCTACTGTTGGCCTCTGCACCCCCTCTGCACACCAGGATACTCAGTGTACTAGGATGTGTTGCAATACTTGCCAATTCTGTGGTCCGCTGGTGACCTTTTAGGATGTTCCTGAACTAAGGGTGCAACTTATAAGGGGGTTTTGTATATATACACTAGAAAAGAAGGCCGACCTTTTGCACTTATAGCCTTCTTCTAAAGTCAGGTTGCAGCTAATTGAGGATGAATTATATGCAGGGTTTTAAGATAATAGCCCCATGTTGAGCAAAAATATATAGTTATGTCGGAGCATCCTGCTGTCTTGAAAGGAAAGGAATAAATGAAATGACCCTTGATTTTTCCACCTTTTTCAGAATAGGGTGCTGCAAAGGATTCAGCTGTTCAACCATTAGACAAGACATGTCTGTTATTCAATGGAAACCTGGATCATCAAAGAATGTGTCAGCACTTTCCACTGACCTATTCCTCTCCTGTCATATTGATTCTCCTTCTCATTTATAGAAGGTATCACTCTCCAATCAGAATGACTATAGATGCCTACCTTCATCTTTCACCCCAAGTCATCATTTCTCAAACGTCCTTCAGAGGCTCGTGGAGGCTATCATTATTCCTCCCTTTAGGTTCACATCTGTCTGTAGCATGCACCTCTTTAGGTCACACAAGCTATTCCTTAACCAAGTGTCATACACTTTGAGGAAAGACTTTATTGGTCATATTTCATTGGTGAGTTGGTTGTTCTGTATGTTGACTGGTAAATGCATGGTAGAACCAGGGATTCACACCTATATATATATATATATATATATATATATATATATATATATATATATATATATATACATGCACTTACTTTTGTAAATAACAAGCAGTACAGGCTGGGAGTTGCTCTTGGCGTGTGACTGAGGGCCATATTTTACCAGTCACCATACACACTCACCGAGAAACTCAGAAATCATTACAGCACAGACTCCTACTTTTAGACCAAAGAATCCACTATCCTAACACAGCCACAGAATCTCCTCATGCAGTCCTGAGTGTGACAGGTGTCTTAATATCTAGCACATGTCTTTGTACCTTGCTCCTTCAGCAAGTTCAAAATGGCTCCATTTTCAGCAATTACCTTATAACTTAACGAGAGCTAAAGACAAGGAATAGAAATTCTACTGGTTGAGTTCTACCTCATATTCAACTGCCATTCTTTCTGAACTGTGCTGAAGTCTATTAGAGATGAGGTGTATTACAGGTTTATAGCAGATACATCTAAAGTGAAATACATTTTGTCCTTTGTATATCACATAAGAATTACCTTAAATGTATATTTGTAAGATATCTAAACCATGTGTGCAGAGAGTTTACAGCTTCATCCTTAAGTATCTAACTCGCATTGAGTCGCATTGAGTCTATCTTGCTCTTCCCTCAGCCTCACCTCTTTCTCACTGAAGTTTATCCTCTCCTTCTAACTTCCCATCTGTCTCTTTCCAATCCCTACATGCTGCCTCCCTCCAATCCAATCTTCTTCAATCTACTCCCCTATGACCCAGTACCCTGAAAGCACTTCACACCCCAACTCCCCAATTGTAGCTCCCCCCTCACACACCATGTCACCCTGCCTAAAGACTTCCATCACTTCAACACCCCCTCCCCACCATCTCAGCTTATAGATCAGCATTGCCCCCATTAAATGCCGAGCATGTCTGTGTCACTTGACATAAAAACTCCATTAATCGACCTAATCTTGTGTGAAGTGATTTGGTACAAGATCTGTTGGAAAATAGATAATTCTTACAGTAGTCAGTAAAGATTGCAGTGTCCTTTTTCACATACAGAATCTTTCATTTTATCTATTAACTTGTAAATTTGGATAAACAAAGCATTGAGTTGTGGATCACCATTTTTCCACAATAGACACCTTTAGAAACTCCAACACAACAATGGGGACCAGGTCTCTAGTGTAGGTCTGTAAGGACATCATAGTGAGTATCATTGATGCATTTTACTGTCATTTGGAGGTCTGCTACATCAATCCATTTTGAAAAACTTGCTGGTTTTTAGATTACTTCACGATACAGTAAGGTAGGTTATAACACAATGAAATCCTCCAAATGATAGATGTCTTTATTAAAAAGAAAAACCATCTTTTTCTGCTATCTGAGGGGTCCCAGTTGTAGCATCTTAGTAAGTAGCCTCGAGAGTATCAGTCATTAGTGCCTAACTGCCTGACACAGTGTGTGTATGTAGGCCTTCAATACAGAGGTTAACTTTGGTGTTATACAGCACAGTGCCCAGCACGTACAGTATTAGGACATGTCAGGGAGGATGAGGTGGTGTTGGGTAGGACCACATGAATTAAAACAAATAGACAATAACTGCTATGCTCTATTTCTTTGCCTACGGGTAAGTGGCTTCAATAGGATGGTGAGGTTGAGTTATTGATTGGTGCAATCAGCTAAGGGTAAAATACAGGACATTTTATACATTATGTAGGCCCAGAATGTAGCACATGTAATTATACTGTGGCTCATTATAGTCATAATAAGTAACCTACCATTGCAGCATACCTGCATAAGGATGGCAAATTTCATTCAGCCTTGAGTCATTCATAAAGGTTCAGAGAAAGACAAATACAGGTTATCTGTTTTGAAAATGGATTGAAAATAGCAAAATATGAATATTTCAGGACAGTATTTGAGCTTCATGTTTGCTGAATGATGTGATGGATGGACAGGGTGGTGTGTACAATTTTGCTTTGCCAATGATGAATTTTCTCTAATCTTTAAAGCACATGTCTGATCGCCTCAGATATTACTTTGAAAGTTTTAGGAATGGTCAAACCAATATTTACCATATACCTGTGCATATCGAGAAATGCTATAATGACAGATCCAAAGTAATCCAAAGTTGTGAAACAGATCCCATAACCACCAGATTATTCTAACATGGACCAGTTAGTTCTGGATACTTGGATTATTGGGGAATGTGTTGGCAACTTTCTGTGACTCATTCCTTTTCCCCTGTGTTGACTCCCCTGCCTCCTCCCTCCTCTGACTCGGGTCTATGTATCCCTCTACAACCAGGTGCCCTGTACCACTAACCTACTTTTGTCTTTTAGCTCCAATCTTCTTTACCTCAGCTCTTGGTCTACCAGAGGCTGCTTTATTGTAGGAATGTAATATATAATGAATAGACTTGCACTCGTTGGCTTCAGGGGGTGATAGAAGCATGAGCCGAAGGCGAATGGTTCTATCAAACCCGTGAAGCCAACGAGTGCAAGTCTATTCATTACATATTGCATTTATAACATGGTTTCCACCATTAATTCTAAGTATTTACCTTTAAAATCGATAGAATCCATTGTTTTCTTTTGCAAGTCAACAAGACGGCCCTCCGCCATATTGGTTTCATGTTGATATGAGTTCAATCACTATACACCAGGCTGCGCCACTTTCACGGGCGTAAACTTACTCGCAGTGGGAACATACAGAAGGGAGTGTAGTAGCATTGCTTTATATAGGTTTGCTATGGTTCCTCTTCTATTAAGTTAATGCCAGTGGCTAGTTGATAGCCTATACACCAGATGGCACGAGAGGTCATGTTGACAAACGCAATGGTTCTATATCACTAGATATGAGAACTCATATTATCCATTTTATGAACTGAAATCAGTGCCTAAACTCAATAACCATGTTATAACTTCGTTTATGTCACCTTTTGTATAAAGCCTGCAGTTATCTAGCTCTGATTACTTTTCCCTAACATACAAGCTTAAGAAAACAAAAAGGATCCCTCTAGTCCTTGAACTGACCAGAAGAAACCAAACATGCTATTTAAAACTTGTTTCTTTAGCTTACTTATCACACACTGACATCCAGCGTAAACAACATTCTTGGTTAACCAAACGTGGCCAAACACCTGCACGTACACTGACCCGTCCTATGTAACTATAAGCTCCATAAGACATACACTTAGATGGCTATACTATGAGTTCTATGTCTCCTCTAGCATGTTGGAACATATATATGCTGTCCTTTCCTCCATCTTATAGGTACATTATATCATCCTGAACAATAAACTTTACTACTATATAACTCTTTTGCACCTTCTTCCTACTCCCCGTCCCTCCTTTCCTCATTCCTCCACACCACCTTTACATCCTGTTCATTCTCACAGGGGTGTAGGAAAAGGGGGGGGGGCAGGGGGGCCTGGGCCCCCCAAATCATAAAGGAGGTGGGGCCTGAGTATGTCTGGGCCTCCCAAAATTTACCAAGAAATCACATTGAATTGAACAAGAAGCTAAAACTTTGCATCTCAAAATAGATTGATATAGTAATGGGATAGGGAAATTGGGGGCCTGGGCCTCAAATCAGCTCTAAAATTCATCAAAAATTACTTTTCTATAGAATTTTTATATAGGTATGTATAGGCTCTATTGCACTTGAGCCGATAGTTCAAGGTGGTCGAGGTGGGGACTCTGCTGGGCCCCCTTAATGAAGATTTGCTTCCTACGCCTCTGTTCTTTTTCTAGAGATTTCCTTCCACCCAGTGTTCCCTCTTTTCTCCCTGCCCCCTCCCTCCCTAACGTAATTGCAGCTGCCTCTACCATACAGAGTTCTGCCTTTTTCCAGCATCCTCCATCTCAGCTAATAGCTTAACCATCTCCCGCCAAATTGTGAGCATGGCTGCGTCACTTGACATAAAACCTCCATTAATCTACCTACTCTTGCAAAAAGCAATTTGGAGCCAGATTTGTTGGCAAGTGGAGCACCCGTAGTGTAGATGGTAAAGGCTGGGGGAAACGTAGCCGCCTGTTGATTGGTGGGTATTTTGTGCGCAGATTATTTTGTATAGGATTACATTGTATTGTGTACATGTGTTAAAAAGTAACTTTGTTAAGGGATCTGGTCTGGTAATAAAGAATAATAACTGAATATCTAACGCTGTGAATCATCATCACACATTTCACTCACAGCTGGATAAAAGAAAAATGTGTTTCTTGAATAGTTCACACACACAAGTCAGGTTGGCGAAGGAGGTACTAGGGGTAACCAAAGCTTTGAGAATTTGGATTAGCCCCAGAGGACCAATAATTATGTTTGCTAGCTCCCAAGTAATCATTTGGGAGTACTACTTATAGATGTTTGGCACTAGGGGAGGTCATTGCTGTAGCTTTCATGGGGACAGTCAAGGAAGACGCTGATAGACACAGGAACCCTGAGGATAAAAAAGGTGATTTTCCTAAGAGAGATATGCAAAATATTTAGACACTATGATAGGTGAGGTAAGGCATGCTTTATGGTGCTGTCCTGAAATTGTCCGGTAAATCATCATCACTGGGACATTTCAGAATGAAAGCAATTGTTGTTTGTTTTGAAATACCCTCCTTCATTCAACGGCTGAACTTTTCAGACCAGCTTTTGAATTCAAATATAATTATACATGTAGGATAAGGTCCCGCTGAGGTATTTTATGATAAATTGGCACACAACCTTTAATATCATCAATTTAATCTTAATAATGACATATGTAGTATTGCTGGTAGAAATAGACTGCACATAAATAAACTTATGTGCTTGCCTGTAAACTACTGGATTGATTTTCTCTGTGGCATACTTAGAGATTCCGTTTTGAAATCAACTAGTCAATTTAAAACTGCCATGTGATACCTCCTCCTGAAAAGTCTCAAGGTGATATATCAGTAACAAACCTAAAAGCTGTAATCCATAAAACCTTATTACCAGTTGAAATTAGTCACCAGAGTGAACTGAACTAGTGTCAGATCCTTATATAGCCATTCCCAAGTCCTATGGTGTAAATGAATTCAGCCGAACACAAGGAGTAGTTATGTACATAGAAACATACATATTAAAGACAGATACAACCAATGTCCATATAAACTTCTTTTTAACAAAGTCTGATGATATATGAAAAAAATAGGACTCGATCCTTCCTGTTGTTTCATAAATGTACACTATCTACTTCCAACATGCTGATGCCTGTAATTACCTCTCAGAGTCTTTGGATATTGGATGTAGCAAGAGCAAAAGCACTTATGGCTACCCCTTTAAAGACAGCATTATCTGCCGGTGCAACATTTGACATCAAGATGTAGTTACTGGCACTTGATGCACAATGCTGATTCATGGAGGGTGTCAATCCAGGGGGTCAGCCTGGCTCATTTATGTGCAGTGCTGGTCAGTAACTGACCAGGGTTGCATTCTTGCACATTGCCACCAAAATTACCATTAACCTTTGAAGCAGACTGCGTTTTTAGGGGTTAAAAGCAAAACATTTACATCTGCCTCATGTCATACGAAACTCTTATTTTAGAAAGAAGATGAGCTCTGTCAGCATTTATTTCTGCTAGTATTATTCAAGACTTTAAAATTGAATGAAGTGTATGCATTAGCAATATTTAAAAGCAAGGTACATATTATAGTTTGGAAGTGAAAACTTGAGTTTACTTTGTGTGATGGCAAGAGTTTAAATTAAATCAAATTTAATTTCATCATGTTTACTATAAGAACAGCATTAAGAGTGGGCGGCATGTTTGGTTATTCAGGTTAAAGTTGTTTGTTTAGTTTTACCTTTCCTAGTTTTTTTAGATCATATCCTAACCAATTTCAAATGGAGTTTGTTTAAATCATAACTGCAAAACTAGTGGTAATATATCATTAAGTACAAATGTGGATGAGATCCATGGATTCTCATGACAGCCGATTAACCTTTCTATCAAATGTAGCTTCACTGACAGGTTACCTTTAAGTAACGTAGCACAAGTTTTGATATAAATCAAAAAGTTGCATTTAAGTAGAAAGTAGGTCCGTTTGGCTTCTGATAATGAGGTTTCCCCCTTTTACATTCTTCTCTGTAGCCTTAGACTAGATTGTTACACTATCTAGAATGCTTGGCATTGACTTAACCCACATATTGACTAAATCCCATCTCTAAATCAATAAGTTTAACCCTTTAACCCAGGGGCTTTTCATACACCGAGCTAGATTCACTAATGCTGTGATAGTGAGTTACTTACCAGGACAGCAGTCATACATCATGCACTATGTGCTAGTGAGTTACTTACCAGGGCAGCAGTCATACATCATGCACTGTGTGCTAGTGAGTTACTTACCAGGGCAGCATTCGTACATCATGAACTATGTGCTAGTGAGTTACTTACCAGGACAGCAGTCATACATCATGCCATAATGTAGTGCTAGTGAGTTACTTACCAGGGCAGCATTCATACATCATGCACTATGTGCTAGTGAGTTACTTACCAGGGCAGCAGTCATACATCATGCACTAATGTAGTGCTAGTGAGTTACTTACCAGGGCAGCATTCATACATCATGCACTAATGTAGTGCTAGTGAGTTACTTACCAGGGCAGCATTCATACATCATGCACTATGTGCTAGTGAGTTACTTACCAGGGCAGCAGTCATACATCATGCACTAATGTAGTGCTAGTGAGTTACTTACCAGGGCAGCATTCATACATCATGCACTAATGTAGTGCTAGTGGGTTACTTACAAGTGCAGCAGTCATACATCATGCACTATGTGCTAGTGAGTTACTTACCAGGGCAGCATTCAAACATCATGCACTATGTGCTAGTGAGTTACTTACCAGGGCAGCATTCATACATCATGCACTGTGTGCTAGTGAGTTACTTACCAGGGCAGCATTCATACATCATGCACTTTGTGCTAGTGAGTTACTTACCAGGGCAGCATTCATACATCATGCACTATGTGCTAGTGAGTTACTTACCAGGACAGCATTCATACATCATGCACTAATGTAGTGCTAGTGAGTTACTTACCAGGGCAGCATTCATACGTCATGCACTAATGTAGTGCTAGTGAGTTACTTACCAGGGCAGCAGTCATACATCATGCACTATGTGCTAGTGAGTTACTTACCAGGACAGCAGTCATACTTCATGCACTATGTGCTAGTGAGTTACTTACCAGGACAGCATTCATACATCATGCACTAATGTAGTGCTAGTGAGTTACTTACCAGGGCAGCAGTCATACATCATGCACTAATGTAGTGCTAGTGAGTTACTTACCAGGGCAGCAGTCATACATCATGCACTATGTGCTAGTGAGTTACTTACCAGGACAGCAGTCATACATCATGCACTATGTGCTAGTGAGTTACTTACCAGGGCAGAATTCATACATCATGCACTAATGTAGTGCTAGTGAGTTACTTACCAGGGCAGCATTCATACATCATGAACTATGTGCTGGTGAGTTACTTACCAGGGCAGCATTCAAACATCATGCACTATGTGCTAGTGAGTTACTTACCAGGGCAGCAGTCATACATCATGCACTAATGTAGTGCTAGTGAGTTACTTACCAGGGCAGCCGTCATACATCATGCACTATGTGCTAGTGAGTTACTTACCAGGGCAGCATTCATACATCATGCACTAATGTAGTGCTAGTGAGTTACTTACCAGGGCAGCAGTCATACTTCATGCACTATGTGCTAGTGAGTTACTTACCAGGGCAGCATTCATACATCATGCACTATGTGCTAGTGAGTTACTTACCAGGACAGCATTCAAACATCATGCACTAATGTAGTGCTAGTGAGTTACTTACCAGGGCAGCATTCATACATCATGAACTATGTGCTAGTGAGTTACTTACCAGGGCAGCATTCAAACATCATGCACTATGTGCTAGTGAGTTACTTACCAGGGCAGCAGTCATACATCATGCACTAATGTAGTGCTAGTGAGTTACTTACCAGGGCAGCCGTCATACATCATGCACTATGTGCTAGTGAGTTACTTACCAGGGCAGCAGTCATACTTCATGCACTAATGTTGTGCTAGTGAGTTACTTACCAGGGAAGCAGTCATACTTCATGCACTAATGTTGTGCTAGTGAGTTACTTACCAGGGCAGCAGTCATACATCATGTACGTATGTAGTGCTAGTGAGTTACTTACCAGGGCAGCAGTCATACATCATGCACTATGTGCTAGTGAGTTACTTACCAGGGCAGCATTCATACATCATGCACTATGTGCTAGTGAGTTACTTACCAGGGCAGCAGTCATACAGCATGCACTATGTGCTAGTGAGTTACTTACCAGGACAGAATTCATACATCATGCACTAATGTAGTGCTAGTGAGTTACTTACCAGGGCAGCATTCATACATCATGAACTATGTGCTGGTGAGTTTCTTACCAGGGCAGCATTCAAACATCATGCACTATGTGCTAGTGAGTTACTTACCAGGGCAGCAGTCATACATCATGCACTATGTGCTAGTGAGTTACTTACCAGGGGAGCATTCATACATCATGCACTAATGTAGTGCTAGTGAGTTACTTACCAGGGCAGCAGTCATACATCATTCACTATGTGCTAGTGAGTTACTTACCAGGGCAGCATTCATACATCATTCACTATGTGCTAGTGAGTTACTTACAAGGGCAGCAGTCATACATCATGCACTAATGTAGTACTGGTGAGTTACTTACCAGGGCAGCATTCATACATCATTCACTATGTGCTAGTGAGTTACTTACCAGGGCAGCAGTCATACGTCATGTACTAATGTAGTGCTAGTGAGTTACTTACCAGGGCAGCAGTCATACAGCATGCACTATGTGCTAGTGAGTTACTTACCAGGGCAGCAGTCATACATCATGCACTATGTGCTAGTGAGTTACTTACCAGGGCAGCAGTCATACAGCATGCACTATGTGCTAGTGAGTTACTTACCAGGACAGCAGTCATACTTCATGCACTATGTGCTGGTGAGTTACTTACCAGGACAGCAGTCATACTTCATGCACTAATGTAGTACTGGTGAGTTACTTACCAGGGCAGCAGTCATACTTCATGCACTAATGTAGTGCTAGTGAGTTACTTACCAGGGCAGCAGTCATACATCATGCACTATGTGCTGGTGAGTTACTTACTAGGGCAGCATTCATACTTCATGCACTAATGTAGTGCTAGTGAGTTCCTTACCAGGGCAGCATTCATACATCATTCACTATGTGCTAGTGAGTTACTTACCAGGGCAGCATTCATACATCATGCACTATGTGCTAGTGAGTTACTTACCAGGGCAGCATTCATACATCATGCACTATGTGCTGGTGAGTTACTTACCAGGGCAGCAGTCATACATCATGCACTATGTGCTAGTGAGTTACTTACCAGGACAGCCGTCATACATCATGCACTAATGCTGTGCTAGTGAGTTACTTACCAGGGCAGCATTCATACATCATGCACTATGTGCTAGTGAGTTACTTACCAGGGCAGCAGTCATACACCATGCACTATGTGCTAGTTAGTTACTTACCAGGGCAGCAGTCATACATCATGCACTATGTGCTAGTGAGTTACTTACCAGGACAGCATTCATACATCATGCACTATGAACTAGTGAGTTACTTACCAGGGCAGCAGTCATACTTCATGCACTAATGTTGTGATAGTGAGTTACTTACCAGGGCAGCATTCATACATCATGCACTAATGTAGTGCTAGTGGGTTACTTACAAGTGCAGCAGTCATACATCATGCACTATGTGCTAGTGAGTTACTTACCAGGGCAGCATTCATACTTCATGCACTAATGTAGTGCTAGTGAGTTACTTACCAGGGCAGCAGTCATACTTCATGCACTAATGTAGTACTGGTGAGTTACTTACCAGGGCAGCAGTCATACTTCATGCACTAATGTAGTGCTAGTGAGTTACTTACCAGGGCAGCAGTCATACATCATGCACTATGTGCTGGTGAGTTACTTACCAGGGCAGCAGTCATGCATCATGCACTATGTGCTAGTGAGTTACTTACCAGGGCAGCATTCATACATCATTCACTATGTGCTAGTGAGTTACTTACCAGGGCAGCATTCATACATCATGCACTATGTGCTAGTGAGTTACTTACCAGGGCAGCATTCATACATCATGCACTATGTGCTGGTGAGTTACTTACCAGGGCAGCAGTCATACATCATGCACTATGTGCTAGTGAGTTACTTACCAGGGCAGCCGTCATACATCATGCACTATGTGCTAGTGAGTTACTTACCAGGGCAGCCGTCATACATCATGCACTATGAACTAGTGAGTTACTTACCAGGGCAGCAGTCATACTTCATGCACTAATGTTGTGCTAGTGAGTTACTTACCAGGGCAGCATTCATACATCATGCATTAATGTAGTGCTAGTGAGTTACTTACCAGTGCAGCAGTCATACATCATGCACTATGTGCTAGTGAGTTACTTACCAGGGCAGCATTCATACTTCATGCACTAATGTAGTGCTAGTGAGTTACTTACCAGGGCAGCAGTCATACTTCATGCACTAATGTTGTGCTAGTGAGTTACTTAAAAGGGCAGCAGTCATACTTCATGCACTATGTGCTAGTGAGTTACTTACCAGGGCAGCATTCATACATCATGCACTATGTGCTAGTGAGTTACTTACCAGGGCAGCAGTCATACATCATGCACTATGTGCTAGTGAGTTACTTACCAGGGCAGCATTCATACATCATGCACTAATGTAGTGCTAGTGAGTTACTTACCAGGGCAGCATTCATACATCATGCACTATGTGCTAGTGAGTTACTTACCAGGGCAGCATTCATACATCATGCACTATGTGCTAGTGAGTTACTTACCAGGGCAGCATTCATACATCATGCACTATGTGCTAGTGAGTTACTTACCAGGGCAGCAGTCATACATCATGCACTAATGTAGTACTGGTGAGTTACTTACCAGGGCAGCAGTCATACTTCATGCACTAATGTAGTGCTAGTGAGTTACTTACCAGGGCAGCAGTCATACATCATGCACTATGTGCTGGTGAGTTACTTACCAGGGCAGCAGTCATGCATCATGCACTATGTGCTAGTGAGTTACTTACCAGGGCAGCATTCATACATCATTCACTCTGTGCTAGTGAGTTACTTACCAGGGCAGCATTCATACATCATGCACTATGTGCTAGTGAGTTACTTACCAGGGCAGCATTCATACATCATGCACTATGTGCTGGTGAGTTACTTACCAGGGCAGCAGTCATACATCATGCACTATGTGCTAGTGAGTTACTTACCAGGACAGCCGTCATACATCATGCACTATGTGCTAGTGAGTTACTTACCAGGGCAGCAGTCATACATCATGCACTATGTGCTAGTGAGTTACTTACCAGGGCAGCAGTCATACACCATGCACTATGTGCTAGTGAGTTACTTACCAGGGCAGCATTCATACATCATGCACTATGTGCTAGTGAGTTACTTACCAGGGTAGCAGTCATACATCATGCACTATGTGCTAGTGAGTTACTTACCAGGGCAGCAGTCATACACCATGCACTATGTGCTAGTGAGTTACTTACCAGGGCAGCATTCATACATCATGCACTATGTGCTGGTGAGTTACTTACCAGGGCAGCAGTCATACATCATGCACTATGTGCTAGTGAGTTACTTACCAGGACAGCCGTCATACATCATGCACTATGTGCTAGTGAGTTACTTACCAGGGCAGCAGTCATACATCATGCACTATGTGCTAGTGAGTTACTTACCAGGGCAGCAGTCATACACCATGCACTATGTGCTAGTGAGTTACTTACCAGGGCAGCATTCATACATCATGCACTATGTGCTGGTGAGTTACTTACCAGGGCAGCAGTCATACATCATGCACTATGTGCTAGTGAGTTACTTACCAGGGCAGCAGTCATACATCATGCACTATGTGCTAGTGAGTTACTTACCAGGACAGCCGTCATACATCATGCACTATGTGCTAGTGAGTTACTTACCAGGGCAGCAGTCATACATCATGCACTATGTGCTAGTGAGTTACTTACCAGGGCAGCAGTCATACACCATGCACTATGTGCTAGTGAGTTACTTACCAGGGCAGCATTCATACATCATGCACTATGTGCTGGTGAGTTACTTACCAGGGCAGCAGTCATACATCATGCACTATGTGCTAGTGAGTTACTTACCAGGGCAGCAGTCATACATCATGCACTATGTGCTGGTGAGTTACTTACCAGGGCAGCAGTCATACATCATGCACTATGTGCTAGTGAGTAACTTACCAGGGCAGCAGTCATACATCATGCACTATGTGCTAGTGAGTTACTTACCAGGGCAGCAGTCATACATCATGCACTATGTGCTAGTGAGTTACTTACCAGGGCAGCAGTCATACACCATGCACTATGTGCTAGTGAGTTACTTACCAGGACAGCCGTCATACATCATGCACTATGTGCTAGTGAGTTACTTACCAGGGCAGCAGTCATACATCATGCACTATGTGCTAGTGAGTTACTTACCAGGGCAGCAGTCATACACCATGCACTATGTGCTAGTGAGTTACTTACCAGGGCAGCAGTCATACATCATGCACTATGTGCTAGTGAGTTACTTACCAGGACAGCATTCATACATCATGCACTATGAACTAGTAAGTTACTTACCAGGGCAGCAGTCATACTTCATGCACTAATGTTGTGCTAGTGAGTTACTTACCAGGGCAGCATTCATACATCATGCACTAATGTTGTGCTAGTGAGTTACTTACCAGGGCAGCATTCATACATCATGCACTAATGTAGTGCTAGTGAGTTACTTACCAGTGCAGCAGTCATACATCATGCACTATGTGCTAGTGAGTTACTTACCAGGGCAGCATTCATACTTCATGCACTAATGTAGTGCTAGTGAGTTACTTACCAGGGCAGCAGTCATACTTCATGCACTAATGTTGTGCTAGTGAGTTACTTAACAGGGCAGCAGTCATACTTCATGCACTATGTGCTAGTGAGTTACTTACCAGGGCAGCATTCATACATCATGCACTATGTGCTAGTGAGTTACTTACCAGGGCAGCAGTCATACATCATGCACTATGTGCTAGTGAGTTACTTACCAGGGCAGCATTCATACATCATGCACTAATGTAGTGCTAGTGAGTTACTTACCAGGGCAGCATTCATACATCATGCACTATGTGCTAGTGAGTTACTTACCAGGGCAGCATTCATACATCATGCACTATGTGCTAATGAGTTACTTACCAGGGCAGCATTCATACATCATGCACTATGTGCTAGTGAGTTACTTACCAGGGCAGCAGTCATACATCATGCACTAATGTAGTACTGGTGAGTTACTTACCAGGGCAGCAGTCATACTTCATGCACTAATGTAGTGCTAGTGAGTTACTTACCAGGGCAGCAGTCATACATCATGCACTATGTGCTGGTGAGTTACTTACCAGGGCAGCAGTCATGCATCATGCACTATGTGCTAGTGAGTTACTTACCAGGGCAGCATTCATACATCATTCACTCTGTGCTAGTGAGTTACTTACCAGGGCAGCATTCATACATCATGCACTATGTGCTAGTGAGTTACTTACCAGGGCAGCATTCATACATCATGCACTATGTGCTGGTGAGTTACTTACCAGGGCAGCAGTCATACATCATGCACTATGTGCTAGTGAGTTACTTACCAGGACAGCCGTCATACATCATGCACTATGTGCTAGTGAGTTACTTACCAGGGCAGCAGTCATACATCATGCACTATGTGCTAGTGAGTTACTTACCAGGGCAGCAGTCATACACCATACACTATGTGCTAGTGAGTTACTTACCAGGGCAGCATTCATATATCATGCACTATGTGCTAGTGAGTTACTTACCAGGGCAGCATTCATACATCATGCACTATGTGCTAGTGAGTTACTTACCAGGGCAGCATTCATACATCATGCACTATGTGCTAGTGAGTTACTTACCAGGGCAGCATTCATACATCATGCACTATGTGCTAGTGAGTTACTTACCAGGGCAGCATTCATACATCATGCACTATGTGCTAGTGAGTTACTTACCAGGGCAGCATTCATACATCATGCACTAATGTAGTGCTAGTGAGTTACTTACCAGTGCAGCAGTCATACATCATGCACTATGTGCTAGTGAGTTACTTACCAGGGCAGCATTCATACTTCATGCACTAATGTAGTGCTAGTGAGTTACTTACCAGGGCAGCAGTCATACTTCATGCACTAATGTTGTGCTAGTGAGTTACTTAACAGGGCAGCAGTCATACTTCATGCACTATGTGCTAGTGAGTTACTTACCAGGGCAGCATTCATACATCATGCACTATGTGCTAGTGAGTTACTTACCAGGGCAGCAGTCATACATCATGCACTATGTGCTAGTGAGTTACTTACCAGGGCAGCATTCATACATCATGCACTATGTGCTAGTGAGTTACTCACCAGGGCAGCAGTCATACATCATGCACTATGTGCTAGTGAGTTACTTACCAGGGCAGCAGTCATACATCATGCACTAATGTAGTGCTAGTGAGTTACTTACCAGGACAACATTCATACATCATGCACTAATGTAGTGCTAGTGAGTTACTTAACAGGGCAGCAGTCATACTTCATGCACTATGTGCTAGTGAGTTACTTACCAGGACAGCATTCATACATCATGCACTAATGTAGTGCTAGTGAGTTACTTACCAGGGCAGCATTCATACTTCATGCACGATGTGCTAGTGAGTTACTTACCAGGGCAGCAGTCATACATCATGCACTAATGTAGTGCTAGTGAGTTACTTACCAGGGCAGCATTCATACTTCATGCACGATGTGCTAGTGAGTTACTTACCAGGGCAGCAGTCATACATCATGCACTAATGTAGTGCTAGTGAGTTACTTACCAGGACAGCATTCATACACCATGCACTATGTGCTAGTGAGTTACTTACCAGGACAGCAGTCATACATCATGCACTAATGTAGTGCTAGTGAGTTACTTACCAGGGCAGCAGTCATACATCATGCACTATGTGCTAATGAGTTACTTACCAGGGCAGCAGTCATACATCATGCACTAATGTAGTGCTAGTGAGTTACTTACCAGGGCAGCATTCATACATCATGCACTAATGTAGTGCTAGTGAGTTACTTACCAGGGCAGCAGTCATACATCATGCACTATGTGCTAGTGAGTTACTTACCAGGACAGCAGTCATACTTCATGCACTATGTGCTAGTGAGTTACTTACCAGGGCAGCATTCATACATCATGCACTAATGTAGTGCTAGTGAGTTACTTACCAGGGCAGCAGTTATACATCATGCACTATGTGCTAGTGAGTTACTTACCAGGGCAGCAGTCATACATCATGAACTAATGTAGTGCTAGTGAGTTACTTACCAGGGCAGCATTCATACATCATGCACTAATGTAGTGCTAGTGAGTTACTTACCAGGGCAGCATTCATACATCATGCACTATGTGCTAGTGAGTTACTTACCAGGGCAGCAGTCATACATCATGCACTAATGTAGTGCTAGTGAGTTACTTACCAGGGCAGCATTCATACATCATGCACTATGTGCTAGTGAGTTACTTACCAGGGCAGCAGTCATACATCATGCACTATGTGCTAGTGAGTTACTTACCAGGGCAGCAGTCATACATCATGCACTATGTGCTAGTGAGTTACTTACCAGGGCAGCAGTCATACGTCATGTACTATGTGCTAGTGAGTTACTTACCACGGCAGCCGTCGTACATCATGCACTATGTGCTAGTGAGTTACTTACCAGGGCAGCAGTCATACATCATGCACTATGTGCTAGTGAGTTACTTACCAGGGCAGCAGTCATACTTCATGCACTATGTGCTAGTGAGTTACTTACCAGGGCAGCAGTCATACATCATGCACTATGTGCTAGTGAGTTACTTACCAGGGCAGCAGTCATACATCATGCACTATGTGCTAGTGAGTTACTTACCAGGGCAGCAGTCATACTTCATGCACTATGTGCTAGTGAGTTACTTACCAGGATAGCAGTCATACATCATGCACTTTGCACAGGATAAGGAAATTTTGTGTGTTGTATTCTACACAATAAGGAAACTTAGACAAGAAATATGTAGATTTATTACTATTCTATGACAAATGATTCCTTCAGGGCAGTTACAAATTTACACAAGACCATACTAAGCACATAATTTACAATGCAATACCAAATAGTAGCCCATGTCAAAAAGCATCTTTCTCTCTATTCTTCCACAGGTAAACAACGCTGACTTTGGCTAGCAGCTTGGCAGCCACCACCTTCTACTTTGGCAAACAGCGTCACAAAGCAGCTGTCAGACGTAAACACCAAGAGATGACCAACCAGATAATGTGCTAGCATCACATGTATGATGTCACCACCAGGGCTGTCTTATCAAGATGAAGGCAGAATGACTAGCATGATGCAATTATGAAGACCTTAATGTTACAATGTAAATTAATTGATGGAAAACAATTACGACTTTCAATAACAATGGATAAGCTGGATACATTAACTGACGCTGACAAGGAAACATTTGTGAGGCAGATTGGAAAAATAATATTCTTCATTAAAGCAATAGGTTGTCACTTCAGTTTTTTTTTCTTATTCCAGAAATATTCATAGATTTTCACAAGAAAATATAACAGAGTTGAGTGAGAGAAAGGAATAAGGGTGTGTTTCAGACTCTACTATAGCTAGTGGTAGAGGCCAGCTAAATGAACCAGAAAGACTTTCACAAAATTCTGAAACAGAATAAATAAGAAGAGAAAAATGTGGGGAGGGGCGACATACAACCTGACGAGACATGAAAAGGAATGTGAAGAAGCTTGAAAAAAAAGGAAAATGTAAATAGAGGTGCACATATCAGAACTGTTACTGTAAGGTATCCATAATAATATCATTCTTTCTCAGATTAATCTTTCCACCAGCCTACTTGTTAAAAACACTATTACCAATCAACCTCCTTAATTTAAAAGTGACATGTAATGCCTCTTCCTGGAGCACCCCCAGCTGGATCATCAGTAGCCACTAAAAGTGTAATCCAGGATGCTACACCACCTCTTTCAATCAGATCGCACACCAGAAGCAAATAGGCTGGTGTATTATTCTCATCCAGTGTCATTTTTGTGGACAGGCTTGGAAAACATTGGCATCCCTCCTCCGTAGGTGGATGGAAAAAACTTGGGCCATCCCCCAATATTTCAGGATGATTTGCATATGCCTTAAGCTTAAGACTAGAAAAGTCAATTTGTGCTAGGCAATAATGATTTGTGCAAAGAAGTGAACCTGTATAGTGGTAGACCTTATAACTACCCAGGTATATGTATGAACACAATCAAAACAAAGTTGTGTATGATGAGATATGCTGTATTTACTGTATTAAAATGGTTTCAAATCATGCATTTTCTGTTGACTCCATACCCCTCCCTCACCTCCCCACCTGCATTACTCCCACTGTTGGAGGATGGTCTAACACCTGCACTAATCTCTTATCAGCCATCACTATGGCAACCAGGAGACAAGAACACTCAGTGTCCACCAGTGGAGAGTTGTCCAACAGTGGCCCAGCCCCCCCCCCACATACAGTGTTATCAGTGGAGATATGAACAACGTTTTTCTCCAGTCCACTGTTGGCATCATATTACCTTTTCCCAAGCCTGTTGGAGGTGTGGGTGGGAGCAACGCCCCCTTCCCCACCATCTGTAAGGTATTTACTGTATTAAAATTTGTGAAAGGCAATCTCTTGGCAGAAAGGTTGACAATAGAATTTGCATTTTACTGCTTAAAACAGGAACAAACAGGGCTAGTTTTATGCTTCATGGTTTTGCCATCCATTCACAGAGACATGCCATGATATAGACGACTGCTATAACAGAAACATGTTCTACCAACATAGGTGTGCACCTAAACAAATGTTGTCTTTGAGGGACACATGCAGAGGGTAGTCTTTGTGTCCGGGGAAGGGCTTTCATTTCTACATCACTATACAGTATCGAACGTGCCCCCCCCCCCCACCGCTATCCTAGCACCCTCGTCCATGTTTTAGCATCTTCTGATTCCCAGCAGTGTAAAATACTCCATCAGATTGATGACTGAGCTCAAAGGCATTATTAAAGCATTGATTTTATGTGGGCCATTGGATCTTCTCATAGGGTATGTATAAAGTCCCTAATGAATTTAGGGGAGGGCAGGTTCTAGTCAAATCTTCATTCCATTGGACTCTATCTGGAGGGGAAACTCAATGGCCCTATGCTGCTACTGATTCAGAATGACGAGTAAGCCAGCTCTGGACGAGTTTAATTCTGTATGTGTCCCAACACCAGGATCGGTCTTACAATGTCATAACATGCATAGATTTGAGAAATGCATATTATTTTGAGGGCAGGGCAAAAGTGTTGTGCTTTTGTTAGCCTTCGAAAATAAAATATGTCAATCTTCATATACCATGGATTGTCCCTTTGGCACTGGACAAACCCTTAATAGTGTTTGGCTGTGTGTGGATATATGGGGAGCGTCTGTTGGTAATGACCCATTGTGTGCGATTGTCATCGCCTTCTTCATGAAAGGAGGAAGCCATTGTCACATTGGCTTCCTTTTCTCTCTCCAACCCTTCCTCCCATCAAACATCCTGAGGGGCTACCCGGGGACTGCCACTGTCAGGCCATATTGATAATTATTGATGTGTGCCCGGGGAGGCAGGCCCACACAGGCTCTAATGGTGTTTAAGCCCTTTGGGACGGTATGGTGCATCAACGACATCTGCTCTGCAGTGATCATGATGCACCAATTTGTGTGCCAAGAAGTGAAATGTTCAGTATTTGGGAGTGCATGAACCTGAATGCTGTATGAATGTCTGCGCAAGTTACTCAGAGATATACACTTATGTGGTATATTTACCGGAAAGCCTAGGCAGCAGGCAGTGGCTGAAGGATTAAGGGCAGGACTAGGGTGGATAAACAGGAGAGGTGGGAACCTGACCTTTATATTCAAAGCATTCCTCCCTACATCTCTGTGTTAGCTTTAGAGCAGACACGTATGTTTCTCCCTGTGAGGGAGGTATCGGTAAAGCTTCTGGTCCTGAAGAGGGTTAGTGCTAATAATTCTCTTAGCATAGGCTCAGAATCAGATCTCTTAGTTTAGCACACATGTTTAAATGACTAGAAAGGTAAAGGTTTATTGGGGAGAGGTGTGACCTGACATTCAATAAGCAGGGCTCGTAATGGACTTTATGCAGAGGAACCTTTCAGAAATGGGACCGCTACAACTCTTCCTACGTCTATATAAGTGCTAATTTAACTGCATGACCTTTATCAATGATGTTGATTCTATTGCATATAAATCAAAATAAAGAGTCATTGGACACATTTCAATGCTGCAACTTTGACAACATAATCAGCTGATAATGATATTGAAGTGAAAACTCTTCATTCATTGCGGAATAAGGTAGCACAATCCTTATACTGCTGTATGAAAGAAGGGATTATGTGAGAAAAAAGGGTTTTCTTCAAGTCTATTTTCCATATTACTGCCCACGGTTGTAGTAGGCGCAATATGAAATTCTATCAGCCCGATGGAGTCAGCATTATGCACGCAGGTTGAGTAGACCGGGGCTATGATCACGGCATATGAATGTTTGTTAAAGTGTCAATGCAGCTGTACTGGTGTCAAGATGGCTGAGTCTGTACACAGTGTGTAGGGAAGTGGTTGTGTGGCTGATATTCCATGAGAGACAAGGCACTGTATTGACAACATATAGACACAGACACTGATACCGGAGCTCTGGTGGCTAAGGGACCCTGCCTCCATCCATCAACGTCTTGTGTTGAGACCACCATAACTCACCATACATGGTCATTTGAGATCGGGTAGCTGGGGCACAGGGTGAGAGGTGAGGGACGTATGGAGATGGAATTCTATATAGACCATAAAGTAGTGGTGGGGAAAGGATTTATGCAATATTAAGCTGACATGATGTAGCCCAGTGAACTGAGTGGTAAAGGAGGGTCAGCTCATGACAAATTGCAATAGTTTTTACCATGGTTTTTTCTGACTCCTTAGGCATATAGTAATGACATGATAAAAATCTAAATAAATCAAATGACTGTTTTTAAAGGGATATTACATACCACCCATTGTAAAAGGTAGAAAATGAAAAAAATAAATAAATAATAATGATAATAATTATGGTAGACTTATTTCCTCGTCAAAATGGTCTCAGCATCTCTGTATTCAGCAAAAAATACTTCAAACTTTGGACACTAAATCTATGCAGATAGATTAGGGGTTAGAAACTTAACAAATAAATAGAGCAGAATAGTGAAGTCTATGACTTAGTGGAAGTCTAGAGACCTGAACACCCTCTTCAGGGTAGTGTCAATAGCTGGCAGTGGGGAAGGGGGGAGGGGCAGAATGACATGAACAATCTACTTAATATTGTTGTACTATGTCAAATCACACTCAGTCTGCTCATCAATCTTTGTGAGCTCCTACTGCACAACATGTCAAGCTCTATTCTACTGCCTCTAAGCCCTTTAAGGGATCAGAAAGGGTTTCTCATTATACATGTGTAGGGGACCAGAAATTCCTGTGCCCGGTAGATTGACCCTCAGGGGCCACTTACCTGGTAATGACTGCTCCCCTAATGTGTATCATACCGATCCAGGTGTAGTTGGAAGGTGGAAATTTCAGGCAAGAGATCGTGGTGTAATGGTTAGCATGCTGGAATGTCATGCCAGATATCCGGGTTCGAGTCCCGGTGATCCTAGATATTTTCACCGTCCTCTACACATGGCTGCAGCCCGGATGACTCCTCAGTGCTGCATCCATGAGTCATGCCATTGTCACAATGTTGACACAGCATGGGAGCATGCATCATGGTGGCCTATGGATTGTTGACACAGCATGGGAGCATACATCATGATGGCTTATGGATTGTTGACACAGCATGGGAGCATGCATCATGAGGGCTTATGGATTGTTGACACAGCATGGGAGCATGCATCATGAGGGCTTATCAATTGTTGACACTATGGGAGCATGCATCATGATGGCCTATGGATTGTTGACACAGCATGGGAGCATGCATCATGATGGCTTATGGATTGTTGACACAGCATGGGAGCATGCATCATGATGGCTTATGGATTGTTGACACAGCATGGGAGCATGCATCATGATGGCCTATGGATTGTTGACACAGCATGGGAGCATGCATCATGAGGGCTTATGGATTGTTGACACAGCATGGGAGCATACATCATGATGGCCTATGGATTGTTGACAGCATGGGAGCATGCATCATGATGGCCTATGGATTGTTGACACAGCATGGGAGCATGCATCATGATGGCCTATGGATTGTTGACACAGCATGGGAGCATGCATCATGATGGCCTATCAATTGTTGATACAGCATGGGATCATGCATCATGATGGCCTATGGATTGTTGACACAGCATGGGAGCATACATCATGATGGCCTATGGATTGTTGACACAGCATGGGAGCATGCATCATGATGGCCTATGGATTGTTGACACAGCATGGGAGCATACATCATGATGGCCTATGGATTGTTGACACAGCATGGGAGCATGCATCATGATGGCCTATCAATTGTTAATACAGCATGTGAGCATGCATCATGATGGCCTATGGATTGTTGACACAGCATGGGAGCATACATCATGATGGCCTATCAATTGTTGATACAGCATGGGAGCATGCATCATGATGGCCTATGAATTGTTGACACAGCATGGGAGCATGCATCATGATGGCTTATCAATTGTTGACACAGCATGGGATCATGCATCATGATGGCCTATGGATTGTTGACACAGCATGGGAGCATGCATCATGATGGCCTATCAATTGTTGATACAGCATGGGATCATGCATCATGATGGCCTATGGATTGTTGGCACAGCATGGGAGCATACATCATGATGGCCTATGGATTGTTGACACAGCATGGGAGCATGCATCATGATGGCCTATCAATTGTTGATACAGCATGGGAGCATGCATCATGATGGCTTATGGATTGTTGACACAGCATGGGAGCATGCATCATGATGGCCTATCAATTGTTGATACAGCATGGGAGCATGCATCATGATGGCCTATGGATTGTTGACACAGCATGGGAGCATGCATCATGATGGCTTATCAATTGTTGACACAGCATGGGATCATGCATCTTGATGGCTTATGGATTGTTGACACAGCATGGGAGCATGCATCATGATGGCCTATCAATTGTTGATACAGCATGGGATCATGCATCATGATGGCCTATGGATTGTTGGCACAGCATGGGAGCATACATCATGATGGCCTATGAATTGTTGACACAGCATGGGAGCATGTGTCATGATGGCTTATCAATTGTTGACACAGCATGGGAGCATGCATCATGATGGCTTATGGATTGTTGACACAGCGTGGGAGCATGTGTCATGATGGCTTATCAATTGTTGACACAGCATGGGAGCATGCATCATGATGGCTTATCAATTGTTGACACAGCATGGGATCATGCATCATGATGGCTTATGAATTGTTGACACAGCATGGGAGCATGCATCATGATGTCTTATTAATTGTTGACACAGCATGGGATAATGCATCATGATGGCTTATGGATTGTTGACACAGCATGGGAGCATGCATCATGATGGCCTATGGATTGTTGACACAGCATGGGAGCATGCGTCATGATGGCTTATCAATTGTTGACACAGCATCGGAGCATGCACCATGATGGCTTATCAACTGTTGACACAGCATGGGAGCATGCACCATGATGGCTTATCAATTGTTGACACAGCATGGGAGCATGCACCATGATGGCTTATGGATTGTTAATACAGCATGGGAGCATGCATCATGATGGCTTATGGATTGTTGACACAGCATGGGAGCATGCGCCATTATGACTTATGGATTGTTGACATAGCATGGGAGCATGCATCATGATGGCTTATGGATTGTTGACACAGCATGGGAGCATGCATCATGATGGCCTATGGATTGTTAATACAGCATGGGAGCATGCATCATGATGGCCTATGGATTGTTGACACAGCATGGGAGCATGCATCATGATGGCTTATGGATTGTTAATACAGCATGGGAGCGTGCATCATGATGGCTTATGGATTGTTGACACAGCATGGGAGCATGCATCATGATGGCTTATGGATTGTTAATACAGCATGGGAGCATGCATCATGATGGCTTATGGATTGTTGACACAGCATGGGAGCATGCATCATGATGGCTTATGGATTGTTGACACAGCATGGGAGCATGCATTATGATGGCTTATCGATTGTTAATACAGCATGGGAGCATGCATCATGATGGCCTATGGATTGTTGATACAGCATGGGAGCATGCATCATGATGGATTATGGATTGTTGACACAGCATGGGAGCATGCATCATGATGGCTTATGGATTGTTGACACAGCATGCGAGCATACATCATGATGGCCTATGGATTGTTGACACAGCATGGGAGAATGCATCATGATGGCCTATGGATTGTTGACACAGCATGGGAGCATGCATCATGATGGCCTATGGATTGTTGACACAGCATGGGAGCATGCATCATGATGGCTTATGGATTGTTGACACAGCATGCGAGCATACATCATGATGGCCTATGGATTGTTGACACAGCATGCGAGCATACATCATGAATGCCTATGGATTGTTGACACAGCATGGGAGCATGCATCATGATGGCCTATGGATTGTTGACACAGCATGGGAGCATGCATCATGATGGCCTATGGATTGTTGATACTGCATGGGAGCATGCATCATGATGGCTTATGGATTGTTGCCACAGCATGGGAGCATGCATCATGATGGCCTATGGATTGTTGATACTGCATGGGAGTATGCATCATGATGGCCTATGGATTGTTGACACTATGGGAGCATGCATCATGATGGCCTATGGATCGTTGATACAGCATGGGAGCATGCATCATGATGGCCTATGGATTGTTGATACTGCATGGGAGTATGCATCATGATGGCTTATGGATTGTTGCCACAGCATGGGAGCATGCATCATGATGGCCTATTGATTGTTGATACTGCATGGGAGTATGCATCATGATGGCCTATGGATTGTTGACACTATGGGAGCATGCATCATGATGGCCTATGGATTGTTGACACTATGGGAGCATGCATCATGATGGCTTATGGATTGTTGACACAGCATGGGAGCATGCATCATGATGGCCTATGGATTGTTGACACAGCATGGGAGCATGCATCATGATGGCTTATGGATTGATGACACAGTATGGGAGCATGCATCATAATGGCCTATGGATTGTTGACACAGCATGGGAGCATGCATCATGATGGCCTATGGATTGTTGACACAGCATGGGAGCATGCATCATGATGGCTTATGGATTGTTGACACAGCATGGGAGCATGCATCATGATGGCTTATGGATTGTTAATACAGCATGGGAGCATGCATATTGATGGCTTATCAATTGTTGACACAGCATGGTAGCATGCATCATGATGGCTTACGGATTGTTGATACTGCATGGGAGCATGCATCATGATGGCTTATGGATTGTTGACACAGCATGGGAGCATGCATCATGATGGCCTATCAATTGTTAATACAGCATGGGAGCATGCATCATGATGGCCTATGGATTGTTGACACAGCATGGGAGCATACATCATGATGGCCTATCAATTGTTGATACAGCATGGGAGCATGCATCATGATGGCCTATGAATTGTTGACACAGCATGGGAGCATGCATCATGATGGCTTATCAATTGTTGACACAGCATGGGATCATGCATCATGATGGCCTATCAATTGTTGATACAGCATGGGATCATGCATCATGATGGCCTATGGATTGTTGGCACAGCATGGGAGCATACATCATGATGGCCTATGGATTGTTGACACAGCATGGGAGCATGCATCATGATGGCCTATCAATTGTTGATACAGCATGGGAGCATGCATCATGATGGCTTATGGATTGTTGACACAGCATGGGAGCATGCATCATGATGGCCTATCAATTGTTGATACAGCATGGGAGCATGCATCATGATGGCCTATGGATTGTTGACACAGCATGGGAGCATGCATCATGATGGCTTATCAATTGTTGACACAGCATGGGAGCATGCATCTTGATGGCCTATGGATTATTGACAGCATGGGAGCATGCATCATGATGGCCTAAGGATTGTTGACACAGCATGGGAGCATGCATCATGATGGCCTATCAATTGTTGATACAGCATGGGATCATGCATCATGATGGCCTATGGATTGTTGACACAGCATGGGAGCATGCATCATGATGGCCTATGGATTGTTGACACAACATGGGAGCATGTGTCATGATGGCTTATCAATTGTTGACACAGCATGGGAGCATGCATCATGATGGCTTATGGATTGTTGACACAGCATGGGAGCATGTGTCATGATGGCTTATCAATTGTTGACACAGCATTGGAGCATGCATCATGATGGCTTATGGATTGTTGACACAGCATGGGAGCATGCATCATGATGTCTTATTAATTGTTTACACAGCATGGGATAATGCATCATGATGGCTTATGGATTGTTGACACAGCATGGGAGCATGCATCATGATGGCCTATGGATTGTTGACACAGCATGGGAGCATGCATCATGATGGCCTATGGATTGTTGACACAGCATGGGAACATGCATCATGAGGGCTTATGGATTGTTGACACAGCATGGGAGCATGCATCATGATGGCTTATGGATTGTTGACACAGCATGCGAGCATACATCATGATGGCCTATGGATTGTTGATACTGCATGGGAGTATGCATCATGATGGCTTATGGATTGTTGCCACAGCATGGGAGCATGCATCATGATGGCCTATGGATTGTTGATACTGCATGGGAGTATGCATCATGATGGCCTATGGATTGTTGACACTATGGGAGCATGCATCATGATGGCCTATGGATCGTTGATACAGCATGGGAGCATGCATCATGATGGCCTATGGATTGTTGATACTGCATGGGAGTATGCATCATGATGGCTTATGGATTGTTGCCACAGCATGGGAGCATGCATCATGATGGCCTATTGATTGTTGATACTGCATGGGAGTATGCATCATGATGGCCTATGGATTGTTGACACTATGGGAGCATGCATCATGATGGCCTATGGATTGTTGACACTATGGGAGCATGCATCATGATGGCTTATGGATTGTTGACACAGCATGGGAGCATGCATCATGATGGCCTATGGATTGTTGACACAGCATGGGAGCATGCATCATGATGGCTTATGGATTGATGACACAGCATGGGAGCATGCATCATAATGGCCTATGGATTGTTGACACAGCATGGGAGCATGCATCATGATGGCCTATGGATTGTTGACACAGCATGGGAGCATGCATCATGATGGCTTATGGATTGTTGACACAGCATGGGAGCATGCATCATGATGGCTTATGGATTGTTAATACAGCATGGGAGCATGCATATTGATGGCTTATCAATTGTTGACACAGCATGGTAGCATGCATCATGATGGCTTACGGATTGTTGATACTGCATGGGAGCATGCATCATGATGGCTTATGGATTGTTGACACAGCATGGGAGCATGCATCATGATGGCTTATGGATTGTTAATACAGCATGGGAGCATGCATCATGATGGCTTATGGATTGTTGACCCAGCATGGGAGCATGCATCATGATGGCTTATGGATTGTTGACACAGCATGGGAGCATGCATCATGATGGCCTATGGATTTTTGACACAGCATGGGAGCATGCATCATGATGGCCTATGGATTGTTGACACAGCATGGGAGCATGCATCATGATGGCCTATGGATTGTTGACACAGCATGGGAGCATGCATCATGATGGCTTATGGATTGTTGACACAGCATGGGAGCATGCATCATGATGGCTGATGGATTGTTAATACAGCATGGGAGCATGCATATTGATGGCTTATCAATTGTTGACACAGCATGGAAGCATGCATCATGATGGCTTATGGATTGTTGATACTGCATGGGAGCATGCATCATGATGGCTTATGGATTGTTGACACAGCATGGGAGCATGCATCATGATGGCTTATGGATTGTTAATACAGCATGGGAGCATGCATCATGATGGCTTATGGATTGTTGACACAGCATGGGAGCATGCATCATGGTGGCCTATGGATTGTTAATACAGCATGGGAGCATGCATCATGATGGCCTATGGATTGTTGACACTATGGGAGCATGCATCATGATGGCCTATGGATTGTTGACACAGCATGGGAGCATGCATCATGATGGCCTATGGATTGTTGACACAGCATGGGAGCATACATCATGATGGCTTATGGATTGTTGACACAGCATGGGAGCATGCATCATGATGGCTTATGGATTGTTGACACAGCATGGGAGCATGCATCATGATGGCTTATGGATTGTTGACACAGCATGGGAGCATGCATCATGATGGCCTATCAATTGTGATACAGCATGGGAGCATGCATCATGATGGCCTATGGATTGTTGACACAGCATGGGAGCATGCATCATGATGGCCTATGGATTGTTGACAGCATGGGAGCATGCATCATGATGGCCTATGGATTGTTGACACAGCATGGGAGCATGCATCATGATGGCCTATGGATTGTTGATACTGCATGGGAGTATGCATCATGATGGCCTATGGATTGTTGACACAGCATGGGATCATGCATCATGATGGCTTATGGATTGTTGCCACAGCATGGGAGCATGCACCATGATGGCTTATGGATTGTTGATACAGCATGGGAGCATGCATCATGATGGCCTATGGATTGTTGACACTATGGGAGCATGCATCATGATGGCTTATGGATTGTTGACACAGCATGGGAGCATGCATCATGATGGCCTATGGATTGTTGACACAGCATGGGAGCATGCATCATGATGGCCTATGGATTGTTGACACAGCATGGAAGCATGCATCATGATGGCTTATGGATTGTTGACACAGCATGGAGCATGCATCATGATGGCCTATGGATTGTTGACACAGCATAGGCATGCGTCATGATGGCTTATGGATTGTTAATACAGCATGGGAGCATGCATCATGATGGCTTATGGATTGTTGACACAGCATGGGAGCATGCATCATGATGGCCTATGGATTGTTGACACAGCATGGGAGCATGCATCATGATGGCCTATGGATTGTTGACACTATGGGAGCATGCGTCATGATGGCTTATGGATTGTTGACACAGCATGGGAGCATGCATCATGATGGCCTATGGATTGTTGACACTATGGGAGCATGCATCATGATGGCTTATGGATTGTTGACACAGCATGGGAGCATGCATCATGACTGCTTATGGATTGTTGACACAGCATGGGAGCATGCATCATGATGGCCTATGGATTGTTGACACAGCATGGGAGCATGCATCATGATGGCCTATGGACAGGATGCATTAGTGACCCATATAAGGTGATTAGAAGGAAATCCACTCTGTAAGTTGGCCTATTCAGTTTGAATTAGTGTTTAATTGAACAATTTCTAAGACATTCCATTCTGCTTTTCTAACTTTCCTTTGAGAGATAGCTTCTCCCTCTCTGCTGCCATTCCTCCTTAATTGACCTATTCATGTTTCTTCCCAACCTTCATTTCTCCTCCCTCACTTTATTAGACATTCTATCTCTTTCCTTCCCCATTACGTCCTTGTCCCAAGGCTCCACCCTCTGTATCCCCAGGTCTCACAGACTGCTCCCCTGGCTTCCACCTTTCACCCCCTGTGCACATAGCCAGGGGCACTCCTTGCCCAGCCCTGGGAGGATGAGCCCCAGAGCGGTCAGGCAGGCAGAGTGACCGATCGGCTGAGTGGGAATATAATGTCTCAGGGATTGGAATTGCTGGAGGAAGGCATGTGCATCCTGGTGAATCTTTCCTCTTTAGTTGTACCTCTTTTCCATCTTTTTCCATATTTTTCTTATTTTTTGTTGTTGTCATTTTTATATCTCTTTATGTGGTAGTTTGATACAACCCCTGCTATACACAAAAAGATCAATTGCATTTAATCATAAAAAGGAACAATGCTGCATCATCCATACACTAATCTACTTGGCCTTAACAAATGTCTCAAGTTGACTGTGAATTTGAATGACATTACATGATCTACACATAACAGCTATTGAAATAAATAGAGTTCAATGTTCAGAGAAAAGTATTAGATAACATGGAAAAATTCTATTTGGAGGTGTGTGGTGCAACACATATAGTAAACACCTCACCTACGCAATGAAATGCCGAGGAGGGGGGAAAAGGAATACTGCTGGCAAAGTACATACCAAAAGAGAGGTTATATGTACTGAAATGATTGATTGTAGGTCTAGGAGTAAATAAACAATGGTAAGAGCAGGTAATCTCACAAAATAATTCACTTTTGGGGTGTGGGAGGCGAAAATTTTGAAAAATCATCAACACTTTTCACCCCAGACAGGCTGGGGTGTCATTTCAAAATATCCAAACTGGACCTAATGAACCCTATCAGTAAAGGTAGGCCCTAATTACAAATAACAATGATTTGGGGATAAATATACTGCAGAAGTAGCTCAGGAAGGGCAATTTTCATTCCCCAGTGAAAACGTTATGTATGTGAGGAAAATCAAACCTTAAAGAGTATGGGGCTTCCTAGCCAAACTAAATGGCATTACCAAGCTGCTATGGCCAGTCTATGGCTTGGGACTTTCAATCAGAGGAAAATAAAACCCAAAATAAATCATTTCCATGCAATCTAAGACAATTGCAGACCCTCACATGTATAACACACACTATTTCATGAGAATTTGATTGAAATTCCTTACCTTTTTAAGAAATTGCAGTGTAAATGGAGCTGCAATATCACAGTGGACTGTGTGCTTCACTAATTTGAGATCCTCTGAGTGACTTCCACTGGTTGGTCATTTCTGCCAGGGCAACTGGAAACATTTCCTTTCTCCTCCCCATATTTTCGTTACGTATGTGAGGATTTCCACACCGATACCAAAAGACCCCCTCTGTGGCCTAACTATGCATACTTGAGCCATGATTTTTGTTTTAATCATTCAATTAATATACATACAACATTAGAATAGACTAGAATTAAAGAATTATTTATTTAGACAGCCTACAGACATATAAAAGTGTACCTCACATACGTAACGTTTTTGGGAGTTGAATTTTGGTTTATGAGACCTAGCTCATATATATATATGCAGCAAACCAGCAATTTTATTTATTTACCATCAAAACCCCCTTGGGGACCCTGCTCAACACGGGTAATAAGAACAGTGAGGATACTTTTTTAGCATGGAAGTTTAAGGCGTAAAAAAAATGTTATGTACGTGAGGATGCTCACAGTTCAATATTATAACACATGTGTGAAAGACAGTTGAGGTAGGGACATGGCCAAAGTATTTTTAATAGATAGCTATGACCTCTCACTAAAGTCAAAATGGGTTTATCACACTCTAATACTGCCTAGCTTAACAATATATAGGTGGGAATGATGGAAAATTGGACAAAAAAGAGCATTTTTGGTGTATTTTCCAACTTCAAGCCTCCGTAACTCGTCAAATTATAGGCTGATATACATAAATTTACCCTCTACTTAAAGCGCAAGATGTTTTCTATCATATGTGAATAAAATTGTGAAGAATAGTGGTCTATATTTTTTGCTGTATCTCCCCAAAGCTAAAATCCTCTCAAAAAAGGCCCAAACATTGCTCAGTGGATCTGCCCTTATATATAAGTAGCCGCAGACGGTTAGGATACTACTTGCAGAGCGCAGGAATATCTATGTCATCATAGTATGGCCTTTAGGTAGTCCAATGTAAATAGCCTAGTAAAAAATATATGGAATGGACTATTCAGAGGACATGGAGGTGTTGATGTTATTAAACCTATGATATTGGTGCAATCATGGTTATGGTGCTACAATCAATTGCAGGCAAACAGACTTCCCAGCACTTCATTGGATCATGATGCTGACCAATAAGAACAACGCATCCTCCCATCAGCAGTTTTCAAAGGGTTAACTTCAGTTACCTGTATACCTTCACCCTATAATACCCCCACAGTTTCTAATCTGTTCACAATCATTGCTGGAGTTAAAACTATTAGCTATATGACCTCAGAAGAAGTGGGTGGCTGTACCTCTGAATAACATGATTTTGTTGTTACAGAGATCACTGGTGGGCTAAGCAGACAAGAAGTTCCCTTATAATGTCCTACAGCAGATGTAGCGATATGTTTTTGGGGTCTAGATCACCATTTGCTAGTCCTGTGAAAGTAGAAATAAAGTCTTCTTGTCAACCAATATCCCTCATCACCCTTAAAACCCTGTGAAAGATTTCAGTTATTTCATCATTTGTAGTACATTCAGTGATGGTGTTGGTGTTATCTTTCTCCATTTCATCATGTTACCGTTTCATCCCTTTATTTGCACAGCTCTCTTTCACCCATTCACACTTCATAACTAAAACCACCCTGGACTTTTCTGCTCATCTGTGAGAGTTCTCTACAGGGAAATATTCTGCTTGATAAAACTTTTTTTTCTGTGAACTCATGTAATAGGAGTTTTTTGAAGGTGTGTTGAACATGGCTTGTTATACTGTGATCTATAATTTCATCCAGTTGGTCACTGCTAGTATCACAGCAGTAACACAAAATGTGGTACATCTGAGTGGAAAAAATAAAACAATATCATTCAAGAATGACAGGTTTCTTTGTGTGAGATTTTACTGAATTATGCTCATACATTTCCAGAAAATTACGCTCATACATTTTCATAGAAATACAGATGTAGTTGACAATTTCAAGAACAGAATTACTCTCATACCATCAACTGAATTACGCACATACTCTCCATTTTAATAAAGCTGATTCATGCATTAACTGTTATATGTAAGACAAATATAGGTAGGTACATATTTTCTCTGATATCAATCTCATAGCCTGTCAAAATTACAGGCTTTAACTCCCTATGGTTCTCACACAATTCAGTGAAACAAATATGCAACAAATTTCACCTGTTGATAGGATCTACGTACCTAATTCGAATTATGCTCATAGGTGTCCCCACTGTGACTGTAGCACATTTTTCTACAGCTGATCTGGGCTGTTTCCATCTGCTCTAAGCATGCAGAGGAAAGGAAGTAATCAAACTCTAAGAGAAACCAAAGGAAGAAAGGTGAATAAAGAGAAGTGAATTGAAAATACAGAATCCATTGTGACCCATCCATCCTTCCCTGGAAGATGCATAAATACCTTAGTGACCATTGGTTAGTCCACACAATGCTTGCCCCTACAACTAGAGGCATCACATGTTCAAGATGCGTTCTGGGGTAAACCATGCAGTGGCACAAATCTAATTTGGAGTAGCATGGTAGAATGTGAAAGGAGGCAGAGAGGGACCACATGTCTCCTAATCAGAACCCAGGTGGACCTAATCCCCTGCAAATGTCTCTGCCTTTCTAGGCATGTCAACACATGTATATATATATATATATATATATATATATATATATATATATACACATGTGCTGCATCTAGTCCGATATTGACCCCCTGTTAACATTAGCCATCATGCGATGATTCTTAGATCCTCATCCCCTATGGTGCTTTTAGTTAGGCTGGGTGAAACAGGCATTTTGTAAGATGATCTTTTACCTTTCTTATTTCTAATTAAAAATTCTGACCAGGTTTGACAGAGAGATTTCTATTATTTTCATTGCCAGCTATTGATTTGATGTTTTGTTGAGAGGAAGCAAAGGTAGGATTACCATTGTCTGACATTGAGATTCCCAATCACTAAAATGCTCTCACATTAGAAATTCTTTTCTCTGCTCTGCTTTCCCCCCTAAGTTGCAACCCCTTCCCTAAGTCCAAATCTTTCCCTTGTTTCCCCCTCCCCTATTCGACCTTCCTTCCTTGTGTGATGCTCACCCATCCTAAACTCCTATCAATCTCTGGGCGTACCTGGAAGGTGCTTGCCACAATCAGCCTAACTAACATTCCCTAGGGCACTGCACCTACCGAAAACATTTGTTCCGGAGGAGAGGGAAAATAGTGCACCTGTTCATTCTCACATCAGCCCTCACCAACCAACAGATCAACCATCCCACTTACTATAGGATGTTTTCCCTCAAATAGGGTATTCCCCAATCTGAGTTTAAAAAAACAAACTGGGCTGCCCCCCCCCCTCCCAAACTGTAGCCCTTGAGCTATCCATACCCTGACCCGCTCGATCTGTGGATGCTTGTTAGCGATTGGGGCAGACCTAAATGACCCTTAGGTTACTACCTACCTATGCTTCCCCTCCACTTATTGTTTGTTCATTTCCTATATTTCCTCTAGCTAACCAGCATGTCAACCAACCCAGTTACACAAAGAACACAGCTACGATCTTGCTGACCTTATCGGAACTGGTGGGTAAAGGTCTGTGAAGGATGGGTCAGGGCAAAACGATGACGTATAGGGACAGGCATAATCAAACTACGTGCCTGCTAGTTTGAAAGTACGACATCCACATATAATATATATGTAACCAAAATTCACCAACAGCAATGGACATTGGTATAAGTTAGTAATGGGCAGTAAATGCCGTTTGATGCCAGGGAAAATAAAATCGTTCAAAATGAAGTCATTAAAAGTTACCATCAAAATGAACAATGAAAAAAAATGGGCACCAAGAATTTTAACATATTGGTTTCTCCTCATGGACAATAGTATTTCTTCGAAGGGTATCATCTCTTCAGTAATTTTCAAATTATATAGCATTCAGAATATATACTTAAAGTATTGTCAAACCTCATTGAAGGTATGTGAAGTCAATTGATACTCAGATGTTCTAAAATGAATTTTTTGACCAGGTTTCAAATCAATATTTCACCAGCCCCTTGAAGTCAGCATACATGTATATGTATACAGCACTGACACATCACCCAGTGGGACTGCACTCACAGACTCTGTCTACAAATGGTGGCGAACGTGGTGCATCTTGTGCCTGTACACAGTCTGTAGGGGAATGGGTGGCTCACTGATATCCCATCACCCTGACAGACAACCTACTGTATCGACAGCATGTAGACACAGGCACTGATACTGGGGTCTCTGGTGGCTAAGGGACCCTGCCTCCAGCCATCAACATCTTGTGTTAGGACCACCATAGCTCACCATACATGGTCATGTGAGATTGGGGCACTTGTTGAGGGTAGAGGAGGAAATGGGTGATCTATAAGGCTAAAAAGTAAAGTGGGGGGGGGATCTGGTGAAAGCAATGTTTCCTCACCAAAGAGATTCCAGCTGCATATTGAAATATTGATTATCCTTATATCCCTACGATATTACAGCAATATTTTCAGCCAAAATCTGTTTTGACCTAAACGAATATAAGTTATCTTACAATTTTGACAGCTGAGAAAACAGGACAGGAGGGGGCACATGGGGTGGTCTAACCGTGCAGTATAGAAGATGGATAATAAATATATATTCTTTGCAAAGCAGTGTCTTGGATGGTAATCCTACAGAAGCCTGTTCTGGTGATAGATAAAGTGTTACCTGTGTACCAACCTTTATCCTCTCGGCTACTGCCAACCCCAACACCAATCACATCCTGTGGTCTTCCTTAATCCTGGTGTCTCTTGTCCATCCTGTAGATTGTATATATGGCTCAATTGTGATCGGATTGGTTCCCAGGATCACCAACCTTCACATTGACATCAGCAATATCCGGCTCTGGTCTCGCATTGCCTGCCATTGGTTTCATGCAGTTTATATGTCTGATTCCAATGAATATTAAGCTATCAATCAATGCTATAACCAAAAAACGAGTGGGACCATGGGTTTATAATTAACAAGGGGCGCAACCCCGAGTTCATTATAAACCCATAAATCTTCGTTTCTTCAGCCTATAGTAGCCTATAGTAGGGAGGTACTCTATAGAACCCAGATCTTCATTTGTCAGGTCCTATGCTTTACAGACCAGGGGATATTTGCATTCAGTGATTGATTGGTGGTATGCTGGATGAAGAAGATTTGATAGTGCAAACGGGGATACGCCTAAGGAATAAGGCCATGGAAATGTGAAAATGTAGAGCTCTCCTATAGTACTGTTTACATTTCTATGGTTATAAATTATCTGATTACATCTTTGATTACATTTTTGTAACATATAGCATAGTATATCGTTTATCAAGGTTTACGTTTGATATCAAAATGAGAGGTAGGATAGTGTATAGTCACAGGCTTTTATACCACAATTTCGGCACTTCCGGTGGATTTATATGCAGTTTAGCCGTGCATTATTCTGCATATACCACCCTTGTGCATTTTTGAAATTTTTGGTATATACTTTTTCGAGGTCATGTTGGACTTAGAATATTTTTGGAGACGCTGGCGGACATAGAAATTTAGCCTCGCCATTGTTTCAATGTGAAAAATCGTCCGAACTCGTATGAGGATTGAACCCCGGCCGCAGTGGTGGTAGGCAAAGGCCTTAGATATAGCGCCACACTGAACGGTGATGAAATCCAATGCGAAGGTAAATAAGTTCTAACCTGCTATGTTTCCAGTCAGTTTTCATATGGAATCCAACCATCACATGTTATAATATTAAAATCCCAAGAAGTTTTCGATCCATAGACGAGGAATGCGTGCTAATTTTCTCCATTTTCTTCGATATAAATAAGAATCCATTGATTTTTCCATCGTACGCCCGTGGCCGCTCTGCGCGAAGCCATTGTTTTTGTTCCTTGCCAGGAGAGGTACCGCCGTGTTCACACTCACTTTTCGTATTGAATCCAACCATGACAAGTCTTCAAATTAATACATACACATCCTTAGATAGTCTAGATGATCCCTCCATACGTATTATGTCCAATATATTCAAAATAAATAAGAATCCATTGATTTTCCAAACCGGTCCGAAATTTTCGGCGTCTTCCTTGCACGACGAGCGGATGACCTATATCCACATCCAGGCCACTGACACACTTTCGCCGAACAAGTAGGCGGGTGGGAATGGCAGACCGTGACTCGCTTACGATGGAAAAATCAATGGATTCTTATTTATTTCGAATATATTGGACATATCAAGCATGGAGTACTCATCTAGAATGTCTAAGGATATGTATGTATTAATTTGAAGACGTGTCATGGTTTGATTCCATACGATAAGTGAGTGTGAACACGGCGGTACCCCTCCCGGCAAGGAACAAAAACAATGGCTTCGCGCAGAGCGGACACGGGCCGTGTGGCTTGCACCTACAAAATGTCTTCGCCTGGCTATATTCTTTGGATTTCAGGTAAGAAATTGATACAAAATGGAGGAAATGGTGGTATAAACCTATTAGGTGATGCATATTGGGGCCCCACGGGCTGTATATGCTGTATATACAGCCCTAGGGCCCCGATATGCATCATCTATTAGCTTAATAACTATGTCATAGTGGGAACCTAGTGTTTGAAGTTCGGCACCATATATGCTTCTTATATCTGCATGTTAACAAATTCTTCAGAAAGGCTGCTACTTTTGAGACTATTGCCATCCAATCCCAGCCTCTCCTTTGATAAATTATATGGACCTGCCTTATTGCATGGCAAGGTCTGATTACCATATTGCAATTATTTCTGTATAAATCTCCAAGCCTTTGTTTAGATTTAACCGAAATGCATCTTAATATAATAGCCTGGGTTTCCTATGAGTAATGCTAGTAAAGTGCTGCAATGACTCTTGGAGAAGCGTGTACAGGTCTACATCAGGATGGAGTTATACAATACCTCCCTACTATAGGCTAACCAGACAATGTGCTGTCATTAAGATGATTGATGAGTCTGGGCAGAACTTGATAAGGCACAGAAAGGCTGAGGTACCTTACATTCCCCAAGACAGTCCGTTTAATCTGTCTCATCTCACTACATATACCCTGTTACAGAGACCTCCACCAACCTTAACACCCTACCGCCATCCTTGATTTTGATACTTGAGCATATTTGTAGTACCTCTCCATTACATCCTTTCACAATTCTAACAGATACATGTACTAACGCTCTTCAAGGTTGCAGATATTACTCAGGGCAAAGCATTATTTACTTTATTTCTGCTTGAAATTCCCATCAGGAAGGTCTGAATCTAAGAATTAACTCTTCTTTTGCCAGCGTAACAGTAAGGGCATAGTCAACCTAACCTTCTTCCTGTATCATTGCCTGTGACACTTGAAAATGCGCAAATGTCCAAAGACTCTGCTTGGAGAGTGCAAGATTCAGTATCTCTCAGGTTCACTCTGTCATCTAACCAGATGCTGCCATGTTGTCACAGCCAGTGAAGTCCTGTGTCGCTGAGGGTCACCAATGAGGTCATGGTCTGGGCCTGGGGCATGTCAAGGTCATAGAGCTGTGTGGTCTAGGTTAGTATTGGTCCTAATAAAAGGACATTTCCTCCACATACAGCTACGGTCTGGGTCAGTATACATTCATAGGCTGCTGTCCAATTAAATTACTCACCGTCTTTCTGGTTGGTACTCTGTATAGTACATGAATATTATACAGCAGGCCTCATGGCTATGAGAATTGCAAAAACCTACTACCTCAGAAAGTCACTATGGCTATCTGTCTATGCCCTTTGCCCTTAGCCATTTTCATTTGCACTAAGGCATTCGTTGGTTCATAAGTTGCCATGAAGTATAAGTTCATCTCTCGCAAGTCGTCACCCAGATCTTTTAACTTTGTGCTGATCATTCAGAAATACAAGTTACGCCAATTTGAAGGATGCACTCGCAGCCATTAAAAAATCAAATATATGGAGCAATATACCATGCCATTTCCTTTCTTTTTTTCATAAAGCTTTGTTGCTGAATTACTGCAAAAAAAAATGTAGTAATCAAAATTAGATCCCCAACGGCCTGCGATTTGTGAGGGTTATTCAGTTCCTGGCTCATTCATTCACTTTGAGCTTCATGAAAGTCACTCATCCTTGCCTTTGTGTTAAAGGCCCCCTTTTGTGTGACTGTATTGTGTTTCTAGTTGCGAAAGAAAAATCCCCTCTTTGTGTGTCCTAAAATATGCTCTTTGACTAATGGCATCTGGTGAGGTATTTTTCCTTGTGGGGAGTGAAATCATTTTAGCTTGTGAGCAAATAACTGACAGGGCAACTGGCACAATATTTCCAGAGGCCAATCTCTCACAAAACCCAAAGTTTTTCTTTTAAAGATTTGATTTATTGGATCCCTCTGGAGTAATTTCTTGACAAAAAGCTTTGTTATAACTGCCTTGGTTGGAGACACTAAAACTAATGCTTTTGTTGTCACATTTTTTTCCAGATCATTTTGATGTTGAGGTCTTAAATTGGAATGGTTATTTTCAATCAGAGAATATAATTAAAAACTAGATCTGCTCTAGTAGTTGTGGTACCGTGTTGCAAACAAACAATCATGAGTCCACACTTCAATTATTATTCCATCAATGTACTAACTACAACAATTATGTGAGCCTTAGAGTACAGGTATCCGGGACCAAACCAATTACACCCATTATACTATGCCTCTGGAGAAGTAGAGGACCCATAGTTAATATGTAAATGTTCTATACTACTTCCAAGTAAAAAACAAATTCCCCCTTTGTGTTTCACCATGGATGTTTGCATCTGTGCCTCCTGTAAAGAAATACAAACATAGAGTTTACAGTTCATTGTATGATTGAAACACGTGGTTTCCTGTAATTGGGTAATAGCTTATATATATATATATATATATATATATATATATATATATATATATATATATATATATATATATATATATATATAGCACCTAGTAGGAAATATAAGGGGAGGCTTCACATGTTTAAGATGTGGTCTGGGTTCATACCAAGTAGTCACCGCAAGGTGCAAATCTGTTGTCCATGGTCTGGGTTAATACCAAGTAGTCACCGCAGGGTGCAAATCTGTTGTCCATGGTCTGGGTTAATACCAAGTAGTCACCGCAGGGTGCAAATCTGTTGTCCATGGTCTGGGTTAATACCAGGGTGCAAATCTGTTGTCCATGGTCTGGGTTAATACCAAGTAGTCACCCCAGGGTGCAAATCTGTTGTCCATGGTCTGGGTCAACACCAAGTAGTCACCCTAGGGTGCAAATCTGTTGTCCATGGTCTGGGTTAACACCAAGTAGTCACCGCAGGGTGCAAATGTGTTGTCCATGGTCTGGGTCAACACCAAGTAGTCACCCCAGGGTGCAAATCTGTTGTCCATGGTCTGGGTTAATACCAAGTAGTCACCCAAGGGTGCAAATCTGTTGTCCATGGTCTGGGTCAACACTAAGTAGTCACCCCAGGGTGCAAATCTGTTGTCCATGGTCTGGGTTAATACCAAGTAGTCACCGCAGGGTGCAAATCTGTTGTCCATGGTCTGGGTCAACACCAAGTAGTCACCGCAGGGTGCAAATCTGTTGTCCATGGTCTGGGTTAATACCAAGTAGTCACCGCAGGGTTCAAATCTGTTGTCCATGGTCTGGGTTAATACCAAGTAGTCACCGCAGGGTGCAAATCTGTTTTCCATGGTCTGGGTTAATACCAGGGTGCAGATCTGTTGTCCATGGTCTGGGTTAATACCAGGTAGTCACCCCAGAGTGCAAATCTGTTGTCCATAGTCTGGGTCAACACCAAGTAGTCACCCCAGGGTGCAAATCTGTTGTCCATGGTCTGGGTCAACACCAAGTAGTCACCCCAGGGTGCAAATCTGTTGTCCATGGTCTGGGTTAATACCAGGTAGTCACCGCAGGGTGCAAATCTGTTGTCCATGGTCTGGGTCAACACCAAGTAGTCACCGCAGGGTGCAAATCTGTTGTCCATGGTCTGGGTCAACACCAAGTAGTCACCCCAGAGTGCAAATCTGTTGTCCATGGTCTGGGTTAATACCAAGTAGTCACCGCAGGGTTCAAATCTGTTGTCCATGGTCTGGGTTAACACCAAGTTGTCACCGCAGGGTTCAAATCTGTTGTCCATGGTCTGGGTCAACACCAAGTAGTCACCGCAGGGTTCAAATCTGTTGTCCATGGTCTGGGTCAACACCAAGTAGTCACCGCAGGGTTCAAATCTGTTGTCCATGGTCTGGGTCAACACCAAGTAGTCACTGCAGGGTGCAAATCTGTTGTCCATGGTCTGGGTCAACACCAAGTAGTCACCGCAGGGTGCAAATCTGTTGTCCATGGTCTGGGTCAACACCAAGTAGTCACCGCAGGGTGCAAATCTGTTGTCCATGGTCTGGGTCAACACCAAGTAGTCACCGCAGGGTGCAAATATGTTGTCCATGGTCTGGGTCAACACCAAGTAGTCACCCTAGGGTGCAAATCTGTTGTCCATGGTCTGGGTTAATACCAAGTAGTCACCCTAGGGTGCAAATCTGTTGTCCATGGTCTGGGTTAATACCAAGTAGTCACCGCAGGGTTCAAATCTGTTGTCCATGGTCTGGGTCAACACCAAGTAGTCACCGCAGGGTGCAAATCTGTTGTCCCTGCCTTTCTAGGCATGCACATACAGGATTTGGCTGCATCTAGTTTACCCTATGTTCAAACGAGGGAGCCTTGGTTTAATGCATATTAAACCCAGAGGTAGCATTGACCATCATCAACCATCAAAGTTATATCTACTCTCAGTAACACACATGTACAAAAGGCATTCTTTTAAAATACCTGGTAATGAGTGTCAGCCCAAGGAGAGGTGCCATGGAGAGGTGACCGGACAAGGTAGGGGCACTGCCCACACAGATCATATCGTAGCAAATTTGATTGTTTAGATTCCATGTGTTACATGTTTCCCAAGGGATTAGAAGCTGATGAGGGCATTTCCATAATAAATCTATGTTAGAAAACACTCCAATTAAACAAACTCTGTCAGGCTAGCTGAAGTACTTTAGAGAAATCATGTCTTTGCCTGAAATGTGGCTTGATTTTTTCAATTAGAAATATGGTTATATTAACCAAGTGCAAATCCTTCCATCCCATTCTCCTTCATTGACATATCCTCATTGTGAAGCATTCAAAACCCCTGACCTGTTCACAGTCAGTCTGTGGGAAATACCCATGGAGCTCTCCAGTAGCATTTATAAGCCATGCCCATAGTTCTACCCATAGGGGTACTAAATATAGTTGAATTAGATGAATTCACCTTGTAGAGAGGCGAATGACACATACAACATTACTTTGGGTAGTTTGGGTAAACAGGAAGACCCCTAGCACATGAATCTAAATGAGATAACTAAACAGATCCTCATGCCCATTGACTGCACAAACAGTCCAGTGTCAGTGGGTGCAAGTACAGCTGGTTAAACACCCTCTCAGACAGACTATTGCTCAAAGGCCCTTTCCCCTTTGGTAATGTTCTATATCTCCCTCAGAGGTAAATATAGACCAGGAATTCCACATTGTTATTGTAATTTGAGTATGCATGTCCTCTACCGGCCGTATACTTGGTGTAGTGCTTGGTCTGATAAATTATCAATTACCAGTGTTAGAAATTATATCCAGACATGATCCAATCCAACTTTATATCAATGGTAGATATATGAGTATCAATAAGCCCGAACGATTATAAATGTCAACAATGTAGCAGTTATCATTAGTACTCATACCATCAGGGCCCTGCGCATGTCTGTGTGGTTGTGTGGATGAAAGGGACATATTTTGTTTATTAGGTATGGTTCAGGTTGAGAGAGGGCCAGAGGCACTCTCTACAGACATCTCTAAATTGGACTAGATTGTACTATATGTACTACATAAATGATGTGGAACAGAGGGGAAGCAAAGGATATAGACCTAGACCATGCTACTTATATTTCTGTTGTATTAGATGCATTAAAGGGCACTCTGGAACATTAATCTTTCTCAAAACCAGTGTCATCTGATTTGTCTATCATGCCCCTTCTTTGGCACAAGTGATTACTGTTACAATTTCGATTTCATGGGAACAATCAATGATGAAAAGAATTAAGCAAGATAAACACTGATAAAGGACAAAGCAAAAAAGATATTTTCTAGCTTCTCTATTTTTACTTTATTGTTTCTCATGCAGAAAGCTCGCTGGGCTGATTCTAGGAGACTCGACTGTTTGGGGCATATCTTTGCTAGTCACCTCATGAATTATGCTGCCTTCCCTCATATATATATAACTGTGACTAAGAAAGAGCAATTTGGGCAAAATGAAAAGAAGGGATATGATGCATATGAACAGAAATAGGGGACAGAAATGTATAGGCACAATGAATACAATGAAAGTTATTGCCCAAGGGCCTATACTGGGAGAGGGAGCCCAGAGGATTGTAATACTTTGTGAACCTTATACCTTAAGACAGAACCGTTCACACAGGTTGAATGGTTCTGTAGTAGGTAAGGAAGGGGTGTAGGGACATTCATAATCAAACCATGTGCCTGCTTTAATAGATGTGCAAACAAACGTCTCCACCAGCTATGGGCATTGGTGTAAGGTGGGGGGAGTAGATGGCTTCAGGACCAGAGGATCTTCTTTGGTTACATCTTCTCTGTCAGCCGAGTGCTTTCATTTCTACATTACTATGCAGGACGTAAGGCACATTTCCCCCAATCATCCATCTCCCTGCTTCACAATGATCACCCCCTTCTCACACATGTACTCTTTCATTGTGTGGTTGAGTCTTAGGGGCTGTCAATCATCACCACCTGTGTTTTAGCATGCCTTTAGTATCTGAATGCTACAGGCATCACTCACACCTCTATGTGGGTGTGTAGGTCCTGTTTTAGAAATATAAACTGCTTACCTAAGGATTAATGAGTGAGTTCAAAGGCATTGAAAAAGCATTGATTCTTTTATGGCCAACAGATAAAAATATTGATGTGGAAGCATGCATAAAATCTCCAAGGGTTTGTGGGGAAATTCAGGTTATAAGTTTTTAATTCATTTGATTCAGACAGGAGTGGCAATTCAATTGCTGCTGATCCAAAACCAAAGACCAAATCAGGAAAACTTTATACCTTGCACAGTGATAATGATCCTATTTTTCCAGGTTCGATGAAAAAAGAAAGAAATAGACCAATATTGTTAAATAACAGGGTTTCAATTGACAAGTGAAAAATGTAGGAGGTATGGGTGCATCTTTTGACTTATTTTAAAGAAATTACTGCTTAATATAGTCAGGACCAAGCCTTCATGGTGTTTTTTTTCTGTGGGTGAATGAGGGGGTGCGCTAGGACTGGCCCATTGTGTGCTACTGCCTGGGGCTTCTTGCTAAAAGGGGGGAGGCCATTGACCCAGCTGTCTGATCCTATTCCCTCAGCACCTCACCAAGCATCCTAGTCAGCACCCAGGGACAACTACCATCAAGCTGTATTGATAATCATTCATATTTGCTAGGAGACACAGGTTTTTATGGGCTTGACCCGCTTAAGATTCTATCATGCCTCAAGGCCCCTTGTAAAAGGTAAATGTACAGGAAACCTCAACCACAGGCAGTCTAGGCAGTGACCAGGCAGTCTGGCCTGGGCAATTAAACATGTAGTCACAAAAGCAGCATTTTGCACACATATGCATTTTGACCTTCTTCGGTCCTCATGTAGGTTATCGCTAACATTCTCCATAATATATCACATGAGTTGTAATGACTGACATATCGTAAAGATAGATTAGGGATTAGAGGCTAAACAAGTAGACAGAGTAGTAATAGGTATGAGCTTTGGGGTCTACACCTTAAAGATTCTATCCAGGGTATTGCCAATGGCTTGAAGTAGAGGTGGGGGGCAGGAGAGGAGCCAATCCAATTACTTCATTCTACTGTGTCAAATCACACTCTGCCCTGTTCTTACACAATCATCATCCATAGTGCGCTGCTGTAAAATAATCGGTAATGAATTGCATGTCAAGCTATGCCATACTACAACATAACCCTCTAAGGGATAAAAGAACCTGATGCATAATGCCAATTGGTTGCCATGATTCATGAATACAACCTAATTGACGTACTGCTATGTCTATCCATCCTTAGGAATTGGAATGGTTGTAGATGAATCATGATGGATTTTGTCCGTCTAGTTGCCTTTTCCCCCTATCCTATTCACCTGCATGGTATTTCCTATTTGTTTTTCAAGGTTTTTTCAGATTGATAATGCCCAAGCATATAAGGCCCCTCGATGTCTCAATACAGTCTAGAGCACTCCCACAGCCATGCCCCGTGAATTATTCCCTAACTAATCCATTCCAGTTAATTAATCCCAGTTTGCCAGGGATAAGATATGCCTATTTCTGCCTCCAGGATGGAAGAGTTGTGCAGAGCTATAATGATGAGTATATATGCATTCTTTTGCTAATCGTGTGTAGTTCAAAAGCCTGAGCGCACACTTTCTAAATAATTATTTTTCATTGGTCTTTTTAACTTAAAACCATGTTTTTTTACCCAAAACATGGTCATAACAAAGTGTGCGTCTAAGGCAATGTGCACAAATATTTGTAGAAAAATCCTGCATCTTTCATTTAACTTAGATTCTTCCATATTTGGCATTTTTTAAGGACATGTATTTTTCCCCTACTGCAAATATACCCAGCAAATTGTTGTGACTCCTCATCACCCTGTGTGAAGTGGCTCACTCGTGTCACTAGATGGAACACAACATCACTATAGCACAGGTTCACCAGGAATTGCCATGGTGGTGATCACATGGCCTCATCTCAGGTGGCGAGGATAGTAATCACTGAGACTCACCAGGGATGGTGACATGTGTGATCACTCACCTCGCTAGATGAGACCCGCACCACATCATAACGCATGTTTACCACACATGGCGAGGACCATGATCATTCACACTCACCAGGGATGGCAACACTGGTGATCACTCACCTCGCTAGATGAAACGCGTACCTTGTGATAACACAGGTTCACCACAGATGGCAAGGATCGTGATCATCCACAATCACCAGGGGCGGCGACGAGAGTGATCACTCACCTTGCTAGATGAAACGTGCACCCCGTGATAGCGCAGGTTTACCATGGATGGCAAGTGTGTTGATCACTCAAACTCACTAGCGATGGTGACACTGGTGATCACTTACCTTGCTAGATGAAAAGCTCATGATCACAGACACATCATCAACATTGGTAATCATGCAGCCTCACATCTGCCAGATCAAAGTATGTTTTGCCAGAAAAGGAATTGCCATATATAGTTTCCCTCTAGCCACAGAAAAGGTGTTCATGTAGATATTTCAGTATATATTTTTCCTCTAACCAGAGGAAAGGTGTTTATGCATAGTTGTTTTCATTTTATAGATACCTCTATCTAAATTCAAGTGATATTTTCTCTGTATAATCTTATTTGATTCAACTTATAATAATTACATGGAATTTGATGTGAAACAAGGCACACATTGGATACCTTTTGGAAGTGATATAGGCTCACACCTCCATAATGGTCCAGATATCAAACAGTGCTGCTACCTGAACACCAAAGGAGGAAAATAATTGAGGTTCCACCATTTGTGTGAAAGTGAGGGCTGCATAGTCACACGGTGAGTAAAAAATTATGTTGGCGACAGTGGTGAGGCTTCACCACACTGAGTGAGAGTTGATGACGGGTGGCACAGAGTCACCCATCTGTGGACAGAGTGGTGGAGATTCTCCATTATGATTGAGAGTGGACTGTGATTGACAAAAGATGACACAATGAGTGAGGACAATGTTGGCAACAACCGTGAAGAGTCACAACGCTGAGTGAAAGATGACACGCAGTGGCGAACAGTCACGAGGTGGGTGAGAAAATTGTTGACGAGAGCAGTGATGATTGGCCACGCAATGCGTGATCACGACTGTGCGTTTCATCTAGCAACATGGGTGATCACTCAAAAAGGCCTCACCATGGATCAACAATCATGGCGACAGGTAACGACAATTTGCTGGGTAGGTGCCATATGCTACCTACTCACACTGTGACAAAAGTGACAATTACCTGTGTGTTCCACAGCCATACGACCAATAAAAACAATCATAAATGACAAACTGATAAGCCTATCACATGCTCATGATCAATAGCTTCATATTCGTACCTTAATCACTACTAGGGTATGTATAGGAAACATTTGAGGAGCAAATAAGCGAGACCATGCCAGGAATCTATGCAGAATTGCTGTTCTGACACGGGTCTGCACGGCCCATGTAACACCCTAGTTATAGTTGATCTCCCAACTATAGGGTGGTGACCAGGCAGTGGGACGTTTTAAAGATGATGGATGAGATGGGGTAAGACTTACTTCACTCCTTTCACTCTATCTCATCCCACTACAAACACTCTTACAAAGTGGTAAATCGGTTTTACGCCTACTCTTTTCATAGACTACAAACCCTACCCCCACCATGACTCTCCAGGCAGTGAGCAGCAGCTCTAAATCTCTAGACCAGATATTCATATATATTATCATCAAAAGGGATGTATACTCTTTACCTTTTGCAGGTCTTTCCAGTAGGAGGGTTGAATTTCATGAGATCAACCAGGTGGCCTGGCATACTGGTGGTACTATTAAGAGTTGATAGCTTTGTGAGAATGTGTCAATGGACCATTCTGGGTATTATAATTATTTTTCATATTTACTAAATTCTTCGCCATATAAAACCTGAGCTCTGCCCATGATCCACACTCAATAGTCTCCTGTATTCCTCAATAAGAACCAGGATCCATTACTCATCACAAACACACTTACTCCATGACACTCTGTGACATAAGGTACAAGGATGTAATAACATTCCAACCTTATCTACACACACACAGTCTAACTGGAGGAAGTGTGACTCACCCGTGGTGCCATATTTGGAATGAGAGGATATTTCACAATCTCCTCTCAATCCTCATTAACATAATCTACCCACAGGTGGCACTCTCTCCTTATGACATGTGTCACTATTCTATTGAGCCACATGTACAGAACATTTCACAACACTGTGAGCTGCTCATGGCCCTAGTATATAAGGTAGCTTGAGCAGCTCCCAGTCATCTCTTCTAAGCTATCTTTTCTAAGCTATCTCTCTCCCAACTTACACCTTACACCTATACCTAGAACCTACGACAGGTTGAGCTATAGGATCAGAGGCAGAGCTTAGATCTTGGCGAGTGTTATCATTGTTACCACCTTTATGAAACACTCATGTCAGCTATGCAATAAAAGGATCAACTGAACTTCCCTGGATTCCGTGTACATTCACTTCACCACATGTAACCGTCCGTTGACAAATGCTTGCAAGAATCATTTTCTATTACATTCTGAAAAGTATGAATAGTGGTGTTGTCTGTGCCCACTAAGAAAGTGAACGTCTTAATGTATCCTTGGCTTTACTCTGTCACACAACTGAAGGCTGCCATCTTGTGACAGACAGTAATGCCCTGTGCCAGTGGAGGCTGTCAAAGGTCTGTGCTTGGGTCATGTCACAGTCATATTGCGCTGTGTGATCTAGGTCAGTATTGGGCCTCATAAAAGAACATTACTTTGACACACAGCTTTTATCTGGGTCAGTATTGGTGGGCAGCTAGACAATTAGATTGCTCTGCATCTCCTTGGTACAGTGTGCTCCCTTCTACATAGGATTCTTGTCTATGTGGAATATGACACCCACTGCCTAAAAGGTTAAATCTGATGTCTCTCTATAGCCTTTAACTCTAAATGCACCTACGTAAATGTGTCATTAATATTATTGGCCTATGGTCCTGATGATATACGCCTGCACCCCAGGAACTATATTCATGCTGACCATTCAGGAGTACTTGTATCAACACTGTAGGTAGATTAATGCGCTATCAGCCATTGAAGGATTTTTAACTGATTTACTCTACCATCTGTTCTCTTGACATGCATTGTGAAATGTGTGAACCAAAGCCATATCTAGACACATTGGGGTGAAATCATCCATGTCCTGTGATGTGGCATGTTTTTCTTTGAACTTCCCTAAGTTCATCAGTTCTTTAGAAATTAGAGTTTAAAGCCCCTTTGGACCTGCCTCTAGCTTGAACAATTGCTTAACACAGACTACAGTGTGTTTCAATTTGTGGAAATGATATAATTTCCTGCATGTGCATCTTGCATCCATTTGATTAGCCATTTAACTCCCTGTACTGCATATATGCAGTACTATAACACTGCATTTGGGAAACACAGATATAGAAAGGGTTAGTGGGCAATGAAATCATTTAGCTCATGACCAGATAACAGTCACAAGGTTTCTAGAAACCAATCTCTCATGAAGACTTGATTCGTTGGATCTGTCTGGTATCAACTAAGACTTTGTGAGGACCCAGCAAATTGTCGTTATCTGTCGCCATGTTTGTTCATCAATGATGACTCCTTTCTGAGTGATAACTCACTGCGTCATCTTTTGCCACTGTGTGTCAGTCTCACATGGCATGGCCATTTATCACAACAGTCGCCAACATGATCTCACTCACTGCCTGAGTATGTGCCACCCCTTGTCATCCCTCACAAAGCATGGTGACTTATCACCACCGTCGCCAAAATGGATCTAACTCACTGCGTGAGTATGTGCCACTGCCTGTCAACTCTCACTCAGAATGGCGGCTTATCACAACCAACGCCAACATGGATCTGACTCATTGTGTGATTATGCACCACTCCCAGTCAACTCTCACTCAGAATGACAGTTTATCACCACCATCGCCAACATGGATCTCACTCACTCCGTCAATATGTGCCACTGTCTGTCAACTCTCATTCAGAATGGCAACTTTTCACCTGCATTGCCACATGGCTCTCACTCACTGCGTGAGTGTGTCACTCCTAGTTAATCTTCTCTCAAAATGGTGACTTATTACCACCATCGCTGACATGGATGTCACTCGCTGTGTGAGTGTGTGCCACTGTCATCAACTCTCACACAAAATGGCAACTTATCACCACCATTGCCAACATTGATCTCACTCAATGCGTGAATTTATGTCACTCCAAATCAATGCTCTCTGAGGATTTCATCATCTGTCACTCACTCTCACTCACAGTGGCAACTTATCACCACCATTACCAATGTTGTTGAGACAGCACCACTCTTCAACATATAGCCTATCTAGGAAGTGTGGGCATTAAGTGTAAGTCCCATACGTATCAAATGTGCTTTGTTTCACACTGATTTCCATGTAATACTTCAGAGTTGAATCAAACAAGATTATATAGAGAGAATATCAATTGAATTTAGATAGAGGTATCTCTAAAATGAAAGCAACTATCCATAAACACCTTTTCTCTGGTTACAGGAAAAATACATAGGGAAATATCTACATGAACACCTTGTCTGTGGCTAGAGGGAAGATACATATGGCAACACCTTCTCTGGCAAAACATACTTTGATCTGGCAGATGTGAGGCTGCATGATTACCAATGTCAATGATCATGAGCTTTTCATCTAACAAGGTGAGTGATCACCAGCGTCGCCATCACTGGTGAGTCTGAGTGATCACCACTCTGGCCATCCATGGTGAACCTGCACTATGACGTGGTGCGTGTTTTATCTAGCGAGGTGAGTGATCAACCGCCGTGCCATCCCTGGTGAGTGTGAGTCATCACGATCCTCGCCAACCGTGGTGAACATGCGCTATGGCATTGTTTGCATTTCATCTAGCGAGGTGAGTGATCACTCGTGTCGCCATCCCTGGTGAGTGTGGGTGATCAAGATCCTCACCATCTGTGGTGAACCTGTGCTATCACGAGGCACGCATTTTATCTAGCGAGGTGAGTGATCACAATCCTTGCCATCCGTGGTGAATATGTGTTATGACGTGGTGTGGGTCTCATCTAGCGAAGTGAGTGATCACTCATGTTGCCATCCCTGGTGAGGATGAGTGATCACTCATGTTGCCATCCCCGGTGAGGATGAGTGATCACGATCCTCGCCATCCCTGGTGAACATGTGCTATGACAAGGTGCGTGTCTCATCTAGCAAGGTGAGTGATCACCCGGGTCGCCATCCCTGGTGAGTCTTAGTGATCACCATCCTCGCCATCTGAGGTGAGGCCATGTGATCACCACCATTGCTATTCCTGGTGATCTTGTGCTATAGCGACGTTGTGTTCCATCTAGCGACCTGTGTGAGCCACTTCACACAGGTTGATGAGGAGTCACGACAATTTGCTGGGGAATACCTTAACACTCTGTAACATCATTTAGATTAGTTGACGCGGGAAATAATACAGTGAGAACTACCTTCATATTAATTAATTAATTTTGTGCTGATTTGGCTACTTTTTCACATTTTTGCATATATGGGGTGTTTTCTTCTGCTGAGTGTAGAATAGGTTAATCAAAAGTAAATAAGAAATACTAAAAAGAGGTATAAATATGAATACAGAATCTATTGTGACCCATCTGCCCTTTTCCAAGTGACCCCAAAGATCATTTGGTAACCATCGGTCAGTCAACGTGACTGCCATCCTCCTAGGGAAGGACAGGGAGTGCCCCAAGGGAAGGGCAGGAGGAGGTAATGTGGGAGAGGGGTGGACAGTATGTATGTAAGTTTCAAGGGGTATGGGTGATAGTCACTAGGATGTATTTAGTCTATAAAGCTGACTGCTAATTCAAAACTTTTGGACTAATTTGTAAGTCACTTGAAAAAGGTTTTCCTCTGACTCCACCTATCACGAGCCCTTATATGCGTTCAACAGAAAATCCTTCCCTCCCTTCCCATCTCTTAAACTGATATGTGGCATTTTAAGCTGCTGTAGAACATAGCTTGACATGTAATCAATCTTGTGTTGCAATAGCGTCTCACAAAGATTGATGGTTGTGTAAGGAGAGGGCTGAGTGTGAATTGAGAGAGTACAACAATGTTAAGTAGATTGGGTCTGTTCCTGTCCCACCGCCCCCAACTATCTGCCCATTGGCAAACCCTGGAGAGGGCACTGAGAATGAAGCATTTCACTCTACATTCTATTCTGTCTACTTGTTTTATGCCCTAAGCCTTCATAATCTGCCTTCATTATGCTAACCCTCTGTAGATAGCTCAGTGCCTTGAGGCATTTTTTATAGCATGACGGCATCGGTGTGATGACCTTGATCAATCATGAGTTATTCAGGGTTCGATTACCAAAGAAAAGCTCAGTGGGAATCTTATTTAGGAACAACTATAACAAAAACATAGTCTATGAAGAACGAGTCAATTCTCTAGTAAACACCCAGTCAGCTCAATTTCCACTCTTATATTTTCTGTCTTTACCATTTGCTTCCATACACCCTTTCAAATGACCATATATATATATATATATATATATATATATATATATATATATATATATATATATATATATATGGTGAGCTAGGAAGCTCACAATACCCTATATAATACCACCATCCATTGATGTATGATGGTATGGTTCTCTTTGCAACCAGTGCTCGAGTTTCAGAACATGTCCTGTCGTCTATATGCTGTCAATACAGCAGCTCACCTTTCAAGGTGATGGGATATCAGGGAACCACCTACTTTCTTATAGACCCAGCAGCAGATGTTTTCCCTCTCCACATTTTGCTATCTGTTGACACAATGTTTAATGTGCAGCGTTGCTGAGTAACATACACCATATTCACACATCATGCTGACCTCAGTGTACAAAAAAAAACTGCAAGTACAAACTTGTAGTTTGGGTGACTTGTGTGATATTTTGAGTGACTTCTTCTTATACTCATGAAATATTTGCAGTTCATTGTTGATTGACATTTCACCAAAGGGTAGGAGATGACTCCAAAGATAGAGTAAATCCCTTGGTAACCATCGGTCAGTCAACATGACTGCCATCCTCCTAGGGAAGGACAGGGAGTGCCCCAAGGGATGGGCAGGAGGAGGTAATGTGGGAGAGGGGTGGACAGTATATAAGGCCAAGGGGTATGGGTGATAGTCACTAGGATGTATCTAATCTATATGGCTGTCTGCTAATGTAATAATCTGAGACTAATCAGTCATTTATCTGGAGACAGTTTTTTTTTCTGTTTGATGATACTTTCATTATTTAGATCTCCAGAGGCTCTCAAAGTTGCCTACTTGAGAAAACAATGTCAAAAGGTAAGAAAAAGGTTTTTCTACCCCTATTTCACCAATTTGCATATTTGTTTGCCTTCTTTTATCTTTTGGGCAACTTTGGAAAGCTTTCGCTTTTAATAATCAGTGAAAACCATCAGTGATAATGTCACCTCAGATCACTTTGTCATGGCCTTAATGCCAGCCGTGACATGTTACAATGAAGTGATGAGTGTGTGGGTGATCATGTGACCATTCTATCTGTTTGTATACAAAAAAAAGCATAGCCCTATATTCTTAGGATTGCTGTAGTTCTATTTATCTTTTAATCTTGGTTTCTACTTCAGCCCAAATCTCTTAACTCCCATTATCACCACTTACTGGTGACCGGTCGGCATCACTGCATGTGATGTTATGACGTCGACCTCGTTGGCCCATATATGGAGGTAAGCTGACCATCCAGATTTGTCACTGCCTTATGGCAGTCCATTAAAAACCATTACTGACATGGAGCCCACAACTGAAAAAAAAAATCCCATAGCTTTAACCAAAGAAGATCATCACTTCTGCTGGCAGTAAGCCACGAGGAGTGTTCTGACAGCTGTGATAGTAATAGGATTATCGACAAACAATAAGAAAAGGTCTCCAGATTATCAATTCCATACGGCTGTTCAAAGTAAAGGGAGCTAAAAACTAATTTGTTCTATTTCATTTTCATTCCATGGCTACTAAATCCTAATAAAATTGAATAAATTTGAAAGTAGCAGTTATGGACAATTAGATGTGTACTTCATATTAAATGAAAGGATTTGTATAAAAAAAAAATGTTACCATCTGAATCACGATCCCTTAAATGCTTCAAACACATCCTTCCTTCCCTTCCCCTTTAAACTGACATATGACATCCTCCCTTAAACAATTTTAGAATAGAGCTTGACATTTGATCAATCTCATGTTGCGCTGTAGCAGCTCACAAAGATTGATGATCAGGCTGAGTGTGATTTGACATAGTACAACAATGTTAAGTAGATCCGGTCTACTACCAGCTAACATCAATATCCTGGAGAGGACAATGAAGCATTTTGCGCTACATTCTATTCATCCTACTTGTTTATTAATCCCCTAACCCCATAATCTGTCTTCATTATGTTAACCCTCTGGAGATTAGATTATTGAGGCATTCTTTCTAGCATGACGGCATTGTCAGGAGGTATTTAGACCCTTCATCATTCAGTGCCAAGCAACTCAAAGATGTCACTTCTGGTCTTGGCAAAAACTTTCAAATGTTTCCATCAAGCAAGTAATGACCTTGATTAATCATGAGTTATCCAGGGTTTGATTACTAAAGATAAACTCTAATTTAGGACACACTGGAACAACTATCAAAACAAATTACACGTGCACATTGCTTCTTTAGCCATAGTATATATAGCCTGTCAGCTCAATTTCCACCCCCATATTTTACACTTTTCTTTTTCTCCTTTTTGCTTCAATATATCATCTCAAATGACCATATCCATGGTGAGCTAGTGAGCCTACAATACCCTATATAATACCACCATCCATTGATGGATGGCGGTAGGGTTCTCTTTGCCACCAGTGCTCCAGTTTCAGAACATGCCCTGGCGTCTATATGCTGTCAATACAGTGGCTCACCTTTCAGGGTGATGGGATATTGGGGAACCCTCTACTCGCTTATAGACCCAGCAACAGGGGTTTTCCCTGTCCACATTTTGCCATTTGTTGACACAATGTATGAAATACGGCTTTGATGAGTAACATACACCACATTCATACATCATGCTGACCTCAGTATACATCAAGAAAACAGATATACAAACTTGCAGTGATTTCTTCTTATACTTGTGAAAGGTTTGCAGTTCATTGTTAATTGATATTTCACCAAAGGGTAGGAGATGATTTCATTTCTATATCAGCACAATCTTAGGCAGGAGGGTCTTATATATCAAAGGGAGGCCTCACATGTTCAAGGTGTGTTCTGGGGTAATACCAAGCAGTCATAACATGGCACAAATCTAATCTCCATCTGCATGGAGGAATATAGGGAAAGGGGATAGAGCAGCGTTCTCCTAATCAAAACCCAGGTGGACTTAATCCCCCTCAAATATATCTGCCTTTCCAGGCATATCAGACTGACTCTACATCTACACTGCATTGTGACAATGAGAGAAATGTGACGAGTGTCCACAGAGCCAGTCCATCAATCAGAGGCATATTTATATATGTACCAGGTACTTGGTTAAACCTACGCAGCTTTCCTATTAGCTGTGAAATAAAAGTAAGAAGATAAAGGAAAATATCATGTCTCAGGGTGCTGCACCTTAAGATTGGAGGTGAATCATGCGTTCAAGCATTATGAGAGAAAATGGATTATCTTCTTTCAAGGGTTAGAGTTACAAAATAAAAATATGCATGAAAGTGCTAGCATCTGTCCTACTGCTAATGTAGGGAGGATGTGAACTTGTGAGGATAGCCACCATAGGGTCTACAAGGATAGGTCTGTACTGCAATGCTTTCTGAACTAGCAGTACGTGGACACAGTGACTGGCATATATGGTACTCAGTCACTCTCCCACGGCTACTCCCACTTTAAGCTGCTTGTTAGTCACAGAAGTAGATGTCCCTACACCCTAAGGGAATTTAGCCCTACCTTAAAACCCTCTCACATCCCTCCAGTCCTCACAGCCACATCTGTCATTTCTATGGCCATCGACAAATTGTTGTCTAGAAGGAAGTAAATGACATCATTCATTAAAACCACTTTCACATACAACGCCCACTTCTTGAGATTGGCAATCACCTAAAATGATCTCACATCCAGAAAAACTACTTCTATTATCTGTATTGCTTTCCACCCTAAGCTATAATCCCTACCTACATCTTGTGCAAATTCCTGCTTTTTCCAAATGTTCCCCTTTCCCTGTTTGACCTAGCTACTATCTGTGTTGCCCACCCAACCTGAGCTGCTAACATTCTGTGAGAGGACGTGGAAGGTGCTAATTAGTTGCAGGCCTAATATACCCTAAGACACCTACCTACCAAAACACTTATCTAAGGGAGTGATCACTTTTTAACAACAGGGGGGGGCTGGTGGGTTTGAGGGGGGGCGGAATTTTTTCATCCCCTTGACTGGGGGGGGGGTCAGAGTTTTTTCAACACCTCTGATCGGGGGTCAAAATAATTTCACCTGTTTTCAGTGGAAATCCCTGTGCATTACTATAGGCTAAAATGGGACGTTCGCACGCGATTTTTGTCCATCATAGGGGGGGGGGTCGAAAAAATGTTACTCCCTCGAGAGGTGCAAACCCACAAGCCCTTCCCCCCCCCTGTTGTTGAAAAATGATCACTCCCTAATCATATGGCCTGGAGGCTAGGGAATAGAGTGCAGCTGTTCATTTCTCCCCCTCCCCAGCCAACCCTGGAATGCCTCCCTCACACTGAGCTTACTGAGCTTCCGCTCACACCCTACAGCCTTAGGCCAAAAAAAAGGAGGTTTGTTTCCGGTAACATGGTCAAAAAAGGTGAGGTCGGTAGGTCGGATTTTTTAAATTTTTTTTTTAAGATCTGAGATCTTATCTAGGCATGGTTGTATTGAATTGTGGATCCCATAAGTGTGCCACATCACTTTTTCCATTGGTCATCATGCTTACGATGTATTTTGCAAGAAAAAATGCATTAAACAAACAGGAAATTATAGGCATACATTTCCGACCCTAAAAATGCCTAAAATATGAAAAAAAAATGTAGAAAAATATGAAAAAAAATGTAGAAAAATATAAAAAATTACTTTGAGAGGTCTGAGGTCGGCCCTGTTTGGCTGAGGTCGGTCCGGAGACTGGAAACAAACCTCTTTTTTTTAGCTGCACCATGCCCCTCAGCTGCTCCCGATCGTGACCTAATAAGTCAGTGGGAGTATCTGGGAAGTGCTTTTTAGTTGTGTTACCCACACCCTGACTAAAGTAAAGGGAATAGAATGTGTTAGTTTTTATGTCACTTGTGCTCTCAGCCTCCAAGCAACCAAAATATCAACTACTCCACTCAGACAAAGGATTAGAACCGAGCAATGTTGACAATGACATTCCTTTGCCCTATCTGAACTTATATATGGGTAGCATGCTACATGTCAGTCCTTGGTCTAGTGATACAAAACTCCCCTGCATGCATATAACCTTGGTTTTGATGTTTCCGTTGGCCCTTTACAAGTGTAATCACTGACCAACAGGACATTGGGCACTAATGTCCAGAGTGTAATGGTTCGAATTAATGTCTTGACTAGTTCGAAGTAAAGACCAGACAAGGGATCTCGGGTTAGTGCAACTGGCATGTATTTATTACAGTATATGGTTTACATCTACCTCGAAGTGTACTGCTTAACTGTAGTGTAAGCTCAGGTAAAAGTGGTCTGACTCCGTTGACAGCTAGAGCCAGACTAACGCCTTCCCCGGCCCCAGGTAGGAGCTGGGACGAGCTGCCACCACCCCGCAGAGACCAGGGTTCAAGGAGACCTCTAGTGACTACCGGTGATGGGCGCACCGCTCGAGACGCCCTCTAGAGGAAGACACTCACACTATATCACGATCTACGAGCCCCTACAATGTATGCAGCATTAAGAAGATTCAGCTAAAAGGCAGCTGTATATACCATAGTGCCCACCTAGTCTCCACTGGGAGATTCCTGAATATGTAGTGCCAAGACAACTGGGAAAATAATGAGAAGAGATAAAAAGCAAAGGATAGACCAAGGGGCTGAGCAGACTGCACTGTTAGTAGTAGGCAGGGTTATTTTACAGCAAAAGCCCTTGGCAACTTTGGTTCCAATACATTTTGCTGTAAATCTACAGTAAGTGAGTTGGTGTAATTCTACAATACAATCCACAGTAATCATACAGTAATAACCAACTTAACCATAGAGCAAGATCATTCAGATCTACAGAAACATAAGTTGTAAATTAACAGCAAAATATGTTGTAGAATTACATAAATATGTCTTGTAAAATAACAGCAATATTTTCTGTAAATGAACAGCAAGTTTTGCTGTAAATGAACAGCCTAATATACTGTAAATTAACAGAAATTTATGCTGGCAACTGAGGTTTCATCAACTATTGCTGTAAATTTACAGAAATTAGGAGTGTAGAATTACAGCAAGAGGTGCTGTTAATCTACAGGACCTGTATTGTATAATATGTATAGGCACTGCTATATAATACTCTGTCAGTGAGGTGAGTCCATCACAGCATGAACCTCCCGATTTAAGCAACTTTAAGCAAAACTTAAAGATGAGTAATGGACTTATTTCCAATGCTTAAATCATTTTTAAGCAGAAGAAAAATTAAGTTGATTAATGCTTTGGAAAAAAGGCCATTACTCAACTTTAATCTTTGCTTAAAGTTGCTTAAATCGGAAGGTTCATGCTGTGCATGATAAAATCCCCATAATATTTTTTTATGTATCATTCTGTGCATGCATTGATAATATAAACCATGCATGCCTGATGAAGACAAGAATGTCTCCAATCCCAGTGAAGTGCCATCAGTGAGAGCGAGACCATTTCATGGTCAGTCAGATTTTAACACTGGACTAACCTAAAGGCAGATAGGCCTATGTTAGCTTCAAGTTCAGAGTCCAGCCACTTGTATATACAATTAAGACACAGGTGTGGTGTCTTTGGTTTATATAACTGGATGTTCCTAGTTTCTCAGATAGCCTTATACATCATCTATTGTGCACAATATTAGATTGAACCCATTGAAGATATTATTGTATTAAAATTAATTGATAAGCTCTGGGGACATTGTTGGATTGAGGTGGCACTATGAGCATATACATTCTTAACAAATGGTGGATACTGCTTCCCCCAAGTGACAGAACTTACTGATAAGGCTATTTTGGTAAAGCCTTTGTGGGTCACTCTGGAGCAGAGAGACTGGATGGCCCAGGGTATACCAGAGTAAGTATACAGGACAACTCACTGTTCATATGTGTCTACAGGTAGAAGCTTGTCACTAAACAGTGACACTCAGTGTATTTGAGGATGCTGCTCTTTCCCCTGTTCATTTACATAGAACGATTGTGTTATATAACCCCAACTCTTTACAGTGTGACAGTGTCTGGTACCGGGTAGAGGACAATTTGGTCAAGCAACTTTCGGTGCTGAATGGCCACAAGCATCTTTCTACCCTGCCAGAAAGTCCGGGTAGCTTCCCATGGGTTTACAAAAGACAAAAGGAGCCTGAAGCAACAGACACCAATGAACATAATGTCAGTTAGTGGGGAAGCAAGTGCAGATTTGAATCATTCGGCAAAATGCCACAAGAGCTCCCCTTTCACTTTTGGCAACGGAAAATATTTATGATGAAAAGCATGATGAAAAACAAGACGGCGTCAAATAGAAGTCAGCAGTATTTACTGTCAGCTTTGCATGGACAATTGTATTTCTAAAATTATTATTTAAAAATTATCACAAAACAACGACTTAAAATGTCAATCAGCTTCTTCTATTTATGAGGTTTAAGCTGCTCTCATTAACTCTATCAAGTTGCAGTGTTCTTTAAGAATGGAACCTGAGAGTAGAGTTCAACAAATATTACCAGTATTCTTCCTATATTGTGTTTGTTGGAAGGTGTTTGTAGTTTAAGAATATGTCTTGAGGTTTAAATGGAAGGTAACTTTGTCCATCTGTATATAGTAAAATATGGAAAACCTGTTTCTGTACAAGTACCTCAGCACACAAAGTGTTGACTTATGCATTGGTAAATTAAACTACCCATGTTCTAACACTGATTACTAAAGAGAGTGGTCCCATTAATTGCCGGATACATCAGAAGCCTGCCACCAGTAACATAGTATGGCCGAGAGGCCATCTAAATATTCTACCAATATACACAACCACAGATTTGCACAACTAACAGACTATTTTTCCTGCTATAGCTCGATGCAGCAAGTTGGGAACCTGAGTGTTTTCCACTTTTGGAGGCAGCTGTGCATGTAAAATGCCTTCATTCAAGGGACATTTTTGCATATGCTGCAGAAGACAAGTCTTGTGTATGATTCTATCTCAAAAATCATAACACAATATGAAAATAGAATCATTTGCTATGCATTATTCCCTCATAATACATGTCAGACTAGACAAAATGCCCTCTGTAGGTCCCATATGGGCTGGAAAAGCACCATGCTCGTAAATGTCTTCATCATTTTCAAGATAAGAATATCTGAAGACCTGAACAATGTGAACAGGTCCATGGTGCAAAACCCTTTTGTTTCTATTAAATTCCATCATCAATTGTTGTTTTGACCTGATGATTCATTGAAAACCATATGGAAATGCTATTAGAACCCCATATTAGGCATGTGAGGCCTATTATAATGCACTATTGAGCTATTTAGCTGTAAATAGCAACAAAGGCATTGTCGGCACCAAAGACTAGAATCATAAGATGTGTCTAATTCTTCTCACAATTATTGTAGATATTTCACATGCCTTTAAAGATGATCAAGTAGACCATAAAAATGGATAATTCTGGTATCAGTGGATGATCATGCATCCATATATGGTGATCTATGTGGTCCCACATCAAAAACCAAGCAGAAACTTTGCTGAAAATCATCATTTTTGCAAACTAACAAAAATCACATGTCTCCCATAGTGTAATGAGCTACCATAGAGGTAGGGAAAAAAGCATACTCATTTATAAACTTGATGGGTCAGTATTATGCACTATCTATGAAAAACTGATGATTAGAATATTTCTTCACAAAATATATAGGGCCAAATCTTGAAAAACAGAATTTTTTTTAAACTATTGATTTTTAAATTTGTAATTTGTACTTCAGTGGTAAACTGTGCACTATATTAATGTAATACCCTCTACCCTGGCCTGAAAGCAATGAGTTTCATCTTTCATTTGCTGCAAATATTGTGTAAATCGGATAATTTTTGGCTAAACTACAGCATTTCTTAGCGAAAATTCAGGAAAAACTAAGTTTTAGGTTCCCAACTTGCTGCATCGAGCTTTAGGTCATTTCTCTTTCCATGTCTTAATGGAGACAGAAAGATGTTTTTCTTCAATTGGTATTGTGGGGGAGTTAAAATGACAATAAATGAGATGAATTCTCTCACAGAGGGCTATATGAAGAACATCTTAATACCATAGGGTATAAAAACTGTTGGTCTGAGCATACTTCAGACACTGAGCTCCCACCATGGCACTTCATTTGGTCCTCTCCTTCCTATACACTAATTACCTACTTGTTATGTCAAATGCAGGTTTGAGAAAAAAAAATGCTGCTATATCATAGGAAAAAGTACCATATTAAAGAACATACAGAATATAAGATTGTAATGAAGGGGATATTGTGACTTTGAATGAAGAGATTGGTAAAAGGGTAACGCCAAGGGCGTCAAAGAACTCTAATTAAAGGGTAGTGTACTGTGAAGTAAGTGGAAGTAAAACATACACTATCACACCTTTTATGTCTTTTAGGTTTGAGAAAAGGCAGGGCCCTATATGACAGGTAAAAAGTAACTCGACAAAGAACACGCAGACATGACATTGTGATGAACCACTGAAGAAGGGGCTGAGGAAAGTAACATCCCATGTGTCAAGGCCCTGTAATGAAAAGGTATACTGTGAAGGAGGTGGAAGTAAGAATGATATAATTCTTTTTAAAGCAGCAGAGCATATGAAGTGAAGTGCCTCTGGGTTACTTACTGAGGGTCTTAAGTGGTAAGTTAGGAGCTCATTATTGTTTAACTAGGACCTGATGGATTAAAATGATAAAACACCCAGATGTTCTTTACATCGATGTATTATGAAGCAAGTATATAAATGAATATGAGAATAGTGTTCAAGATGAAAAACACAACAATTAATTTCAGAGAATTAGTTATATAATAGGACAGCTGGTATCAAACATCCCTTGAACAACACGAGAGGAAAGTTAGTGATAGGATATTGAATACAAACACTCTAAGTAATTCATTCCAGTATTCAGGGAGGCCTAAACCTAAATAGGAGCAGAAAAGAAACCACTTCCTATGTCTACATGATAGATAAGCCCTGCCCGTCTTTTGACCTGATCCAGGGCCTTCCTCGAGTGGATAATCCCTGTTAACCCATTTCAACCACAGCCCTTCAGTGCAACCAATCTTCACCCTAGGACCGGACCCAGCAGCCTCCAGCCCACCACTAAATCCAGTATCATCCCATGTTGGGAGCAGGGCCTAAGGCTGGAGATTGGAATTATCTTCTGAGACTACTAGCTCCACCAACAAAGCATTGGGAACGATTCAGCTATTTCTACTTTGAGTTGTGTAGTAAAATAAGGGCTGACAAGAGGAATTGGGATGTGGTGAAGGGTAAGATTGATAGATGTCCACCTGTGAACTCGTATTGTGCCTTTGATAAACATGTGGGATTATGTAGACAGGATGGGATGAGTAAAAACGGAGTGAGGGGAGCCATCTATCTACTAGTTTGTCAATCTCATTTTTCGACAATACAAGATTTACCCATGGAATATTGAGGATCAGTGAGATGCTGGGAGAGTGGGTTGCAGAGGAGGTCAGTGAGGAGGACACCTGAATGTACATGTACCCATGTGACCAGACCATAATCGTGTCAGGATATACATGAGGTGCATCTGTCAGATAGTAAATCATGTCTGGGAATTCTATAGGATTAGCGGGAGACACCAGGATCAAGGAGGACAAAGGGGTGGGGTGGGTACAGGGATGGCTAGTCACTAAGTGGATGAGAAGTGAGCTGGTATACGCCAGCAATAATCCATCTACTATCCTCTGTAGGATTAACATCAGGGATCTGTTGTGCACAGGTTAAGTATTCAGTAGTGCGTAGTTTGGTCAAGGAATCTGTTTCATCTTGACTGTTATTCCAGTATTATGAGTAGGATGCTAACAACTTCACATGCCCACTGGTTCTTAACTAAATTCAGAAGGGACTATTTGGGTTCCCGGAAGTGGTCTGATTTAGGGTAGTGACACATTATCTGCAGTATGCAGCTCCGTCGTTGGTAGACTAGCTGAAGCCCATTAGTAGTCTACCTCAGGTAGACAAGAAAACTGGCCAATCAGAGACCAGGAATGACTCCAGGAGACATCTACCTCAGGTAGAAAAGTGACACCTTCTCTACCCGGGGTAAACAGACGATGTCTACCCCAGGTAGATAAGGGACACCTTCTCTACGTCAGGTAGATAAGGGATCTCTATCTCAGGTAGACCTCTACCTCAGGTAGCCACAGAATCTCTACCTCAGTTAGACAAGTGACAGTTTCTCTACCTCAGGTAGAGAAGGGAGTCTTACCTAGGTAGACAATGGATACCTTCTCTACCACAGGTAGACAGTGGATCTTTACTTGAGATAGACAATAGATCTCTACCTCAGGTAGATAAGGGATCTCTGCCTCAGGTAGACTATGAACTGGTTATTCACCTCAGTTAGACTAAGAACCACCTGTCTACCTCAGGTAGTGTACAGCCTGTCTACCTCAGGTAGAATATCAATTGCCTTGTCTACCTCAGGTGGATTAGGAAAACTTGTCTACCTCAGGTAGACCTCTCCTTATCTACTTCAGGTAGACTAGGAACTGGTTGTCTACCTCAGGTAGACTAGAAACTGAGTTAGAGGGTCTCTATAGTACAAAGCAAGCCACGGTCTTGGTGCCGAGCTTCTCCACCTGAGGTAAAGTCTCAGACATACAACGGCAGGGCTGCATCAAGCATCATCATTTATTAGTTGGTCTAAAATATGCCTAGTAGAGTACTCTCTTTTAAACACTTAGAGCTTTGGTAATATCACTCAGTTACAACTCATGACAAGTTACTAGTTGTATCCTTTCCAGCAGAGCACAGTCTATGGCTGCATGGGATGGATGCTTTTCCTGGATATTCTCATGCACATACCTGTCGATATTGCATGGCATGATGCATGCAACATGACTTTTGTAAGGTGTGTGGTTATCCAGGGATAACAGGCACCCAGTGCGGTTATCCGTGGATAACCTGCACACCTTACATGTCCTTACATGTCATATGTTACATGTCAAAACCTACGAAATTTTTCATTGCCAGGGTAGGGGTCGAACCTGCAGTCTCATATCCCAAATCCAACTCCCTATGCATTGCACCACAGGGACTGACGAGTAGTGGCTGGCTGGAACCAGGTCTTTATATGATACAAAGCCCGGGGAGGGTACTCACATATAACTTCTATACATTCAAAGTGTGAAAATCCCCGGCAGTCTGGGTTGTGGCCCCCCCAGCTGTGTCTCTACTGCTCGCATAACGGCGACGACTGCGGGCTGTCCGCTGCAATAACCGCTAGATGCGGGATGCGTTCAAACCAACGCAAGCCGAGCCGGGCGCTGAAGTGTGAGACCCGGTGGTCTAGTGGTTAGCGCATTGCGCTCAGCCGCTTGAGGTAGGTGAGACGAGTTCCGGCCCCGGCATATTTTTTTTTTCACGTCCGAACCAAACCAATGGCTGCCAGGCGCCGAGGTGTGTGTTGACCAGTTTATTGGTTAGAATGCCACCAGAAGCTGTCCGCGTTTTTTTCGCATCCAAAATAGACCATCAATACACGCGGAGAGCTTCTGGTGGCATTCTAACCAATAGACCGGTCGACACACCTCAGCGCGCGGCAGCTGTTGGTTTGGTTTGGGCCCGTCCCGCAGTGTACCGATCGTGTAGGCCTACACACACTATGGCAGGCTTCGAGTCCCGGGGAGGGAGAACAATTTTTGTTTTCAACTTGAATTTATTGATATTCTATTGATTATCTATTGCTATCGTGTAATAAAATAAGTAGTCAATGGATAATTCATGACCTGTGTGTGTTAGCAAAGGATAATTACACTCAGGCTGCACCCTCGTCTAATTATCCTTTGCTAACACACACGCGTCATGAATTATCCATTGATTACTTGTTCCTTAATCCTCCAGACAGTTCAATGTAGGTGGTTATTTATCAATATGAAGGGCCGCATTACTCGAAAGTGAAGAGTAGCACAATAAGGGGATAGAAACCCTCTTGAGTGGTTTACACAATGAGACGACTTAGTGCTAGACACTGGTTGGTTGATCATCATAAAACCCAGTGTACAATCTGTGACATATAGATCATTTCAGAGGCCAACTGTGGCTTAAATAGATTCTTACTGAAGTCAGAGTGTGGCTTATACGTGGGATTTTTCATCTATAGACTTTGTATACCAAGGAATTGGAACCATTTCAGGACTAAGATGTGGCTCATAGCATTCTCCTGAAGTTGGATTCCAGCTTATACATGGGTGCTGCTTATATGTGGGTGCTGCTTATATATATGTGGGTGCTGCTTATACATGGGTGTGGCTTATACATGGGTGCTGCTTATACATGGGTGCTGCTTATATGTGGGTGCAGATTATATGTGGGTGCTGCTTATATGTTGGTGCAGCTTATATGTGGGTACTGCTTATTTGTGGGTGCTGCTTATATGTGGGTGCTGCTTATATGTTGGTGCTGCTTATTTGTGGGTGCTGCTTTTATGTGGGTGCAGCTTATATGTGGGTGCAGCTTATTTGTAGGTACAGCTTATATGTGGGTGTGGCTTATATGTGGGTGCAACTCATATGTGGGTGTGGCTTATACATGGGTCAGCTTATATGTGGGTGTGGCTTATATTTAGGTGCGGCTTATATGTGGGTGCGGCTTATATGTGGGTGCTGCTTATATATGTGGGTGCGGCTTATATGTGGGTGCGGCTTATATGTGGGTGCCGCTTATATGTGGGTGCTGCTTATATGTGGTTGCAGCTTATATATGGGTGTAGCTTATATGTAGGTGCTGCTTATATGTTGGTGCTGCTTATTTGTGGGTGCTGCTTTTATGTGGGTGCAGCTTATATGTGGGTGCTGCTTTTATGTGGGTGCAGCTTATATGTTGGTGCAGCTTATATGTGGGTGCTGCTTTTATGTGGGTGCAGCTTATATGTGGGTGCAACTTATTTGTGGGTACAGCTTATATGTGGGTGTGGCTTATACAAGGATGCAGCTTATATATGGGTGCAGCTCATATGTGGGTGTGGCTTATACATGGGTCAGCTTATATGTGGGTGTGGCTTATATGTGGGTGCAGATTATACGTGGATGCTGCTTATATGTGGGTGCTGCTTATATGTGGGTGCTGCTTTTTTGTGGGTGCTGCTTTTATGTGGGTGCAGCTTATATGTGGGTGCAGCTTATTTGTAGGTACAGCTTATATGTGGGTGTGGCTTATATGTTGGTACAGCTTATATGTGGGTGCAGCTTATATGTGGGTGCAGATTATACGTGGATGCTGCTTATATGTGGGTGCTGCTTATATGTGGGTGCAGATTATACGTGGATGCAGCTTATATGTGGGTGCTGCTTATATGTGGATGCTGCTTTTATGTGGGTGCAGCTTATATGTGGGTGCAGCTTATTTGTAGGTACAGCTTATATGTGGGTGTGGCTTATACAAGTGTGCAGCTTATATATGGGTGCAACTCATATGTGGGTGTGGCTTATACATGGGTCAGCTTATATGTGGGTGTGGCTTATATTTAGGTGCGGCTTATATGTGGGTGCAGCTTATATGTGGGTGCGGCTTATATGTGGGTGCAGCTTATATGTGGGTGCAACTCATATGTGGGTGTGGCTTATACATGGGTCAGCTTATATGTGGGTGTGGCTTATATTTAGGTGCGGCTTATATGTGGTTGCAGCTTATATGTGGGTGCTGCTTATATATGTGGGTGCAGCTTATATGTGGGTGCAGCTTATATGTGGGTGCAGCTTATATGTGGGTGCAGCTTATATGTGGGTGCAGCTTATATGTTGGTGGAGCTTATATGCGTGTGCAGCTTATATGCAGGTGCAGCTCATATGTGGTTGCAGCTTATATGTGGGTGCAGCTTATATGCAGGTGCAGCTTATATGTGAGTGCGGCTTATATGTGGGTGCAGCTTATATGTGGGTGCAGCTTATATGTAGGTGCTGCTTATATGTGGGTGCTGCTTATTTGTGGGTGCTGCTTTTATGTGGGTGCAGCTTATATGTGGGTGCAACTTATTTGTGGGTACAGCTTATATGTGGGTGTGGCTTATACAAGGGTGCAGCTTATATATGGGTGCAGCTCATATGTGGGTGTGGCTTATACATGGGTCAGCTTATATGTGGGTGTGGCTTATATGTGGGTGCGGCTTATATGTGGGTGCAGCTTATATGTTGGTGCTGCTTATATGCAAGATTTTACAGTAAAACACAACTGCGCCTTGAACTCACATGGCAAATCTACCGGCATAAATATGGCCTAGCTGTAAAAGCTTTTATCCAGCTTCACCTAAACCAATTGTTTATTTGTTTTATTGTTCATCATAAACAAACGACGCTGAGGTATGTTACTCAACTAGTGGAAGGTATGGTTTTTGTGTTCCAGCAAGTGGGAAAAAGCTGTATGAGGGCAAATTGCTAAATCTCTATTGAGTATACTACAGAAAAACACTATTTGTATGGTTGCAAGTGAGGCATACTTGTAGGATTTAAACAATTTACATTATACAGTTACAAAGAAACAACTATTTTTGATCAAAGCTTTTCATGTTTCCATATCAGTAATATTATCTTGGTTGATTTTTAAATTCATCATGACACAATTGGGTGCAGAGTGGAGGGTGATTCTTAAAAACTCACGATATAGAATTACAATTTTCGTCAGGACACAAAAGTCTTTAAATCAGGTCTAATCGAGTTCATAACTGATATTTGTGCACAATCTCTGCATGGATTATGCATATGTTACACTGGAAATGTATAATCATTTGAAAATATGGCTATCTTCTCTTGCTAAAATGATTGTTTATATATGCATAACATGGCCACTAAAAGGTCGTCAGTTTTTTTAGAATTACCCTTCTGGAAGCACATAGTTGCATTAGCGCAAGTTTGTGTACTTGTGTTAATGTGATGTTGACAGGTATATGAAAAAACTTGAAACTTGAACTAGTAACTATTGGAGTAACAGACTATCACTATATCACCTGAGATCTAACATCTGTGCCACTGAGCTGTTACTGAGAATGAGCTGCTGTTTTTATCACCCTATTACCATCACTGATACAGTATAGGCTTAGTGCACCAGGCACCTTAGTAACGTCAGTCTAACACCCTATCACCCTCACTGATACGTGTAGATGCCAATCTACGATCCTCCATTACACGGCGGATATACAGCAGGCCTTTTAGTACCATCCGTGTTTAGTGTTGCCACCATTGGCCATCAATAAGTTACCATGCTGCTACAAGGATCCTTAACAACAGGTAAAAGCGGGTTTGGGCTGATATTGAACCACTATTTCTTTAACTCTGAGATTCTTCTATCATTAGTTTGTTTGTTTATTCAGACACTTTTGTTCTGAGGGGAACGTTATTTTGCATACCACATTAGGGTCAATTCTGTAAAATCCACCCTATGAAGCAGACCCCACATGTAAAAGACACAAACAGAAAATGTGAACATATCACAGAGATTTTACATGACATACTTTCAAATAGAAGTTTGGAGGTGCCCCACCCCTTCATATCAATGATAGGGGATAGGCAATCATTGAGAGATCCCTCTCCTTCACTGCGAAAATAAAGTTACTTACTTGAGTCTAGATCCAGACTTAGGCAATGTCGCCAAAATGAGTATCATTTCTATTTCTCAGTGTTTCTATGAGTTGTATCAAGGTTCCATCACGGTGTATAACCCATGCCTTATGTGTGAGGGATTACTGTAGATTAGGGATTACTGGATATCATTCTAACAATATGAAGAGGGTAAACATATTCATGATATCCTCAAGGTTGACATTTGGTATTGTAATTGAACTCATTGCTGTTACACTGACCCATATCTAAATACAGATTCATCAAATGAGTGGTGTTAATGTGGTTTGAGTTGATTAAGTTTCAGCAAGATAATTGCTTGTTAGTTCGGAAGTTCTGGCAGGATTCGGGAAATCACTTAATGGCAATGCTTTATGAGATTGTAAACATGTATTATCATAGAAGTATTGGAGGCTATGAAACTGGCTTCAAATAGGACCTCACTAGTAGTCTAGGCATTGGTGAATCTAGCTGTAAAACAGTTCTGATCTGTGACAGATGTGTCAAGAGGTAACTTTCCCTAATGAAACCTGATACCTAGTTAGAGCACAGCGCTTGCTATATAGCCCAGGCGTGACCCAGAACCAGGCCTTGACCATTATCTTTATAGCCCTCAGTGGCACAGAGTATTACTGTCTGTCACTAGCTTCTGGCAAAGTGACGGCGAAACACTGACGCTGAGTGGTGCAATCTCTCGGCTATGAGTTCAAGAAGTCAAAGTATGGCTGCTTTTACCATACATTTGCTTTAATTAGACCATAGATGGGCCTAGTTTGAATTGATCAGCGAGACTAACTTTATTCTATAGCACTCCGCATCTGAGTTGTAAAAAAAGCAAAAGAAGCCTTCCGTTGCTACAAAAAACGAAATATGTAATTAAGTTTTAAATTACAATGTATTTAGTGGATAAAATGGATTAAAGTTATGACAGCTATGCTTTGCCAAAGACACCCTTGTCACATAGGCTTAGTCTTTTAATTAGCTTGCAATGAAGGAGGTGTTATAAGAGAGAAAGTGACAGTGTCTGGAGTAGGAAGCTTTCTAAGAGACATTTTAATACTAGGAGGTAAGTAACTCTCTTCTTGCGGGCACTTCAAACACTAGCTCCCACTACTTTAATGTACATGGTCCTTTGCTGACACCCTTCCTCCTGTTTGTAGACATAGCTGGATTTTAGAAAAAGAACATGTCAGTAAAAACTAGTATATCATCAAAGGCATGTTATATAAGAGTGTAATGCGATGGGAGACATGGTGGCTTTGAATAAAGAGCCTGGAAAGAAATAGCTTGGAGGGAGTCATAACATGTTAATGAAAGCCTCGTTTGGTGTGAAGAAACTAAAAGATACCCTTATGAAATAAGGCTAATGAAAACATATCCAGGGCTAGAGTTAAAATCAATGCATATGCCATAGAGCATTAAAGTAAGCTTACCATGGTAGTCTACTCCATGGGCGTGTACTAGTTACCCTGTTGGATCTGTGTAGTTATCTATATACTACAGAGAGGGTGTGACACTCTATGACTGATGGTGCCCTCTGGCAGCTCTATTCCTATGCATAGCCATGGGTGACAGAGGTGAGGGGGGACTTTGGCAATATATATATATATATATATATATATATATATATATATATATATATATATATATATGGATAACTCCTACACAGACTCAACTTGGTCACTAGTACACGCCCATGGTCTACTCATGGTTGTAACAACATCTATCACCAAAACTGTCCATAATGTTCCATAAAGAAAATCTAATTCTTTCAGTCAAGTTGATGGATACGTAAGTGGATTTGCTACGCCGCCATTTTTTCTGGGGAAAGAAAACGCTGCCATGACTGGAGGTGGTATACATTATTAACCAAAACAGTTATTTCAGTTAGGGACTGGAACCGATTAAAGCAAATTTCAAGACTCAAAGATTGGTCTCACAGTATTTTGTGCATATTAACCCCTACTTCTACCAAGAACAATGTCCCAACATATGCAATTTAAAACATTTTTTTAATAAAGAAGCAGATATTTCAATAACTTCAAATGTAATTCAATCCATATCATAGGGTCCTGGATGGAGACATGACAAAGGGGGCCATTAGCACAAGAACATGAGAAATGGAACTTTAGGAAGAAAATGGGAAATTGAGCCAAAAATAAATGAGGTGACTGAAGTTAAAAATCAAAGAACAGGATGGCTTTGGTTGTACTGTTGCTGGGGCTTTGGGAAACACTTTCAACGCTAATGTTGTATCAAATTACTGAAGCAGTATTCTGTTCTTTAAAGATTCAAAGGTATAAAATGGCTTTCAAAAGAAGCCAGGGTTGGGTTGTCTATGCAGCCATGAAGCTTGCTATGTACCAGACTCTACTCCTAAACAGGGAGTTATAGATAGATACATGTACATTATATACAAGCCACACACTAAAGTTGACTAGGTAATAGCTGTGTCTGGTAGTAATTTTCTTGCAGAAAACCTCATACCAGACCACTCATTGAACTCTTTGATGGCCGCCTGTGGCAGAGGGTGTGGCCGTCTGTCACAAGGTGGTGGATTCTAGTCATATGACAGGATGAGCTCTGAAAACATGCTGTAGAAGTCAGAGCTATGAGGACAGTTGTGGACCATGCCTCTTCCATTTAGGTAAGATCTTTTACCACCAAGGTTAATAAACAATGCAGAAGATTAGGGTGAAAAGATGCCTTGCTTTTTCATTCCATCTGGAGTCTAAAATCAATATTATCAGAATTTCATTTTGGTTAGATACAGTGTGTGTACATTGGGTCTGAGCTGAGCATTGTAAATTATTTGCCTGCCTCAGAAGACATTAAGACTATTTTGGATGACGACACTTCTATAGCTCGATGCAGCAAGTTGAGAACCTGAGTGTTTTCCAGTTTCGGAGGCAGCTGTGCATGTAAAATGCCTTCATTCAAGGTACATTTTTGTATATGCTGCAGAAGGCAAGTCTTGTGTATGATTCTATCTCAAAAATCATGACAAAATATGAAAATATAATCATTTGCTATGCATTATTCCCTCATAATACATGTCAGACTAGACAAAATGCCCTCTGTAGGTCCCATATGGGCTGGAAAAGCACCATGCTCATAAATGCCTTCATCATTTTCAAGATAAGAATATCTGAAGACCTGAACAATGTGAACAGGTCGATGGTGCAAAACACTTTTGTATCTATTAAATTCCATCATTAATTGTTGTTTTGACCTGATGACCCATTGAAAACCATATTGAAATGCTATTAGAACCCCATATTAGGCATGTGAGACCTATTATAATGCACTATTGAGCTATTTAGATGTAAATAGCAACAAAAGCGCTGTCGGCACCAAAGACTAGAATCGTAAGATATGGCTAATTCCTCTCACACTTATTGTATCACTTAGATATTTCACATGCCTTTAAAGATGATCAGGTAGACCATAAAAATGGATAATTCTGGTATCAGTGGGTGATCAAGCATCCATATATGGTGATCTATGTGGTCCCACATCAAAAAACAAGCAGAAATTTTGCTGAAAATCACAGATTTTGCAAACTAACAAAAATCACATGTCTCCCATAGTGTAATAAGCCACCATAGAGGTAGGGATAAAAAGCATACTCATTTATAAACTTGATGGGTCAGTATTATGCACTATCTATCAAAAACTGTTGGTTAGATTATTTTTTCACAAAATATATAGGGCCAAACTTTAAAAAACAGCAATTTTTTTAAACTAATGATTTTTAAATTTATAATTTGTACTTCAGTGGTAAACTGTGCACTATATAATTGTAATACCATCTACCCTGGCCTGAAAGCAATGAGTTTCATCTTTCATTTGCTGCAAATATTGTGTAAATCGGATAATTTTTGGCTACACTACAGCATTTCTTAGCGAAAATTCAGGAAAAACTAAGTTTTAGGTTCCCAACTTGCTGCATCGAGCTTATAGCAGTAGTACATCATTACCAATGTAGGGTCTGTTTTGAGAGTGAAGGATTATAAGTGGGTATACACAATTAGATGGTACTGTATGGGGAGGAGTGTAAGAATAGTTAGATCAGATAAAGTGAAGGAACTGTACTGGAAAGTCTGACCTACTTCATCCATCATGCTAATGATATCCCACTGTTTGGTGCCACTCTTGGTGATAGGTATATTTATCATGAACATACACAACAAGTCAGGCTCAGAAGTCCTCCAGTTCTACAGAGCAAATGGCCTTTATGTTGCCAGAGTGGCGTGTGAAGTCCAAGACGGTACAACATGAGCCCTGTGTGACTGGGCTGTTACATGACTGGTTTTGGTACAATTATTCCAGCTGTAGTCATTGGTTAGAAAATGGCCACCAGGGTGCATTCACCAGACAGTGGATTCTATAGGATCAGCAGGAGACACCAGGATCAAGGAGGACCAATACTGAGGGAGGTGTGGGGGGAGGGTAGCTGCATGGTTTAAGGGGATGAGGCTTAATCCAGAGGTGATGGTGCACTCTGCAGGTCACTCTTTATCTATGACTTCTGTAAGATTAATATCACGATGCTCTCCTGTATGAGTCAGTGTTTAGTATTGATGTCCATGTGTGGTTGCCAAAGAAAATCTAGAAGATTCTGATTTTTTTTTTCTTTGGGCGGGGGGTAATATTTATTTATGTGGCTTGACTTACTGAAATCGAATTTCAGAACTCCATGTTTAGGGACAGATATTCCAAACAAAATACATTCATTCAACTTGCCAAATCGGTAATATATAGCACAGACATGCGTCAAGAGAGACTGCATAGGTTGGTGTATCATATTACCATCTGGTGACTCTGCCCTGAGAGGCACCAACTGCATACTTGACTAGTTTTGTTTTCTGGTAGATGGATCACCCATGCAGTATGGATATATTTCATTTACCACCTACCCACAGATTACGACATTTATTGTGATGCAATGTCTGTACTTTTACAATAATGCCTTCTGTGCAGCGTTATTGTCTGTATCCATCCATTATGTAGATAGCACAGCATGCCACCCAATGTCCACAAAATGTCGGATGGGTTAGGCCCTTGGGTGGATAATGCTTGATGGCATTCATTTTGATACAATTTGTACTCTGACAAGAATCAATTGAAGCATACTAAAAACACACAACAAGGTATTGTATCACCACTAGAGTGTAATCCAAAGCATCTGACATTTGGGATGTTGTCATACAAGAGTATAGATATAAGATTGTGTCATGCTGTGAGAGAGTACCTCTAATCTATAGTTAATTCTGCCACATGACCAGAATCCACCATCTTGTCACAACACTCATGTCCTCTGCCACTGAGGGCCGTCAATGAGGTCAATGTCTGGGCCTGGGTCCATCCAAAGCCGGATCCAAGGTAATAGAGCTGTATGGTCTAGGGTGGTGCTGGGCCTTATATGAACATTACTTCCACACTGAGCTTTGGTCTGGATCAGGAGGCTGTTTCCTAAGGTACTACGACAATTCACGTCCCTACGATTACAAATGTCAATACTATTCCTATGAGGATTTTTGTACCACTTGAATAGTGCAGTAGTAGGCTATTAAGAAAAGGCCTCCTGTATTCATGGGCTGCTGTACAAGTAAATGATTCTCCCTGTGAGGCATTGTGTATATAGTACACTGTATTCTACAGTAGGCCTCACAACACCCACTGCCTCATGAAGTCACTATTGCTATCTTTTCATGCCCTTTCACCCATAGCCATCATTCAGCTGATAACTAGTGTCTTAATGCATCCATTGGTTGATTGGTTGCTGTTATGTATGACTGAAACTTTGGCAAGCCTACACCCAGAGTTATATTCCTGCTGACCATTAAGGAACACTTGTACACTGTGTGAACGGCAGGATGCATGGGTGTCTGAAAACACACTATGCCATCACAAAAATGCCTAAATATACTACGCCATTTGTTCCCTTGACAAAGCATTATTGTTAAATGACTGGGTTATTCACCCTTGGCTTTGTATTACAAACCCCTTTTTCCTGCGTCCAACATGGGCAAAAGCTCAACACAGGCATTATGTTGTTTATATTTGTGAAAATTAAATCCACACATTGTGTGTGCTAAAACATGCTCATTGACTAATCGCATCTAGTGGGGTATTTTTCAATTCGGTTTGTAAAATGATTTTAGCTTTTGGGGAAATAATTGATGAGCAACTGTCACATTATTTCCAAAGGCTACTCTCTCATAAAACTCCATATATTCTCGCTAAGACTTGATCTATAGGATTCCTCTTGTATCATTCCTTGACTGATCACTCAGAACCCTTGCTTGTCAAACTTTTTTCCCAGATCATTTTAATGGTTTTGAACAATGAATTTATAATATGATGTATGGTTCCAACCAGAGAATACAAAACTAGGTCTAGGTAGTAATGGTATTGCATCGTAAGCAACCATGGTGGCCATACAAAAAAAAACAACTTTAAATGCTCATTAAATAAAGTGCCCTAAAGGATAGAGAAGTGCATATGCTCATTTCTCACATTTTTCCATCACTAACCAACAGATCCACTACCACTGACTGAAAGAATAGAATCCCCCTAGAATGAGCTATGTATCCTTACTGAGCTACCCCCCTCCCCTCCACCCAGCTTTAGCTGCTCCATGCCCCAGAGCTGCTCCCCAGCCTAGCCTACTTACACTTATCTAATCAAATGCCCTGGAGGATAGAGTACACCTGTTCATTTCACACCCTCACCAACCTGCAGATCCAATACCCACCCAGCAATGCCTCCTTCAACTTGAGAGGGCTTCCCTAGCCCACTTAAATTGGTCTATTTCTCTTCTTTCCTATCCCCTCGGATGTGTGTGGTGCACATATGCACTCACATGTGTGATGTCTTTCTCGCCATGAAAATGACCTTAGCTGTTGAAATGGCGTTAAACATCTATTACTCACTCACTCACTCCCTCAACTTGATCTATGCACCCTTACTGAGCCCCCCCCCCCGCCCACCCCAGCTACACGGCCCTACCCTGACCTGCTCAGTCTGCGAAGGTATCTGGGAAGTGCTTGTTAGTTGTGGGAGCAGACCTTATGTACCCCTAGGCAATCACCTACCTACACTCTATTCCCATCTACTCATTGAATCATGTGTCCTAGGGCAGTGGGAATAGAATGTGTTGGTTCATTTACCACAGTGCCCTCTGTGATAGAAGCAGCCTGTGTTAGCTATAATATCTTTTGGCCCAATATGAACTGATGAGTAACATACTGTAGGTTAGGAATGCATGGGTTAGAGCTAAAGAGGTCTGCATATGGAGGAGGCTTTAGAAGGGAATATAATAATACTAGTTTCTCTCGGGCTCCGCTAGACTAAGAGGTGGAGAATTAGTGCCCCAAGGTGAAAGATAAAATGCAGAGTAAGGTGTGGCACACTGGCATAGTTGCAGAGTAACATAGACCACAGTAACAGAGAGTGGGGACATTTAATATAGAGGGAGAAGAATGCGGGAGACAGAGTTGCATAATAATGATCCGGAGTCTTGAGTATCTAAAAAAATCAAATGCATTTCGGTGCATTTTACCTACCTCATGGGATTACCAGCTCACAAATGCAAACATTCTTGTCCTTCATTTCCACTCTTTCCCGCTCCCTAATGTTCCTTGCCTCCTACATCAAGGAGTTGGGGTGAGAGGATGACTTTATTTAAATAAATATGAAGCTTATTAAAGTAAATTGGGGAAAAGGACAGGGTTTAGGGCTAGTTATGTTTTAGGGATAGTTGTAGATATTTGATATGATATAAAATGTGTACTATATGATATAGTCATGAACTTTATACTATAGTGTGTTCTACATCCAGTTCTAAATGGAATTGGAGCAGAATAGGAAACGCAGCCTATTTCTATATAACATAGATTAGTCCAAGCTGCCTGCCTGACCTGATCAAGGATATTCCTAAGGGGTTCACTTTCTGTCACCTGATCTCCCAATAACCCCTCCAGTTCAACCAATCTCCACCCAAGTACTCTGCAGACCCCAGCTTTCAGCTAAATCCCCCTTGAGCTAAATCCCCCTTCATGTATTGTCACCTGACAGTGGATGCAGGGCCTGAGCTCTGCCAGCAAAGGATGAATCGGTTATTCCTTCATTGATTAATATAGACAGATGAGGTATAGCTGACAGATAGGTCCTCTTGCCTTTGTATTGTGCAGTGGATAAATGTTGAAGGAAATACACAGGATAGGTAAGTGCAGGTTGTGGCAGTATCAACAAAGGCATCATGTGAATCCTGGAAATGACTGTAGAGCCATTTAGAAGGATAAGATGACAGCAGGGAATTGCACTTTTATTCATTTCTTTCAGAAACGCCAATGTCAATCATATCAGAGTAGAGCAGGGATAAAAGGTGGAGTGTGGGTACTGTAGATTCATTGATTTATTTGTGATGTCGATTCCATCTTGGGAAGTGTAAGAATATAAGGTGTCACAGTACTAATAGGGCCAAGGACATTCTGATTTCCCCCCCCCCCCATCTTCCACCATAAAACTGGCGTCAATCAGGTTCTAATTTGATGGCGTTCATAAAACTGAGTCAGATCCGTTTTTGCACCAGTTGCCATGGAAAACCACCATGTTGAATAAATTAAATGATACAGGTGCCCCTGACATGTCACAAATGTGACCTTGGAATCCTCTCTGAAACAATAGGTTTCCATGGTGACCAAAAATTGTTTGCAACTTTTTCCCCCTAAATCGTTACCTTTCTTCTGGTACCAAAATTATTAATCTGTGATAAAAATAAGGTTTAGTTGGGAATATTTAGCTTTGCTAGGTTTACTGGGGCGGAATACTACTGTGACACCTTAACAGCTGGGGTCATTTTTTCCGACAATATATAGTTTGCCCAGAAATAAAGATATTTACCTCCCTGACATGAATCTCAACTTTTTACATGAAAAATTTGTATATTTATGACCATGGAGCCTATTGAAATATGGGTGAGGGGTCCCTCAGGGGTCATTTTTTTTTTATTTTAGGGGTTAAAAACAGGGACCTTTCTTTGGCTTGCTCTACCGAAAAATTGGATCTGACTTTGTTATGGCAAACTACCCTCATATGATGCATAAACACATTGACAACAATAATGTATAACTGGTTAAGATCCCATCTAATACATAAAAGCATGAGAGTAATCAAAACAAGGGCAATGTCCCCAAAACTAGGCCAAAATCTGCATGATTTGGCGCAAAATGTGGTATTTTTGGGATGATGGCTGTTTATTTTCCCTAGCAACGCTTGACTACACAATTAAAAATTCTCAGGTTTGACTAAAATCCTATGAGGTCCCCTGGCACTGATCATACCAAGCAAAACACTGTTTTTAGTTGAGACTATTTAGCTGTCCTAGGTTTACTGGGGCGGAATACTACTGTGACACCATAAGGACCATGACCCGATAACATGCTGAGAATCATCAGTGAGATGCTGGGAGAGTGGGTTGGAGAGGAGGTCAACAGGAGGACATCTGAATGTACTTAACCCATGTGACCAGTCCATAACCATGTCAGGATATATGTCAGGTGTATCTGTCAGACAGTGGATCATGTCTGTGGATAAACAGGAGACACCAGGATCAAGGAGGACCAACGTATGGGGTCACTGGTGGCTGGTGGAAAAGTGCATGAGACGTAATGTGACGCATAATGGTGCTTATTAAATTCAATCCTCCCTGTACATACTACATCATACATGGTTATTGCATCAACCCTGCCTTAATATGGTACAGGAATGCAGTCCATTAAAAAGCTCATATGTGCTGTAATCCTAGACCGTCAGATATTTGTTCACCTTCAGTGCATTATATATATTTATACCACCAGACAGATTTAATTATAGCCATTAAATTCCATTGCAATTATGATTCAGAGAACCAGCCGATTCAGGAACCAGTTAGATTTTATCTCAAACCAAGGTGGCCGGTTAATAGAGACATGACTGTATTGACAGTGTTCTTTTTCTATACTATTGTTATATGTGACAGCAGCTCAGGTTTAGCTTTGACAGTGGTTCATACAGGAAATGCTCAGCATGGGTGGGACTAAAACCTGGGATTTTCTGATCCAAAGTGCTTCATGCTATCCATTAGGCCGCGGGGGCTGGACGATGGTGTTAAATGACTCTTATACCTGGGACCCTATGGATACCGTAATATGTTTGTATGTCAATGAATGCAGAATGCATTCTAATGCATCCTAAAGGTGTAGACCGTGGTATAAACACAATGTTTAATGATTATGCTTTCACTAGTGCCTTTTAGGTACACCGAGTGCCTCTATCAGTACCTAAAAGGCTCAAGTGAAAGCACTGTTGAGGTAATGGTAGAACAGACCAAGACATCAAGGCAGTCATGGAATATCATATAAGAATATCAATGTGCATTTTAAGTTTCAATATGGATATCCAAGTGTGGAATCAAGAACATCAAGTCTAATTTATCAGGCAAGGTCTGTTGATCTCATTTTAATGATAAATCTAAACACTATCTCCTCAAATCACTGACTTAAAGGAGCCTTATACCCTCATGAGGGTTTTGCATAATGTGAAAATGCAATACATGTACTTAACACTGGCCTGCTGGTCATCAAATAGGTGAAAGAATATAACAAGTTGGAATATTATAGCATTAATAAGAGTGAACTTGATTTACTAAAATATCAGATAATTATGAGAAACAAAGTTAGGGATCTCAGCTGGACTGAACTTTCATAAAAACTACTGTGCCTCCCACTCACATGGCAAGGCGAGTAACAGCAATGTGGCTGGGTTTTAAAAGCTTTCATTCCACCTCCCTTCACAAATTGCTTTGTTTTTAATTTTTCCTCATAAAGTAAGATCCTTGGTCTCGGACAATGCACTTAATGGTAAATATTTACACTGTGATTTGTTGGTGGGGTGTATTGATCACATGGTTTTTGGTCTCCAGTTCAATGTTTCTCAATATGAACCACAAAGTCATCACATTTTCTCCCCATACTGTTGTGATTCATTTGATTATGTTTCAAGTAATTGTAACTCTACCAAGGTTATATCTAACTTGGTCAAATCAATCGGTTGTTAAAAAATAACTTTCTCAACTTTTTTTAGTATCACTGTTTCACCTAACATCTAACACCCAAGCAATTCAGCCTTTATCTCAAACGAGCTGCTCTTTCTAGCGTCCTATTATCATTACTGATACAGGCTCAGTTCACCAGGCACCTTAGTAGCATCAGTGTAACAACCTATCACCACTATTGATTGTAGATAGCCAACCAAAATCCTCCATTACCTGGTGGATATACAGCAGGCTTCCTACTACAACTAGTCACTTAGTGTGGACACTATTGCCCATCAATCAGTTAGCAAGTTTGCTAAAAAATATTAAAAGAGGCAGATGGTTTTGGTTTTAAAATTGCAGGATTTTTGCTAATACATTTAGAGGTGATGCTCGACAAAATGGCATGTCATATAAACACTTATATATCTTTTAAGGTTTAATGGGTATAAAACTGGATTCGATGGGAACCTAGTAGGTCATACTCTTTTTATTGATCGCTACTGGGGAGATATAGATGTTTATCCTAAAATTGCTCGGTGGTAGATGTGTCTGGAATTAGTTTTCTTTTATAAAGCATGATACCAAACTAGATCATACCACTTACTACAACCATCCCCTTCACCTTGCTGATGGCCCTCAGTGGCACAAGGCATGGCTGTCTGTCACAAGACGGTGATTTCCAGGTTTGCGGCAGAATGTACTCTGAGAAACATTGAGTGGTGTAACCTCCAAGCACCTAGGGCATACACTAGATTCTGCTTTTACTATATATTTGTTAACATTAGAACATCACCAAAGATGTGCAACTATAATTGATCAGCATATGCTTTAATACTCAACAATTGCAAAACACACATCTGAGTTGTGAAATAAGTAAAATATGTAAAACGAAAAAATATTCATTGTAACCTTAAGGTGCATTTTAGATGTAACTAATTTAGGTTTTAAGAGTATAGAGAATGAATCAGATGAGATGATATAAATTTATGACACCCATGCTTTGCCAACCACAGCCTTGTCACAAAGGCTTAGTAATTTTATTAGCTTCTAATAACCTGGATGCTATCAGAAGGTTTTCTCTTAGAACGAGAGATGACAGTGTCATACTAGTAATTGTGCATGATCAAGTTGTCATATGAGAAATATCATAAGACTAGTGGTATATAGTGTAAATACATTAAGCTCTCATAAAATAGTGTTATTTCCAGTTGTCACTGGTTTATTCAGCTTTAGGCAACATGTAAGAAATATCAATCATACAGTAGTTAGTATGTAGGTAATTTGTACATACAGTAAATATACAGTAAGTTATAAAGTATAATGTTCTGTTCCACTCCACCTGTGAGGTAACAATAATACAATGTCCAGCATAGTTCTAGGTGGGTTCCCACACCTAGCTCCTGACCTGCTGCTTAGAGGAATAATGTAATAATGAATGACTTTACCCTCTGGTGGATGTCTTGAGGAAGATACCCTCTGGCCACTAATGATGGAAACCAATGCCTGTCTAGCATAGTTTCACCATAGTGCAGTGGTATAGCAGGTAGCAGGAGATGACTGGAGATGTTACCTCTGGAGCGGTTCTTGGTGTTCTGTTTTCTAGGAGGTGCAGCCAGGCTATTTGTAGCAAATCTTGGCATTGCACCTCAGACTGACTGGGGCCAGTGGCATCTGCCTAACTCTGCAATTGTTTGAGGACCCCCATGGGCGCCGCTGTGTCCCCCATTGTCTTGGTCGGTTGTGTAACTTCAAACCCCCATATCTCGGAAGTTTACGCCGTTACAACCGCCATTTTGCGCATGCGCGGACTTGAATATGCCAAGTTTATAATGCCCGGTTGATAGGCGCGTTACTTGCGCCGGTTCGTCTGTAGTGCACTCGGAGGTCGATTCAGTCTCCATGGCGTAACTTCCTTAATAATGGGAGTTCTGCCTTGATCTTGGGCTAGGTTGCTCAGGAGCGACGCTAGAGCGACCAGACGGTTATGGCGTCGTGCTTATGTAACCCATTGTTTAGTTATTAGAGTGCTCAGACACTCATGACGGCGTCAGCGGTGCTCAGGCACCCGTGACGGCCGGTTGCATTCACTTACAACTTATTAATTTGTGCATTGAACCATGAGGTCGCACACTGAGACCCTCATTTTTATTATATTGTGCAGTGAACCATTAGGTCGGAGCCTTTGATGTCATAAACTCTGTCTAACTGACTTGGTTTGGTGTGCAGTGGGGCATGAACGCTCTTATACAAAGTTTGAGCGCTCTTATAGCTCTTAGAACCAACCTATGTATTAATTTCATAGATATTCTTTGATTAATACAATAATATGTTAGAATTTATGGAATAATAAAATGGTATATCATAGAATACTCCCTCTCCCCTGAGAGAATGCGAAACTCCGTCATTTCGCCGAGGGAATGTACAATATATATATATTTTTACCTTATTTTGAGTTATACTGTTGTAAGAGGATTTGAAGTAATGGGGAGTGCTTCAAATGCAATTTTGTGGTAGAGCTTTGTCAGTATAAACAATTTTCTCCTGGGTAAAGTACATTTCCGAGATTCTATATCTTACCATACCTGGGTGTATTTGCTTATGTAACATCAATTTTGGGTACAATTTTCCATTTTTATGTACAACATACAATTTGGCAAATAGTGTGCAATTTTGGCATTTAATGTTCAATTTAGTGTGCAAATTGAACATAAATGACAATTTTAGTGTGCAAATTTACAATTTCGCGTGTAATTACGTTCAATTGACAATTTTAGTATGCAAATATACTTTTTCGCGTTCATTTGGCAATTTTAGTGTGCAAATATACAATTTCGTGTTCATTTGGCAATTTTAGTGTGCAAATATACAATTTCGCGTTCAATTCACAATTTTAGTATGCCAATATATAATTTTGCGTTCAATTGATAATTTCTGTATGCAAATATACAATTTTTGCGTTCAATTGATAATTGTGCAAATTGGGTACAAACTTACAATCTAGTGTGCAAACATACAATTTTAGTGTGCAAATTGGGTACAAGCTTACAATCTGGTGTGCAAACATACAATTTGAGTGTGCAAATTGGGTACAAGCGTACAATCTGGTGTGCAAACATATAATTTTAGTGTGCAAATTGGGTACAAACGTACAATCTAGTTTACACTATACAAATTTTTGGGATTTGAGACAAATTTTTCCGAGGACCGGAAAAACAAAGTACTTCATGTACAATAGGCTTGTTTGTCTCTGAGTTACTCTGTGATTTTGCTATATGGGTGTATTAATTGGCAATTTCGGCAGTGGGCCGCTGCTTAATTGACTTTTCCCTAGCCTTTTTGAGTATGTGTCCCTGAAAGAGATTATTTGGTGAGTATCTTAAGTAAACATTTTTTATGTCAACAATTTTTCTCAGCAAAAATTTTTTTTTTTCATTCATTTTTCCAACAATTTTCTTGGATACCTAAAGTGTGTCACCTTAAGTAAACCTTGGTATAATATACAAGTGCTAGTGGGTACAAAAACTGTCTTAGTTATCTACCTGCATTCATGTATATTAATGTTAGATTTGTACAATTTTACAATTTGTAATTTGCAATGTCGCAATTTTGCGCGTATATGCGCGCATTGATCATTGATTTTGTGAGAATACCATAGATTTTCATATTATACATCAACAAGTGGCTGTGTATATTTTCTAAATTTTTTCTAATACTTTGATAATTTCATTGACAGTGGAGGTGTGTCAGGAGTGAGATGTGAGTCTCCTCCCTGATGTGCTCATGCAGTGGTGGCACTTGAGGTGTTAGGTGCCAGATTCTGGCATGTGTCTGTGGCAGTGCCTAGCTTGGTGTCAGTGGACAGTTCAGGGTGGGGGGGGGGGTGTGTCCATTTAAGGAGTGGGTGGCTGGCATTGGAGTATCAGTTCCTCACTGGAAACCTCTGCTGCAACATCATGGCTCACCTTCAATCTATCCTTGAATTGCCTGTCTCTCAGGTGATGGTGGTGGGGATTCTGGCTAGGGCCCTGGTGGAGGCCAACCAGACCATACACTATGGCTACATAGTGAAAAATTTCAGAGAGATCAGTGAGCATGGTGATGTGCTGGTTGACATGTATTCCTGCCACTACTTTCTGGGTTCAGCCTTACGTCGGGGGGCCACCGTGGCCCTTTTGGCCAGGGCCTTGAGTAATATAGGGTTCTGGCCCATGGACTCTAACTTCGGGCCACGGGAGCGAGTGTTGTGGGATTATTTGTTGGCAGTCTCCTTCATTGATCTTGCGGCATCCGGGGACCCATCTATGGCAGCTGAGTACGGACTGGGATTGATGGAGGCCCGACTCGTTGAGTGGGATCATGACCACGGCCACATGTATGGATCGGACTCGGACTCCCACTGTCCCGTCGATGTTGAACCCGAGGCTCTGTGGTAGAATCCCGACTGACTGAAACCTAGGGTGTAAAAAGCCGCCATCCCAAAGGCCCTTTTCAGGGCCGGCAAATTGTCCGAAAAGTTCTGAATACTGTCTCTGATATGTTGTCTCCTGGTGGTGGACTGGGGGCAGTCTAGGCTGAGGGCAGTCTAGGCTGTTTCCACAGTCACCGGGGAGGGCTGGTGGTTTAGAAAATTAGCAATAGTCTGCATGTTTGACCTTGCGGTCTCCTCCTGTTGTTCGTCAATAATTATATCTGTTGTATTTTCCAGTGCTGTCATGGTTACCGGGCTGGTGCCACAATCATTCTGGAGAAGCATGGAGTAGTACAGTCCTTTGTTTTTAAGGGCTGGTATGGTACTGAACCTAGTGCGCCAAGGTAGGTGTATCACCTGAGGGAGGTGATAAGCAAATTCTCCTCTCTGTGTTGTTATAACTGCTGGTCCATTCCAGGTAAATATAGCCTTAGGTAGTGGAAAGGTTTTAACCACTATATCCTTATAGGTAGGGGCAGCTGCTGATTTAATCTCATCAAATTCATGTGGTATTGGCCTCAAGGGTAGCGCGAAGTTTGAGTCTCCACAATATATTTTAAAATATATTGTGGGATTTGTGCGCTTGGCCACATTTTTCTTGCCACAGTGTGTCTGTGCAAATTTCTTAAGGTACTTCATTATTCTGTAGGCTGAGTAGATGGTCAGGGTGAATAATATAGCAATTATCAGGGTGTGGGTTTCCTGAATTGTGAGAAAAGGGGTGTGGGTTTCCTCTGTAGGGGTTAATTTGGTAGGATTCTTATCTGGGAGCAATTTGTGTAGGGGCAGCTCGGTGACTAGTCTGAATGCTTTGGCTGTAGGCAGGTAGGCTACAGTCCCTCCTAGTCTGTATAGTTTGAGTAGTATGTATACTATAAAAATGTGAGCTGATATCCCTAGGATGAGTCCTAAGCTTTGGAAGATTGGATGCTCTGTAACTCGACGTAGGCATGATTCTACGTAGCGCGTTTCCATTGCCTTATCAAGGTTGGAGGCATCTTTTAATAATGTTTTGGCAAAGGGCTCTAAATTTAGTTGAGTAATATCATCCATGATTGGATTTTCCTATAGTTTTTCTAAGGTTCTAGAAAGGTTTACTACTGGGAAATTTGGAAGATTCTCTCTTTCATCTGGTTTAGTTTCAGAAATTTGGTTAAGTGCTGCCATGAATGGTAAATTAATTGTCTTGAGAATGTAATGAAATGATAAGGTTGAGTTACAGGGCAACCTTGTGTTTGGAAGAGAAAATTCTCCTACACTGATTGTGCACCCACAGGGTACACCTATGATTGAGTAGGACTGGGCTTTTCGAGTTTCAGACGTTTTACCATGGCAGTTGATAAAGTAATGGGGTTCATTAGTAGTGACCAGATACTCATCTTTAGAAATGGAAATAGCATGGGTGGTAGGTGTTTGCAGTGGTGAAACTGTAAACTTGCAATGTTCCTTAATCTGTTGAGCCTGGTTAGTAAAAATGGCTACAGGGCATGTAGGCCTGTGTTTATAGATTCTACCATTTACATCTCTGCATACCTTTACTGTAGTACCTTCACATGCCTGCATATCTGCTGAGTCCAATTCGATGAATAATGATTCGTCGTAAGATACTGCTAGAAACTCAGTTGTGGTTTGCAACTTGGTGACTCCTCTGGTGGGGGTCTCTTGTGTGTCTATAGGCATGGGTGATGTAATCATTTGGTACAGTTTGAAGGTCGAGGTGGTAGATTGAATTATAATGTCCAGATGAATATATATATGGTGAGCTGAGTAAGTGTATGAGGTCAGCTTCTGTGAGTAATAGAAATCTAAGTCATTAATTGCGACTTGTGCTCCAGGGTGTGTAATCCTAAGTTTGTTATTAATGTCAATTAAGTATCTAGCAAGGTCTGAGGGTGGTACTATATCAGGGGTTAGGATTCCTGATGATAGCATCCTCAGGGCTGCATTTGTCCTTTGCAGTGATTGAACTGTATTCATTCTTGCTGCTATGATAATTAATGCATCATTTAATACTTGCATTTTTTCCCTTTGAGTTTTCTCGTGCCTTGAATATGAGTCAAGTGACCTGGACATGTTAGAGGCCCACAGGTTGACGGTGTCACCTATGGTGTTGATTGTGCTGTCCAGTACCTTCTTATCTTGGATGTATGCTTTAACAAACTTATCTTGTCTGTCTGTGATTTTTTCAATGAGACTAGCTGCTTCCTGATCTTGTTTAGCAAATTTTCTTAGTATTTCATCTATGTTCTTGAGCTGTCCCATTACTTGGTTCACATCTTCTACTGTGGCTAGACCTAGCACACCGCGAAACAGGGGTGCTAGAAAACCCAGTATGGCCTCTCTTTTGGCCTTGTCCAATGTGTTTATGGGGTTGGATAGGAACAATTTGATGGAGGCTAATGTTTCATTTATCTCCTTGTCTGCAATTTCCAGCAAGGTGTCAAGCTCTTTGGCTTGTTGGATTATTTGACCAGAGGTATGATCTTGTAGAGTAGGAGTGGTCAATTGGAGTATTCTATCCCTTATGGATCCTTGGGTAACGGGTGCCCGAGGTATCTTGTAGGGGATAGCTAACAACAGTGTTGTGGTTGTATGTCCATTGACCAATGGTTGAGGGCTAGGTTTGAATACTACTCCTATGTTTTGTCTCACCACAGGTGTATAACCTGCAGTAAGTGGTTCTATAGTATATAATAACAGCATAGTTAGCAGTATGGGTGAAACTCTCAGTCTCCCCATGGTGCTTGTGTAAAGCAAGTTTCCTGTTTAAAGTCTTGTCAAATTTGTAGTGATTTGGTGCTGGTAAAGTCTAAGTGTATGGTGTAACACTTTAAATGAAGTGGTTCAAACTGTACCTTTGCAAGATTGAGCTGTCTTGGCAATATGTCCGGTGAGTCTATAGAGATTGACCAGTAAATGGTAAGGTCAGGTTGAAGGTGAAGTAGGTGTGTTCTTTATCCTAGTGCAGTCTCTCCTAATGGAGAAGTGGGCTGGCTAATTCCCAAGTGGGGTCCTGTAGACTTGTGTTCCAGACTGCAGCTGGATGAAGAGTGATGGTGGGCTATGGTCCACAGTGCTTCTTATGTAGCCTACCCTACCCACATCCATTGTGGGCCTGGTATTGTTTCTCTGGAGTCATGTACCTAATCTCCAGTGTCTGCAACTGTAGGGTTCTATTGTGTAATCTGTGTACTGGTAATTAGCTCCTCCTGTCATCCAGGACAGCCATTCCTGACCGTCTAGACAGTTGTCTGAGTGTAGCTTATAAGGTCAATTGATCTCTATAGACTGCTGTGTTGGCATAGCGCGCTCTTTCATATGGGGATTAGGCTTTAGACACTCCATTGTGTTACCCTTACTCTTCTTAGACTTCATGTCTGCTTTACTTGGAGGGTCCCAGTCTATGACCATTCAGAGGCAATAACCTACTGATATATTTACAAATTTGATTGGCTTTATATACATATAAGTAATTCATTATCAGTCACACATGTCTTATGTGTGGATGAAGAGAATTTGTAATACATTTTGAAAATCTTATGTTCTTTTGGTATCTCAATTTGTTTCTAATTTCTTGAAACTGCACCACACCTAGATGTTTTTCTTAGTATGTGGTGTGCAGGCCTAGGCTTGATAGGGCCTATGCCTGTGGTTTCTCTTGTAAGGGTGATATCATTTTTGTTCCTTACAATTTTGTTGTAGTATTTGGCTTCATGTGGAATAAGCCTGTGTGCAAATTCATTGTTTCTGACAGCCACAACCTTTTTCAGTCTGTCTATGTGCACTGGTCTGGCCACCAATAGGTTGGTGTCCAAGTTTTTGAGTTTGGCACTTGTCAAACTAGGTCTATCTACTACAACATATGGTCCCATAAAAAGGGGTTGAAGCTTCTTACACTCTGTGTTGGTCAGGATTCTTGGTATGTTTAGGTACACCATATCGGTGACCTTGATTTCCTGTGGTGTAAGCTTCTTATCATATCTATCCTTTTTTTTTCCTTTTGTAGCTTGGCGACCCTTTCTATAGCTTTCCTCCTAGAGGTATCTTGATTTGTTATCATGTTAGCTACATGGTCCGCTACGGTGGATATGTCTTCCTGTATTCCCAGCCCTAAGTCCATTGGAGTGGCTGGGTTTCTTCCATGAAGTAGGAAGAAAGGGGTGAATCCTGTGGTTTGGGATTCAGTGTTGTTTAATGCAAAGGTTATGGGTTCAATAAATGAGTCCCAATTGTTTTGGTGCTTTGAGCAAAATGCTCTGAGCGCTGTGCCTATGCTAGCATTGAATCTCTCTACAAGCCCATTTGATTGTGGCCTGTATGGTGAGGAGAATTTATGTTTGATCTTGAGGTGTTTAGTTAACTTTGTGAACTTTGCACCTGTATAACATGTTCCATTGTCTGTTTGAAGAGTGGCTGGTGTTCCATGATGACAAATTATATTCTTGTAGAACTCTGCTGCTGTTGTCTCAGCTTTTAAGTCAGTAGTAGCCCAAGCTGTTGCATATCTGGTAGCATAATCTATGCAGACTTGTATATGTTTGTTTCCCCTGGCAGTTGTGGGAAGTGGTCCCACCGCGTCGAGGTTTAGGAACTTCATTGGTGAAGCCATGTACTCTCTCACTGTCATTGGTGTTTTGTGTGAGTGTACTTGCCTTTTTGCTGTAAGGCATGTGTGGCAGGTGGAAACATATTTTGTTGTGTCTACTAGCATAGACTTCCAATATACCCTAGGTCGGAGTGCTGACAGCATCCTACTTGAACCAAGATGGCCGCCAGTAGGTGAGTCGTGGAAATACTGCAGTGTACTTGTTACCCATTGCTGTGGTATAACAATTTGAAGTGGTACAGTATTGGTTTTTCTCCAATTTATGGGGCATATATGGACTAATGTACCATTTACCAAGGTGTATGTCTGGCCTTGGTTGATGATTCTATTTCCTTGTGCTTTTGGTGCAGGCAAGGTCCCATCCTCAAGATATTGTATGAGGGGCAATAGTTCCTTGTCCTTCCTTTGTTCCAAGCCAAGGTTTGAACCTGAGATGGATGTGTCGGGGATCTGATCCAGTAATTGATTTATATCTAGCACATGTTGTTTTATTCTGTCTCTTTCTTTTTCTTTTTCATCGACTATTGGCCTATCTTGTGCCTTTTGTTGGGGTGCGTCACTCTTGTTTTGGTGTGTAGGCTCCTTTGGAGGGCCTATTCTCGCCTTGATGGGAGTGGCAACCTTTTTCTTTAAAGGCACAATTTGCTTTTTGTCATTCTTCTTTGTCTCAGAGTTCTTTGACTTAGTAGATGCAGTGTCTTTTGTGACATTTTTCCTGGCAGGTTGGGTTTTGGTAGGTTTGTTTCCTGTGACCTTTTTCTCATTTAGAATAGTTTGTGATTGTGTGGGGGGTTTTGGTGTGCCCTCCTGAATCATTTCTCTAGTCTTTGAGCGTGTGGTCATAGGACACAAATGGTTTGATGTTTCCTCTCCCTGCATTGATTCAAAGAATCTGACTGATTTGGAAGTTGCTTGAGTAATAGCATATATTGTGTCTTCTGACTCTTCATCATCTGAGTCAGGTGGGGTGAAGGGTGGCTCCTTAGAAGTTGCCTTCACCATCAGATTGAGTGATGAGAATTCAATAGGCTCGAAGTCATTATCTGGAAAGAGTTGTGAGTATTCTCTCTCACAGTGGCAAAACACATAATGTGTAGATTGCTTCAAGATACCCCTAATGGGTGTCTCTGGCCTTTCAATGGTGTTGGGTGGATCATCCCTTCTGAATGGTACTTTCTTTGTTACTTTTGCAAACTTGGTTCTACTGGCTGCTCTAACTCTCCTTGGTGGGGGTGGAGGGTTAGTCATGGGTCCAGAGTCTGGGTATTCTCTTCTAGACATAGCATCTGGTGGTGTGTTATCATCACCTTTCACATGTTGGATGGTGAATGAAAATTGCTGTATGTCTAGAGCCCATCTGGCCCATCTATGTGTGAGTCCTGTATTGGTTAATAGTGGGATTAGGGCTGCATGGTCTGTGTATAATTGGAAGTGTCTAGTCTCTAGATAGTGTCTGAAGTGTAATACTCCATACACTACTCCCAGTAGTTCTCTCTCTCTGTGGTATTGTAATTTCTCTCATGTTTGGAGAGGGTTCTACCTGCAAAGGCTACTGGTCTGAGCACTCCCTCATTATCTCTCTGTGAGAGTACAGCTCCTAAACTCACATTGGAAGCATCAGTTGCCAAACTGAACTCTTTCTCATAGTTTGGATATCTGAGAAGAGCATTGGTACAGAGGGCATGCTTTAATGTTTTGAAAGGCATAACCTTTGATAAACTTTTTGAAGTATTGGCATAGGCCTGTGAAGGATCTGACATTTTTGACTGATTTTGGTGTTGGGAAGGTTTTGATTGATTCCACCTTTGTGGGAGATGGTTGCAGTCCCTTGGGTGTGACTCTCATTCCCAAGAAGTCTATTCTGTCTATGAAGTATTCACATTTTGATTTCTTCAGTTTGAGTTTACCAACTCTTAAGCTGTTGAACACATCTTCCAGGTCATGGAAGTGTTGTTCGATTGATGGTGATAATACCAATATGTCATCTAGGTATGGTAGGGCACATTTGTATTTGAGTTTGTTCAGAATTAATGTGACTAGATGGCAGAATCCTGCAGGTGCGGTCGCTAAACCCATTGGCATCCTTTCGTAGACATATTTTTTGTCATTTGCTATGAATGCGGTTTTATACTGGTCCTCCTGTCTTATAGGAATTTGAAAAAATCCCTGTTGGGCATCTAGCTTACTGAATACTCTTGGTCTGAGTGACCCTATCATGTCTAGAGTGTCATCGGCTCGGGGTGTAGATAAGGCTTGATTTATCGTGTTCTGGTTCAGATAACGAAAATCTGTGACGAGCCTATGGCCTCCCGATGATTTTTGTACTAAAAAGGATCTGGAAGCCCAGGGGCCCTCAGCACATTCTCTCAGAATGCCCTGTTGTACTAGCCTTTCACACTCTTCCCCTATTGCGGCCTGTTTTTCTGGTGTTTGTCTATATGGTAGGAAATGACATGGTACTGCCTCAGGTTTTACATGTATTGAGTGGGTATACAGGTGTGTAGCACCAATGTCTCCATCTTTTCCTACAAATATATCATCATACTTGGTCAGCAGTGATTCTAATCTATCATGCTGATCTTTGGATGTGAGCACAGATTTTGGTGGAACATTCTCTTCCGATTCTGGCTCGAGGTCATGTGCCTCACTATGTATAGCTGCTATTTCAGAGAGTCTGATTGAGTTGGGTTCAGGGTCAGCATATGTGGACTCACAGTCTGAGTCTGTGTCACTGAATTGAGTTACATCCTCAGGCCGTATGGCTGAGATGGATTGATCAGTGTGTGGGGTAGTGTCTGACACCTGTTGAGGTTTTTCTAAATCAGATTCCTTGACTTCCTGAAATAGAGCTATGATGGCACCCTTTTTGATTTTATGTGGGCGCCTGCTGGTATTGAGTAACACTAGGGGATGTTTGTTATTTTCCCTGGGGGTTACTGCTGCCCTTTGAACTAGACATGGGGCATTGTTATTTCTTTGGAGGTTATCTACTACTCCAGTTTTGCCTTGCAGTGATTGAGTAGATGTGACTTTACCCAATACTGCAAGTTCAGAGAATGGAGGGATGGTAAAATCCCTCACTGCCCTAATGGGTTTGAGAATTTGTTCAGGATCAACATTAAATTCAATTTGAGATTTTGTAGTGCTTAAGAAATCTGTGCCGAGTACCACGGGCTGTGTGAGGTTGGGTATTACAGCAAATTGGTATTGGAATCTGACACCTTGGATTCTAAAGTTCAGCATAGCTGAATGTCTAACATGACACACCGATCCATCTGCCAAGTGGATGTTGATTTTAGATTTCCTCAGTTGGATATGGAATCTCTTTTGGAGATCCATGAGGAATGATTGTCTGACACAGGTGATAGTAGCACCTGTATCAACCAAACATTGTACATCTGAAACATCATATAGATTTGCATTGATACAGCCATTTTGAAGAAGTACAATAGAAAGCTTGGTACTCTCACCTGTATCCTTTGATGATGAATCTGGTGGGGTGATGTGTATCACTGATGGACGTCTCTGTCTGTTAGATGGTAGATTGGCACTAGCAATTGTCTCTGGTTGGATCCTTGTTAATCCTGATTGATTGTTTGTTTTTGGGGTGTCACAGTGCACTGGCCCATCGGCACTGTGACATCCTAGTTTTCCTGGTTCTGTGGGGCGGTTGAGATGCTAGCCACCAGGAGCTTGGAGATTTGATCCATTACATGAGGTGGTATTTGGGGGTTACTGTGTTGGTTCCCCTGGTAACCTCTTGTGTCAGGTTTGTAATCCTCCTGGCGCGAGTTGGAACCCTGATTATATTGACCAGAGTTGCTGTATTGACCGGAGTTGTTGGATCTCTGGTTGTTGTAGGCACCATTGTTGTTGTAGGATCCACTGTTGTAGTTCCTGTGTGGACTATGGCTTCTACTGTTGGATCCTTGATTATAGGATCCAGAGTTGTAGCTCCTATGTGGACTATGGCTTCTACTGTTGGATCCTTGATTATAGGATCCAGAGTTGTTTGAACCCTGGCTGTTGTTGTAGGAACCATTGTTGTTGTAGGATCCAGAGTTGTAGTTCCTATGTGGACTATGGCTGCTACTGTTGGATCCCTGATTATTATAGGATCTGCCAGTACTTGGGGTTCTGTCTCTCCTATCACTGTATGAAGAGTTACCATTGTTGGAGTTGGAAGAGCTGTTGTCTTTCCTACTGTTGTGACCCCCCCGGTTGTTGTTGTTGCCCCCCCTACCTCTACCTCTATTGGATTGGTAGTTGGGGTCATAGTTATTTCCTCTATATCTACCGGTAGGGTCTTTTGATGCAACCTTAGCCTCCTGTTGCCTTACATGGGCACTAGACATTAGGTTAACATCTTCATCTGCACTAGTGCTGATTTCCTGGACCTTTTTCTTAGTAGGCTGTGGGTTAGACTCTGCCTCCCTTATCTTCCTAGATCTTTCTTGGGTCTCAACCTCTAAGGCTAGGTCTAGGGCTTGGTCAAAAGAGTCTATTTTCTTGTTTTCAAGAGCTACAGAGATCCAGGGCCTCATGCCTTGGGTAAATGCCTTGCTCAAGATTTCATCGCTTTGGCGTTGGGCATTACACACTTTCCTGAGGTGGCATGCATAGTCTAGGACAGGTTCATCTATCTTTTGTGCACGGAGTGCAGTCCTTGAGATGATATTGTCTCGAGTAGCAAAATACTCTTTTAATTTATTCACTACATTGGTCCATGTCAACATATCAGGTGTGGCACTTTCCCTGAAGGATTCAAACCAAGCTAGTGCTTGTCCTTCAAGGTACTTGGGTAAATATGTTACCATGGTGTCACTGTCTGTTACTTTGTACTTATCCTTCAGATATTCTGGGAATTTGTGATCAATAAATAATGCTGTTGACATGAGTGGTGATGGGTGTGAGAAAGTTTTGGGTTTTGTTACCTCATGTAGCCTGATCTTTCTGTCGTCCTGTTGCTTTCTGTCTATGAGTTTGGTCATGTTGGACACCATGGAGATTATGATGTCATCTTTGGATCCCGAGGCAGATGGTGGGAAAACAGGTGTGATGGCTGGTGTGGGAGGCTGTGGGGTCTGGGATGATACCATCTTCATGAGATCTGCTATCTGTTGTTGTTGTCTCTCTAGGGACCTCCGCTGATCTTCCATGGCCTTCTGTTGGGCATCTATTGCCGCATTCCTCTCTGCCAGTTGTTGGTTGAGGATCCTCTCCCTTTCCTCCTGCTGGGACTTGTTGGTCTCTAGGGCAGTAACTGCATCTTGGATGGCCTTCTCATAGGCCCTTATCTTCTCAGCTGTCTGATTAGGTTGGGGGCCTTCGTCGGTGTCCATGATGGAGGGTGTGGGAGAAGTGTCTCTGGAGGAGTGGCTGTCAAAGGCCGGAGCTGGGGTGGAGGATCTAGATGAGGGTGTGGATCCACCCCCTGAGGCAGATCCTTCTTCCCCTGAGGTAGATAGCGTGAGTTGAGCGTCCTGTAGAGATCCCTGGGAAATGTTGGATCCCTGAGAACTGGTTGTTCCCTGAGTAGACAGGGTGGGAGGTGTGGGGTCTACTGAGTGTGGGTCTGTTGTACTGGAGGCTGATTTGCCCCCTGTGGGTCTCCTAGATCTAGGTGGGAGGGAGACCTCTTCAACAGGCCCCTGACTACGTAAGGTCTTTGTGTGTTGTTCTGCCAGCTTGACTGATAAGACCTTGATGTGTGGGGTGGACCTCACTTACGTGTGGGAGATTTCTCTGATGTGTGGGAGACCTCTCTGACGTGTGGGAGACCTCACTGACGTGTGGGAGACCTCACTGACGTGTGGGAGACCTCACTGACGTGTGGGAGACCTCACTGATGTGTGGGAGACCTCACTGACGTTTGGGAGACCTCACTGACGTTTGGGAGACCTCACTGATGTGTGGGAGACCTCACTGACGTGTGGGAGACCTCACTGACGTTTGGGAGACCTCACTGACGTTTGGGAGACCTCACTGACGTTTGGGAGACCTCACTGACGTGTGGGAGACCTCACTGACGTGTGGGAGACCTCACTGACATGTGGGAGACCTCACTGACGTGTGGGAGACCTCACTGACGTGTGGGAGATCTCATCGATGTGTGGGAGATCTCACTGATATGTGAGAGATCTCATTGATGTGAGGGAGATCTCACTGATGTGTGGGAGATCTCACTGATGTGTGGGAGATCTCATTGATGTGAGGGAGATCTCACTGATGTGTGGAAGATCTCACTGATGTGTGGGAGATCTCACTGATGTGTGGGAGATCTCACTGATGTGTGGGAGATCTCACTGATGTGTGGGAAATCTCACTGGTATGTGGGAGATCTCACTGGTATGTGGGAGATCTCACTGGTATGTGGGAGATCTCACTGGTGACCTTTGTGGACATGGTGTCAAGGTCACTGGGTGGGTGGAGTGGGGTTTACTGTGTGTATGATTGTTTTTAGTAATGTTGCCAGCTTAATTTTTATGAGAGCATTGGGTAATTTGGGATCTTAGTAGGATGTTCTCCACCACTTTGTCATACTAGTAATTGTGCATGATCAAGTTGTCATATGAGAAATATCATAAGACTAGTGGTATATAGTGTAAATACATTAAGCTCTCATAAAATAGTGTTATTTCCAGTTGTCACTGGTTTATTCAGCTTTAGGCAACATGTAAGAAATATCAATCATACAGTAGTTAGTATGTAGGTAATTTGTACATACAGTAAATATACAGTAAGTTATAAAGTATAATGTTCTGTTCCACTCCACCTGTGAGGTAACAATAATACAATGTCCAGCATAGTTCTAGGTGGGTTCCCACACCTAGCTCCTGACCTGCTGCTTAGAGGAATAATGTAATAATGAATGACTTAACCCTCTGGTGGATGTCTTGAGGAAGATACCCTCTGGCCACTAATGATGGAAACCAATGCATGTCTAGCATAGTTTCACCATAGTGCAGTGGTATAGCAGGTAGCAGGAGATGACTGGAGATGTTACCTCTGGAGCGGTTCTTGGTGTTCTGTTTTCTAGGAGGTGCAGCCAGGCTATTTGTAGCAAATCTTGGAAAAGCACCTCAGACTGACTGGGGCCAGTGGCATCTGCCTAACTCTGCAATTGTTTGAGGGGAGTCTTTCATGTGTCACTGGGTGCACAAAGGACCCCCATGGGCGCCGCTGTGTCCCCCATTGTCTTGGTCGGTTGTGTAACTTCAAACCCCCATATCTCGGAAGTTTACGCCGTTACAACCGCCATTTTGCGCATGCGCGGACTTGAATATGCCAAGTTTATAATGCCCGCTTGATAGGCGCGTAACTCGCGCCGGTTTGTCTGTAGTGCACTCGGAGGTCGATTCAGTCTCCATTGCGTAACTTCCTTAATAATGCCTTGATCTTGGGCTCATTCTGACCGTCTAATTATGGGCTTTCCATAACTGCTTTGATATTTGACCTAGGTCGCTCAGGAGCGACGCTAGAGCGACCGGACGGTTATGGCGTCGTGCTTATGTAACCCATTGTTTAGTTATTAGAGTGCTCAGACACTCATGACGTCGTCAGCGGTGCTCAGGCACCTGTGACGGCCGGTTGCATTCACTTACAAGTTATTAATTTGTGCATTGAACCATGAGGTCGCACACTGAGACCCTCATTTTTATTATATTGTGCAGTGAACCATTAGGTCGGAGCCTTTGATGTCATAAACTCTGTCTAACTGACTTGGTTTGGTGTGCAGTGGGGCATGAACGCTCTTATACAAAGTTTGAGCGCTCTTATAGCTCTTAGAACCAACCTATGTATTAATTTCATAGATATTCTTTGATTAATACAATAATATGTTAGAATTTATGGAATAATAAAATGGTATATCATAACAGTGTCTGAAGTACGAGACTTTGTTAAAAACATCTTAATACTATAAGTATAAAAGCTCTCGGTAATACAGAAAGCTTTTTATACTTAGTATTAAGACTGTCAGACAGTATGAGTGCACTTCAAACACTAGGGCCAAGAAAAAGGTGTGTTTCCAGTAACATGAACTGAATTGCTAGTGTCGGTAGGTCGGAATTCTTTTTTTTTTTTTTTTTTGCTTGCCAAGGGGGAATCCCAATCTTGTACAATATCGGCATTTTATATATCAAAAGAAACGTGATTTTAAGGTGAATTGGAGAGGTGTGCTTAACCAGAGGCCAAGATCCATAGGCAAAGGTTCACGAGTGTTGGGACAGTCAGCCTTAATATGAGTGAACCTTTGTATTTATTGCATATTATCTGAGTAAAAAATGATCAAAACTCATTTAAAACGATATACAATGATGATTTGATGAGGAATTGTATATGTGTAGAATGATGCGTTGCAATGAGTGTTGAATTGCCCATATTCAGTTTAGACCCCTCTCCCCCCACTGTCAACCTAGGGACCCTGGACGGGGCTAGACTTTGGTCTGTACAGCTTACAAATCGGACCATTATTAAAGAATTTACAGCCTAAAACAAAGGCATAGTTTCATTTCAGTCAGTCACAGTTCTCATTTGTTCTGCTAGGAAGAAAAACCGGCCCTGTTGCGCTAGGGTCGGTCGGGTGACTGGAAACGAACCTTTTTTTTGGGGTGGGGGCTAGCTCTGTATGTGGTTCTTTGCTGACACCGTACCTCCTTTCTATAGGCGTGGATGGATTTTAGAAAAAGAAAAGAACATGTGGGTAAAAACTAGCATATATCATAGAAGGTCTGTAACGGGATAGGAGAAATGGTGGCATTGAATAAAGAGCCTAGAAAAATGTATCCAATGTGTTCACTGCAGTAGTTTTTCCTCAATATATATATATGTGCTCTTAATCGAGAATGAGCTGCTCATTTTAGCGCCCTATTGCTAATATTGAAATGTGTGTAGGCATAGTTCACTGGGTATCACCATCAGTGTAACACCCTCTCACCATTCATGATACTTATAGATAGCAGCCTAATGTCGCCCAATGGCCTGTTTGATATATAGCAGACCTCTTGGTAATATAAAACCTATCAAACTCAAACTATCATCAGTAACTTAGTGTGCCTGACATCAGTTAACAAGTCTACCTAAGGCATAGTTCTTCAGAATTGTGTCAAGAAAGAAATCAGGTAATGAGCATATTATTATTTCAACTTTTGGAATTCTGAATCATTAATCTCATGACTTGAAAAATGACTTCGTATGATATCAAAGATGTTTAGACAGCAATGGATCCAGAATATTGATACCCTACATTCTAATATCCAATATGTTGTAAATGTATCTCACATTGACACACATCCCAATGCTGGGTGAGCGAGCAGTAAGCCATGTAGATGGACACAGGACTTAGCCTTGCTGTAAACAGGCTAAATAGAATGGCTAGGCACTCCTCAATGGGCAAGGCCCACTGTTAGGTTGGGGGGGGGGGGTCAGCATCCACATCACTTCAACTGATTGTTAGTTTTTGTTGTCAAGATTAAAAGGTACAAAGCAAGAAATATAAGTGCATGGCATGTTTCAGACACAAAACAGCTACTTCAATGCCATTCTAGTAAATTCCTTAGCGCTGTGGATATCAATGATCATATTCCTAACTTTCCAACTAGTGCCTTCGGCACTTCTTGAGGTGGGCATATAAATACCTTATCTTTGTAAATCATATTAAGGGCATAATGCATGGCTGGGCTTCCACTAGGTCCTTTTATCCCAGATTAAGGACCAATCCCGAAGGGCGAGGTCCTTTATCTAGAGTGGAAGCCTAGCCATGTACTATGACGTTTATACCATGGTTCAACCATTAAATAATTATAAAGCCATCAAATGCACTGATTTTTGTTGTGAATCGAGGTGGACGATCCTCCGCCATTTTGGATTTCCTGTTGATGTTCTGTGCCAAGTCATTGGTATGCGGGCACATATATAACCTTTACACTGTAAATACAGCAAGCTGGAGCCTTTGACAAGAACGGTGAACATAAATACACATATATAAGTCGTACTGGGCTAGAATCCATGATGACATATGTAATTCTCATCAATTTAGACATTTTCCCTCGACGACAGAGCCCTGATTCGAATCAAAACACTGCGTCTTCCCCAGCGAGTGGACCAGACAGTGTGGATGCAAACTGTTACGTTGACTTCCCTCCCTGGGGCATTTTCAAAGTAGAACCGCTGGCAAGCAGCGCACACAACGGCCAGAATACCCTTAGAGCATATGCCAACGTAACAACTTGTATCGAAATTTTCCATAGTGCCTTAGCAGGTGCTAAATACATGGGTATATTAGGGTTGGGCACCGGAAATCAGTGCCGAAACGTGATAACCATGGTATAACCTGTCATACCCACTCCCCCCACCCCAACCAAAAAGATCCTTATCTGAGCTCTACTGAAAAGTGCAGAGAAGGCTTACCTGCAGTAGTAGCGTTCCTTTGACCCATCAGAAGCACTAATTTTAGCAGCGCTTAACTTAACAACCAGTATCATAGCAACGTCAAATAATTTTTACACTATCCTAGCAGATTCTCTCGGAGGTAAATTTGTGTATCTCTGGAACTACCAGACCGAGTTTAATGTATGACCTATCAAAATAAAGGTATCAATACATAGAGTCCAGCTCTACCATTGGCCGCCAGATGCTCTTAAAATGAAATCAGAGCAGGCCCCGATTACTCCGAAATCGATATCCAAAATGGCAGCAATTGCAGTCTGAATGACGAATTTTGAGGTTATAAAATGTTTTTCAAAGAATATATTGAAAAAAATTCATTTGTGAGAAAAATAAGGTCAAGGGCACTGCACTTTGAAGTAGTCAGTAATCCATCATTCGTTACCAGCAGTGAAATAACCCATTTTTATATATAGGGTAATAAGGGAACAAGCATAGATAATAGTTTCAAAAGAAACGGATTAGAAGGATGGCATCCATGCTTTGCAAATTAATAATCACCCCCTTGTCTGAAGTAAAAAGGCTTTATGAGGAATGTCTCAGTAACTACCCAGCAAATTGTTGTGAGTCCTCGTCAACCTGTGTGAAGTGGCTTACACATGTCGCTAGATGGAACACGAGGTCGTTATAGCACAAGATCACCAGGAATAGCAATTGCTATGACACGTGAGTCTAACACACAGTGGCGAAAGGTGACGGAATGAGTTATCACTCAAAAAGGAGTCACCATTGATGACCAATCATGGCGACAGATGACGACAATTTGCTGGGTAGGGGTAAAGAATTTTCTTTGCGTAGACACTTCAAATACTGGGTTCTCACCCTTACACTGAATATGGTCCTCTCACTGATATCCCTCTATATACATAATGTCGATGTAGTATGATTTAAGGGAGAAAAGAACATGAAGATGAAAAAGAGCATTGAAGGTATTTAATATGAAAGCGTAATGATATGGGATACATCCATGGTGTCATTGAATAAAAAAATCTGGGGAGAAAAGAAGCTTAGATAGTTTCAAAGGACTCTAATGAAAAATAGTGTGCCGTCAAGATGGTGTAATAATGGCAGTGGCAGATCCAGAATTTTGAAAAAGAGGGGGAACGGCCCAAATTGAGGGGGTGCACCCTCTATTTCACACCTCTTATATATTGCATACATCCTCTGGTATAAGCTGGTTATTGTACTTGGACAGGGCTGAAAGGAGTGCACAGCAGAGGGGGTGTATCGCTTACAACCCTGTCCTTGTAAAATAACCCCTACATACAGTGCATAGAGTAAATATCAAGAAATCTGATAGGAGATAAATCCTACAGCCCAATAATAGCTGTCTATAACTCTGTACATTAGATGATACGATACCAGCCTGCTTGCCTGTCCCAGGATGTTTTACCAGGGGATGTTCCCCCTAACCTATCTGCATCACAGCCCCTCTTATAGTGCAACAAATCCCTACCACAGCACCATTGAAGCCGCTGTCCCCAGCCAAATCCCCTCAGACAGTGTTATTCCCCAGTGAGTACAGGACATAGGGCTGAAGGCTTTGGTCATCCTCACAGAGTGTTACCCCTGCCAACAAAGCATTAGACACAGAGCATTTGTAAATGTTTTTCTGTGTAGATAAAAGAGAGATGACAAGAGGAATGGAGGTCCAAAGAATGGTATGCCTTTGAGATATGGGCTTTTGGCCTAGCATTGTGCAGTGGATAAATGTGGGAGGAGCTACACTGGGGGAGGTATGTAATGGAAAAGGTTATGTAACAGTAAAACCACAAATATAAGCATATTTTGACATAAACTGTAGAGGCCTAGAAGAGGATTTGAATCTTCTACACTGGATGTGATATAAAGCTAGGATAAATATATGGTGTTCCAGTCTACAATCACCAGCAATCTCAATAGTATAATGGTTAGCATGTCTGACTTTGAATCAGAGAATGTGGGTTCAAGGCTGCATGGAGAAAGTGTTTTTAACTTACACATACAAGGTAAAAGGAGTCTTTGTAAAAGGCCCCCCCTTAAGCCCCCTTTATCATTTTGGCAAAAAGAGGATGTTCATTATAAAACATTATTTTTAGAATTTGTTGCAAAAATGACAGTGGTCAACCGAGAATAAAACAAAATCATACCAAGGTTTGAACCTGTGCGGTCTAGATTTCTAGTCCCCGGCCTTAACCACTACACTAGATTGACCAGTCAAACTTTCAAAGTGAAATCACCCTGGTTATCTATAATTGATTACTCAATCATAGAAGTAGCATATAGCCCTTCACTAGATGTTCTAACACCCACAATATCAGCTGAGGACTCATAATGTAATGGTTAGCACTTGAGACTCAGGATCCCAGCACTGTCTGGTGCGTCGGTACGAATCCCATAATTATGGGACAGAATTTTACCAAGAATTAACATCTGCTGTTCAAAAATGACCTTATTGATAAAACCTCCTGCTACGCTTGGCCTATTTCAAAAAACCTCCTCCCAGACCTGACCCAATTCACAAAACCTCCTGCTAGAACCGACCTAATTCATAAAACCTCCTGTTGGCCCCCAAACTGTAGAATATGGAAATAAACCTACAGTAGGAACAATAGGGTGCAGAGCCAGGTGGAGTATAATGTTCAACCCAAACACATGATACAGTGGTATGTTAGGGGGTCAGGTAATAGCAGCAGATGCCAACTAAAATGATGAAACAGAACCTTTTTTGAAAGGGTATTCAATAGATTAACTACCAGGCCTCTGTCAACCCATTAGGCCCTACAAATCCTATGAAATATTTGACATACAGTACACTTCTGGTTCAAGGTTATACAAGGTAAAGAGAATCTCTTGAAACCCTTTGTAATCAAGTCAGTGTCTGAGTGCCAGGATGTACTTCAGGTTCATCTACCAGAGAGCAGATCCTAAGGGATCAGGAGTTCTAAGACACCAGGATCCAGGAGGACCAATACAGATGGGTTGTGGGTGGAGTTGGGAGGAAAGCTGGGGCTAAAAGGGTGAAACTTGATCCAAAGGTGATGGTGCACTCAGGTTACACTTCATCTATCATCCAGAACAGGTCTGCAAGATTAGCTTCAGGAGGGGTATGTAGGAGTCATGCATTTAGTATTGATGGCAATGAATGCTTGTGAAATAAAATCCAGAAAGTTCTAAATGTTTTCTACATCTATGGTGTTTCTTTCTTAATACCCCTGGTGACTTTGCCCCGAAAAGCACTGACTGCATACCTTCCTAAGTATTTCTTTTGTTACCTAAATACTATTGTAATAGGTAATTGATTAATGTTGGTTAATGTTAAACAGGGCTGTAAACAGTACAATTAGTGCAATCAGTCCAATTGCCTTTATTATAATTCACATTTACTCCAACCAAATATTTATGTTTACATTACTTGGCTGCATATCCTGTAACTAGGTAAAACAGGTTCTTCAATAGGAAGTGTCTTTTCATCATGTGAATTCAGCTCTACTCAGAACTGTACTTAAAAGTGTGCAGGGTCGGACTGCCAGTGATTGTTGCTCTAGTACCAATGATAGCCTGCTTGTCTCGTATGTACCTGAAGATATCGAGGAATAGATATACAATCCTTTCCTCATCTGATATAGTCACCTGCTGCTGAAGTACAAGATATGGATGACATGTTGGTAATTCTCCTGGCATAGTTCAATTTTAATGGGAGTATTTATAATTTGAACAGTCTGTTTGTTTCCTGCAATCTTACTAAGCTGGGCCTATAGCACAGATAAAACAGATCCAGTACTGAGTCTAGCTATAAAGACTTTCCTGTCTGACCATAAACCTCTCTGCAATGCAGATATAGAGGATGGTGGATCTCTGGAGTTATCTGGGAGAAGATCTACAACCAATTTTGCCTTCAGTGCAAGACTTCCTAGCCATTCGACAAGGGCCCTGATTTCTGGTAATAAATAAGCAAATGTCAATGACCATGGAATATGTTTGCATCATATTCACTGAGGTGAGGCTGTCGATATTCAACGATGCCTTAGTTGAATGCGGACAGGCCTCACAGAGGTGAATACGATGCAAACATATTCCAGGGGAATTGGCATTTGCATTTATGTCATGGCTACTCAGGTTTGAAAGATTTGAAATGAAGAAATTTAACTATATTTAGCTGTGTTCATTGCAGCAGGTCACATGATCCTCAGCCATTGAATACGGACATATTGTATTCCATCCCCCCCACTGTTCTATAGTAATGATCATATCTGCCATGACATAGAATACAACATTTTACATAAATTTGGAAGGAATTTCAAAAAAAGGTTGCAACCTTGCAGTATAGGGTAGGTTAACCTACAGACAACCACATACCTTGTTGAGTTGACCACCTGCAACCTTGTTTTTCTCCCTTTTACATCTACTTATGGGGCTGTACCTCTAATTTTCCTGAAATAGAGGTGTTATAGTATCCCTTGGACTGGCCACTGTCAAGCGATGGGCTTGATAAAATAAATTGGAACTCGCCAATAAAACTACAATATCTTTATTGCATTAGTGACTCAATTCGTTGACATGATTAATCTGCTATGAGCAGTACATGCTATTGCTTTGAATGGAATTGATAAACATTATGATAAGACAAGCTTAATACACTGAGATTCCACATTGGCCTCACCTCTTAAGATATACAAAATCCATCACTGCTCCTTTAGTATAGGGATTGATATTACTATGTACTACATGGTCTCTCAGAGCTACACCACTGGTGTGTGTAGTTTAGCTCCTCTCTGATAAAGACACCCGGCTGTCTGTTGTGTTTACTATTTATAATGCTACACTGAGGGACTGGAGGATATCTATGGTTTCGGTTTCATAACACTATCTGATCCTTCGGATACCACACTGGAGGACCATGGCAATAACTATCCTATGTAATGGGGCATTATTATAAAGTACATGATTCTATTATAATCGTAGGTTTTAAATAGGCGATAAATGTTGGGCTATTATTTATCATATTCTATAGTCTAACACCACCTATGATATGTTGAGTAGTTATTATTGTATAACAATACACCAAAGTACCCATGTTTGACTGGTTTTTATCATGGCCAACTGGCCATTTCTCCAGAAATCTTTAACTTTGGTTGCAGATTCTGAACATTGAGATTGTTCACATGTACCAAATATTGATTCTAAACATAGATATATATCATAAGTAAATGATGACATAAACAAATGTTCAGAAATGTTAAACACTTTCAGTTTAGGACTCATTCTCCCAGGCATGCCAATTTCACCATGAGATGACCACCATTTCACCTTGAGTCGACCACCACTCACAGAGAAAGTTATGCCTTTAATTGAGTAGAAACCACTGATTATGTAGGATTACATCAAAGGATTCATATCCATAATATCTTGGGACATTGATTTCTCTAGATGATATCTCTATGCATGGGTTTCAAACTCTGCGGTTTTCCTATTATAAGTATTATGCAAAGGAACCATATGACATCAAGAACATAAATGCTAAGTCAAGCAAAATGTTACTGTCGTGGATATTGATAGATAATCATAAAACAAAGCCTTTTTAATGCAGGGCTAGGATTATTACACCTAATTGGACGGGAATGGCAACTACGATGAACATAATCTTTACTGAAATATCCCTTCCAATTTAGCTGCTGCAAAACATACATTTTCATTACAATACAGCACCATCAGCAGTAACATTATATTGTATATTTATGTAAGACACTTATACTCTTTTTTAAATTATGGCTCCATTCAAAGGCTGTGTATCAGGTGGTCGTCTCAAGGTGCAAAATGGTCATCTCAAAGTGAAAATGAACTAAATGGAATGTTCTTAGTAAGGGTGATAAACTAGATATATATTATACACATGGATTTTCAAGATATAGCAGGTAAAAAAGCCTAAACAATTATCTTTCATTCAGTGCCCTTCAGAGATATTACCCACTACAAATCCCTCATTGAAAGCCTGCACAGGAACAGCCGTCTTTAGGTTAATCTACCCTAGGTTTAATTGAGGACTATTGAAGGGCAAGGAAAATAAAGACTATACTTTGGTTTTTACAGGATCAAGGCGGAAGATGCCATTTTTAAGAAAGGGCATACGTTTACAAAAATTACTTTACCATATACTATGCCCACTCTTGGAGGTGCTAAGTCACTGAAATGTTCTCATATGAATAAAAGTACTCCTTTCATTGTCCTACCTTCCACATAAATAGATAGAACTAAACGACCATGGTGTACGAGGTGATCCATCCACCACGCTAACGCCCTCGGGGGAGACAACTCCTGAGGGGTGGATCGGCCACCAAGGACACCAGGGGAGTTTAGTTCTATATTTATTTTTATATTAATGTTTTCAGAGGGTTTAATTTTAGAGGGTTTAATTAACTGAAAATTAGCAAAATCCGTTACCGTAGTTCACCGCACGAGCGCCGGTCCGCCATTTTGAATGTTTACACGCAGCCAGAACGAGGCTACGGTACTGGATTGGCCGCTGTGGTGGATCGGCACACGTTACGCCACTGGGGGTGTGCGGATCGGCCGCGCAATGCTATCTCTACGGGAAGAAGTTATTCACATAAAATAAAGATATAATCAGTACTCACTTCAGGCCCAAACCTGTCAGCTTTTTTTAACTGTTCCTGCTTTCCCAACTGTTTAGGTAGGATAAGCTGTTTCCCAGCTTATCCTACCTTCCTTCTCAGCTGCTCCCCTGACCCTAATATGCTATCATTCTGTGGATGTAACTCACCGTTGATTATTAGTTGCATAAGCAGACCTAATATACCCTAAGGTGCCTACCTACCAAAAGGCTCATGTGATCATATGCCCTAGAGGACATCCTGATTGCCCGTATTGCTTACAACCAGCCATACTTAATGTATATGTTGTGAAGTAAAAGAACATGAGTTCAGACCCAAATTGGGTCTGGGTAAATTAGAGGTGTAATGATCGTTACTTCCCACTTGGCAAAAAACGTTTTTAAACGTGTTTTTTTTTAACCAATTTTCAACCAAATAACCAATAGGGAAACCAATAAAAACGTTTTTGTAATGGAAAAATCGTTTTTATGCCAAGTGGGTTACTTTTAGCACGAAACTGTATACAATGTGATTTGACTGAGGCTTAGGAAGAAAGCCAAGTAGATGTGTACAGATGATAAGATATCATTTAGAGAGTAGGGAATTTGGTAAGTAATAGGTTTGGATAATACTATATCCAGGGGCTACAACAGGTTTAGTTCTGGAACACTTTCAGCTGCGCATCCTTCCTGAGCTGAGATGTACCCCTAGGCAATTACCTTCCTAGTCTTACACCCCATCCCTATCCACTGTGTCCTAGGGTAGAGAGAGTAAAATGTGTCATTCAACACAGTGCCCTCACCAACCAACGTGTCAACCAACCCACTCACACAATGGAATAGAACCAACCTACAATATTCTCTAGTCCTATCTGAACTGGAAGGTACAGGCTGCAGTCACAGGTGACCTGAGAAGGGACTTTAATGAAAGCTTCCAGTGGGATCTCATAGACTAGGAGGCGAAGAAATTATGACCCAAGGTGAAAGATGAATGTAGGGTGTGGCACAATAGTCCTGATTACAAGAGAAGTTATAATCATAACATTTGCCCATTGTGTGTTAATTAATGATAATTACTAAAACTATGAGCACAGCAGAGCTCATTTCAAATCATCTAGTATGTGTGGTTCCTAGTTGTGTGATATGAATCTACTCAGATATTCGAAATTTCCAAAGTATGATTATTTACTTTCTCACTTGATCAGTTGGTTTAATATTCCTAAAGTTATGAGAACACATGAGCTCATTTCAAATCATTTAGTACCTGTGGTTCCTACTTGTGTACATTGGAATTACTCAGATATTCCAGATTTCCAACAGGGGCGGTGAGTATACTTACCTCTACATGACCAGTAGCAATACCATCAGCATCCATACCACCAGAGCCTCTCTGTACATATGTGTGTGTGGGTCGGTGACAGTCAAACATTTCCTCAATGAGACATGGGACAGCAGTGCCACAGGCAGTGTCCACAGACAGCAGGGGAAATATAATTAAGAACAGGTAGGAAGCAAATGATAGACCAAGAGGCTCTGGGGACTGTCTGGCTCTGGGACAATTATTTTAAACAACTCTTGGTGTTGTATGGCTGCCAGCATCTTTCCACTGCAGCACAGAATCACCATGAACTGACTTACGAGTGGCTTCCATTGGAAAGGAGACTGCAGGTGGGAAGAAATTGAACGTGTACATATGTATATATGAGGGAAGATTAAATATATATCATAGGGTCCCCTCAGTACAATGCCTTATTACATGGTCATAGACGTGTCCCTGCACTTTATTTTCAATGCTATAGCTCAGAGTTGTGTTCTGGCAGCATAACCCCACTTACATGCAATGTTCCCATCATATCAAGGAACAACATATATTATGGTTATACTTGCCCATGGCCATAGATGTGACATTTTATAATAAGGTATAAAAGCGTAGACATGTCCATGGTCGTAGATGTATCCATGGTCGTAGACGTGTCCATGCACTTGTATGTTGTGCAATAGCTCAGAGGTTCAGTGAGACAGAATGATGACACTAACATGCAATGACACTAACATGCAATGTTCCTTTCATCTCAATGTATATGACTCTATGGTCCATTACCTTAGAAATATCGTCTTGTCCCTCTCTTTGTAAAGTATTAATGGGCAATTAACCGAATGACTATCTTTGAAATGAAACCTTTAAATTTCATGAATGTGAAATGACGAGTCAATTGTCAGACCTCTTTCTGTATATCAGGAAGTAAAAGGGTTCACTTGTGTTTATCTCACGATTCTGGCCTCTACAGTGCCTTTTTGTTCATAACCCTGTTCCGTTATTGGGGTTTAACCGCACTCTCAGAGTTCTTTTTTTTTTCTAAGACGATCCTGGTTAGAACCTGGACATGTTAATAAATTGGCGAAGTCAACTACGCCATTAATTTCCTGGTAAAACCGTTTAGGGTTCAACAGGGAATCGATCCCCGGCTGCTGTGGCAGGAGATGAGCTCGCTGTCCACTATACCAAGCCGACCGGTGCTAGAAACCACTGCACATGGAGGATTTGAAAAGGTTTTCTGACATACCTGAAGTTTACACACCTCGTTAGCATAGAATCCAATGGAGCCAGGTGGAGTTATTAACAGAGAAACATCCTTAGATATCCTACATGAACATGCCATGCCTAATTTCTCCATTTTGTTTGAAATAAATAAGAATTCATTGATTTTCCATAGTGATACGTCTAGGCACACGAGTGACCTCCTTGCCAGAACTTGATATATTCTATTCTCCTTCAGTGGAGATTTCCAAAATGGCTTCGAATTCGTGGTCATCTCGTTACAAAGTTGGTGAATTGGTGGGGGTAAAAAAAGAAGAAGGATGGGTGCTGGGTGTTATAACTGTAGTGGTCAGCAGAAAATGTCATGGAGAAACCGGGACTCGAACCCGGGACCCTCCAACTTCGAAGCGGCTGCTCTTCCTCTGAGCTATTTCCCCTGGCCTGACATTCTCTACCTTCCAACTACACCTGGATCGGTATGATACACACACTAGGGGGCAGTGATTACCTGGTACCGAGCTCTCTAGAGATCCCCCTCACAAGGTGGGACCACTCGGTATCTCCACCAAGTACAGGAATTACTGCCCCTACATAACCAAGGTTATTTTGAGTGGATGCTTCTACTACAAGATACAACTGACCTGAGACGGCACAGAAATAACTGAAGATAAGAGAAACATGAGAATATCCAATGTGACATTTGGGGATGAATCTGGCCCGGACGAAGTTCCTGCGCCTGACATGCAGCCGGCTGTTCAAAATGTAAACAAAGCCACTGTCAAAAACCCACAAGAAAAAAGCTGCCAAAGCAAATGCTACACACAAGCAGATGAGTTGGGCGTAAAGATGTTAAAAGGTTAGTTATTTTAATATTAAACTTGGATTTGTGTAGCGAGAAGATATACACGTTAAGGGCCACGCAGCGTGGCTGTGCCTAGTACCATGTATATGAAAGTTGAGGAAGCAGGGAGCAGTTATTATTGTGCAGGGAGCAGTTATTATTGAAATATTATATTATATATATATATTTCAAGCAAACCTGACCTCGTCCTAGAATATCAATACAATAATAGCTTAATAACATGTGGTGGTATATTGAAAGAATACAAATTTACACCAAGCAGCCTTTTGAGGCTGCCATCAAAAACCTTTACCACCTGGGATGAATAAGCCCCCGATGTCCTAACACCCATTTAACCTGGTTGCTTTTTAACTGACCTATCACCGTTACTGATTCCTCAGATAGCAGTTCATCTTCACCCATTACCTGCCAGACACATCAGAAGCCCCTGGTGCCATCAGTGAGTTAGTCAGACAAGGAGGCCATCTTAACAGGCTACCAGTATAAGCACAGGTTACCACCACTAGCATTTAGTTTTCTTAGTACATCCATCAGCTTGGATTGGGATAGGATGAAGCATGTAACTAAACACCTTTAGAGGGAATGTATGTTATAATCCCTGCTTGAATGGGACCACCAGAAATCCACCAGTGTTTTATAGTGATTCCGTTCAAAAAGTGACAATTTATTTCCTCTAGTCAAGGGGGCTATTACTGGGTGTTCAATCAGGAAATAAGACCAGCAACAAACATTAATTCAAACATCAAAAACAGATAAACTTGAGTGAGCGATTCTCCTCTGAAAATATTGTGACACTTAAACAATGAGTTTTGGCTATTTCAAATCCTACCGAGAAAAAAAGATCAGGAGGGTGATTCTTAAAATCTCACGATATAGAATTACAATATTCGTCAGGACACAAAGGTTATCAAATAAAGGCCTAATCAAGCTTATAACTGACATTTCTGCATACTATCTGCCTAAAACAGGCATATTGTACACTGGAAATGTATAATCATTTCCGAGTATGATTATATTCTGTTTCTAAAATGATTCTTACTAAATGCATGACATGACCACAAAAGGATCGTCACTTTTGAGCATGTTTTTTGGTCATAAATAGTTAATTTCACAACTAGAAAACTGACCGCTATACTTAACTAAGGAAATAGAACCAAACAGTAATTAAGTTTGTCACAATTGGCGCTCTTAACGCCCTTAATTTATTAAGGAAACACAAAAGAAAAAAATTGGGCACCAACCAAACAATATGGTGGCCTCCTTGTGTGTGTGTGGTGGCTACCTGGGGGACAGGTGACCTAGATGAGACTATGCAGGCTTGCCTCCTATGTGAGTCTCAGGGTAGCACACACATATGTAGTAGCAGAACCGCTAAACATATATACCGTTATAATAACTAGTACCAAGATAATTATAACACCCATATATGACTGCTATACTTAACTAAGGAAATAGAACCAAACAGTAATTAAGTTTGTCACAATTGGCGCTCTTAAAGCCCAAACCTCCAAAAGACAATTGTCCTAGTGTAAGGAAAAAATAAACTAAACACAAACACAAAGAAAGGAGGTTGCAACCTTGTTCTTTCAACACCTTTTGACTCAGGCTATCGACAGGATATAACAATACAGCAAGACTTTGCCAATCGCCTCGGGATTTAATGTTTATAAGATTCCAACCAATAGAGGACAAGTATGATGCTCTGCCTCTGTGGAGGGAATGGCTGGACACTTTGCCCACAATACCACACAATTCTGACAGGCGATGAAGTCCAGTGGCAAAGGCTGAATAAGTCATTGGTCGTAAGCGTCCTCGCTCCCAGTACTGAAACACTTCCTGACCTGCCCCCAACGCAGTGTGGTCAATGGGCCCCTAACATTGTCCGTTTGACCATGAAGTTGGTAGCATTGACTGGAGTGTAACCATGCAGGTGCTGCAGATATGACACGGCACTTACATACTGTTCAATGCTGGAATACTTAAGCCTCCGGGCTAGATAAACCACATATCACTGGGCTCCCACCATGGCACTGTATGTGGACCTCTTCTTATACACTATCCTACCTTTTATATCAAGTGTAGGTTCAAGAAGAAGGAGGCTGCTATACGACAGGCAAAGAGAAATTGTCAAAAAATATATAGAACATGAGATTGTAATGAGGGGGGCACTTTGAACATAGAGATTGGCAAAATGTTAGCACTATAAAGGGTGTCAAACAACTGTAATGAAATTGTACTGTGAAGTATGTGGAAGTAAAAATGATATTTAACCCTTAAGGAGCAGCACTAGTACTCTGCTGTTTTGTCGGTGAAATGCTCCTGTATTGCATGGTAAATAACTGCATTATTGTGCCATGACAAAGAAGACGCCATCCATAAATGATGTCATATGGCAGGGGGAGGGAGTCTAAACCTCCCATACATTTCTATGGTAAAAGCATAATGGAAGGGGGATGGGTGAGGTCAGAAATGGTCAAAAGACATGATGTTATTTATGGATGGCCCCAAATGAATATAAAACTTTGAGGGGTGATTGGATCCTCAAAGGGTTAGTTTTCTGCTCATTATTGTTTAACTACCATCTTGTCTGGTGGATTGAAATCCAGTCTTTATGTTTCGTAATTTGTTTCATAGTCTCATAGGCTTAAGTAAGAAATGCTGATCCCCAAACACAATATCTTGTCTCGATGATAGGGTGAGGAGGTGATTAAGGTTATTTTAGAGATAAGGTAAGTGTTACAGATATGAGTAGGGTGAGGTTTGGGGTTTCAATGATGTGACTATGTTTAAGAGACAATGTTGTAGTTACTGCCAACTTTATAAAGGTCCAAACTAAAATGGAGGAATGTTGCGCATATATTTTTAAAAAAACTGTATGAGAGTCACATACTGCATATAAAAAAAATGTATTCAGTTTTATATTACTTCCTAGATGAGCAATAATACATTAGTCAGGATAGGAACCATGGTCAATATGTGTAAAATCTAGATTAGCTGGATTTCTAGTTATATCCAGATGAGGTATGCTTGATAGATATGTTCTCTTAGCCTGGCATTATGCAATGAATAAATGTATAATATGATAAATAAAAAGGGTTAAACGTTTCTTTTAGAAACTAGATTGAAAACATAAAGGAATAGAGTATGGAGAAAGGCAGAGTGTATAAAACCATCAATTGATCAGTTGATTTTTTTAAAACCAATCTCACTTGAGACAATTCAATAGATGCCTATATTGAACGGATGTAGGTTGGGAAGCTAGCTGAATGTTTATGATGGGGATGATGGTTATAATGTGTTCATAGTGGTAGACCTTACAACACTCGAAATCTGCCGGTAAAGTTCCAATGCTTTATTTCAGATGATATCTCCAGTTCATAATGGTTTGAGTAACAGGAAATTCACAGTTGTGGTAAATGATGATAATAGTCCCACAATAAAGGTGTCAAACCTCCAAGAGTATATCTTGGTATAAACCTCTAGTATGTCTGGTATGAACCTCCAAGGTGTGATGCAGCCTAAAGCATAGTCCAAATGGTAAATACATACACAGTCCAACCCTGTGTTTCCCAGCAGTAAGAGTAGGTAAGAGTAGGTAAGAGCATGGTAAACTCTTGCCAGCTCAGCCCTACTGTCTGTTTATATACTAGTTCTACCCCGATGACCCCAGGTAGTGATGCAAGGCCACTTCCTCTGACTTGACCTCTGTCCTATTCCAGAACCACCTGCTACAGGAACAGGAAGTTCAGATTGGTCAAACAGGTGGCTGCCTACTCTGACACAGGAAGGAGTTCCCCTATCCCAGAATCAGTTGCTGCAGGAACAGGAAGGAACTACGAGAGGTCAGGGGTCAGGGTACATGGAGGAGGCTATGTTTTGTCTAGAGTTTAAGTGGCATCAGCACACCATCACCTCTTACAGGCTGAAAGTGAGAAGCTGAGAGAGTGAATCGGAATAGAGCTCAGAGAGAACTGAATGTACTTAACCTATGTAATCAGTCCATGCCCTCATGGCAGGAATACATCAGAAGCATCTGTCAGGCAGTGCATTTGTCTGAGGATGAAATGTGATAAACTGGAGGCATCAGGTTCATGGAGGACTAAAGGTTAGATTAGTTATGACTTATGGCTGATTACATTGATGCAGAATTTACTCTGAGATAAATTCTGCAAATGTCAAAAATTCAGTATTGTATAGATATGACTGTACTCTCAGAGGTCAGGGAATCTATCAATTTTTACTGTACATGTCTTATCATTATTATTGATATACTTACAATCTTTTATGAGTAACTTTTAATTCCGCTCAATGTATTGCTGATTATTAATGTTAATCTTCCCTCCAACCTTTATATTACATGGTCCACTGATTAAGTTACCCTAGCCTTGTTATGATACATGAATGCAGCCTTAAAAGCAACCTAGAAGTGCTGCAATCATATAGCACCAGATATGACATTGTGTTCACCAGTAGCACATCAGTGCAACATGATTTAAAGATAAGTCCTTGTGCATCATGGCGAATCGGGTGAGAAGCCTCACTCCTTGAGATGATTGTCACATAGTTTTCTTCTAAAATTGGAAATCTGCTTGACATATGAATGATAAAAATGACTCAATACAAAAAAAGGAAAGGTGGTTTATGTGACTGCTGCCATGGTAACACCAACAGGTATCAGCAAAGCTGTGTATCATGTTGAGGTAATCAATAGGTGGTGATGTAATGTGATGTTGTCTGTATCTTTGGAGACAACCTTAGCTTCCTGTTGCCTTACATGGGCACTGGACATTAGGTTAACATCTTCCTCCTCTGAACTAGTGGTGACTTCCTGGACCTTTCTTTTTGTAGACTTTGGATTGGACTCTTCATCCCTAGCCTTTCTAGATTTGTCTTGGGTCTCAGCCTCTAGGGCTTCTACTAGGGCTTGGTCAAAGGTGTCTAACTTCTTACTCTGAAGGGCTATAGCAATCCAGGGCCTCATACCTTGGATGAATGTTCTAAATAAGGTATCGTCCTTTAGGCATTGGGCATTACACACGTTTCTGAGATAGATTGCAAAATCAGATACAGGTTCATCTATCTCTTGTGCATGGAGTGCAGTCCTGGAAATAATATTGTCTTGAGTAGCAAAATACTCCTTTAGTTCATGTACTACATTGGACCATGTCAACTTATCAGGTGTGGCACTCTCCTTGAAGGAATAAAACCAAGCCAATGCTTGCCCTTCAAGGTACTTGGGTAGATATGTCACCATAGTGTCACTGTCTGTTACTTTGTATTTGTCCTTCAAGTACTCTGGGAATTTGTGGTCAATTAATAGTGCTGTTGACATGAGTGGCAGTGGGTGAGAAAAAGTTTTAGGTTTGGTTACCTTATGTTGCCTGATCTTCCTGTCGTCGTTTTGTTGTCTGTCTAGGATCTTGGTCATGTTGGACATCATGGAGATCATGACGTCATCCTTGGATCCAGAGGCAGATGGTGTGACGATAGGTGTGGTGGTGGGTGTGGGAGGCTGTGAGGTCTGGGTTGATACCAACTTCATGAGATCTGCTATCTGTTGTTGCTGCCTATCTAGGGCCTTCCGCTGGTTGTCTAATGCTGCATCCCTGTCTGCCAGCTGTTGACTGAGGACCCTCTCCCTTTCCTCCTGTAGGGCTTTGTTTGCTTCTAGGGCAGTAACTGCATCTTGGATGGTCTTCTCATAGGCCCTCATCTTCTCAGCTGTCTGATTAGGTTGGGGGCCTTCATCGGTGTCCATGGCGGAGGGTGTGGGAGATGTGTCTCTGGAGGAGTGGCTATCAGAGGCAGGTGCTGGGGTGGAAGATCTAGATGAGGGTGTGGATCCGCCCCCTGAGGCAGATCCTTCCTCCTCAGAGGTAGATAGCATGAGTTGGGCATCCTGTAGGGATCCCTGAGAATTGTTGGATCCCTGAGAACTGTTTGATCCCTGAGTAGACAGGGTGGGTGGAGTGGGGTTTACTGTGTGTGGGTCTGCTGTATTGGAGGCTGAGTTGCCCCCAGTGGGTCTCCTAGATCTATATGGAAGGGAGACCTCTTCAGCAGGTCCCTGACTACGTAAAGTTTTTGTGTGTTGTTCTGCCAGCTTGACTGATAAGAGCTTGACGTGTGGGAGACCTCACTGACATGTGGGAGACCTCGCTGATGTGTGGGAGACCTCACTGACATTTGGGAGACCTCACTGGTGTGTGGGAGACCTCACTGATGTGTGGGAGACCTCACTGATGTTTGGGAGACCTCACTGACGTTTGGGAGACCTCACTGATGTTTGGGAGACCTTACTGACATGTGGGAGACCTCACTGACATGTGGGAGACCTCACTGATGTGTGGGAGACCTCACTGATGTGTGGGAGACCTCACTGGTGACCTTTTGAACATGGTGGTAAGGTCACTGGGTGGGTGGAGTGGGTTTTGCTGTGTGTGTGGTATTTTCCTGGAAATGTTGCCAGCTTGACTGATAAGAGCTTGTGTAATTTGGGATCTTAGTAGGATGTTCTCCACCACTTTGTCATACTAGTGATTGTGCATGATCAAGTTGTCATATGAGAAATATCATATGACTAGTGGTTATAGTGAGTAAGAATATAAACCTCTTATTAGTGCTATTCCAGTTATCACTGGTTTATTCAGCTTAGGCAGTATTTATGTAGCAGTAGTACTAATGTTAATATGCAGGTAATTTCCACACACAGTAATTATACAATTGGTTAAAAAGTATAAAGTAATGTTCCACTCCACCTGTGTAATAATAATAATAATAATAATAATAATAATAATAATGATAATGATAATGATAATGATAATGATAATGATAATGATAATGATAATGATAATGATAATGATAATGATAATGATAATGATAATGATAATGATAATAATAATAATAATAATAATAATAATAATAATAATAATAATAATAATAATAATAATAATAATAATAATAATAATAATAATAATAATAATAATAATAATAATAAACCCAGCAGAGCTATAGCAGGTATCAGGAGAGCTGGACTGGAGATGTTTCTTCAGTGGTGGTTCTGGAGATTCTGATTTCAAGAGGTGCTTGCCAGGGGTATAAGTACCCATACCCTGGCTTGGCCCTCCAGACTGACTGGGGCCAGTGGCATCTGCCCTAGTCTCTGGTTGTTAGAGGGGAGTCTTTCATGTCTCAGTGGGTGCACAAAGGACCCCCATAGATGCCGCCGCGTCCCCCATTGTCTTGGCCGGTTTGGCATGTTCAGACCCTCATAACTCGCCATTTCTGAGTCTACAACCTTCATATTGCGCATGCGCAGAGTTGAATATGTCAGATTTCCACTCCTTGCTTTCTGGGCGCATAACTTGCGCCAGTTTGTCTGTGGCGCATTCAAAAGTTGAAACAGTCCCGGTTGCATAACTTCCTTAATAATGGGAGTTGGGCCTTGATCTTGGACTCATTTTGACTATCTTATTATGGCAGTTACATAACTGCTTTCATATTTGACCTGGGTTATTCTGGAGCGACGCTAGAGCGACCAGAAGGTTATGGCGTTGTTACTTATGTAACCTATTGTTCAGTCTTTGGTGCTCAGACACCCGTGACGGCGTCAGCGGTGCTCAGCCACCCATGACAGTCAGTTGCATTGACTTTAGAACATTATATACACTATTCTTTGTGCTCAGTGAACCATTAGGTCGGTCTGCTTTGACCATTAAATCATTATATTGTGCAGTGGACCATGAGGTCAGTTCCTTTGGTCTTATAACTTATGTATATTTGACATAGCTGGTGTTCAGTGGAGCATGAACGCTCATATATATGTAATAATTATGTTGTATGAAGATTCATCAAAGACCAGACTAAGACATCAGGGCAGTTCTGGAATATTATATTATAATACTGTGGTGCATTTCCAAAACATCCAGTATAGCTAAACAAGTGTTAAATGATCCACTCTTGAGGAATTAGCTGGGATCAAGTCTATTTTGAATAAATAATTATAAATATTAAGACACAAAACTCAAATGATTGACTTAATGTCCAGATCCTTTTACTATATCCGGTTGTAGTCCGTACCCTGGAAATGGTACTGATTTCTTCCTAGGCATAAATGCAAATGGGGAGCAAAAGTGGTACAAAAAGCATTTTACTGGGTAATTTATAATTCATTCTGTATGCATGCTACAGATAGCTTATTTATGCAGGCACACTTTTGAGGTATTTATTGGACTGTAGGATGAGGCATAACTTTGTGAAAAGGTTCAAAGTAGGCAATTAACTTATCAAGGAATACAAAGGAAAACATTACTCAAAAGTCAAGCATGGCGAAATTCGGACATGACACTTCATGAAGGCCTTGCACAATGTTTTATATTTATTAAGTGCTAGGCAGTGACTGACTGGCCATCAAATAGGTAGATAAATGTAATAACTTTTAGTGTTGTTAGATTGGTCCACTTACATATCAGAGAATGAAAACATAAAATGTAAGGACTCTGTGAAGCACTTAAAACGTTATTTCTGCTGGTCTGCACAATCATAAAACAACTATGCCTCCCACACAAATTACAAGATAGCCATCTAAAATCCTCCATTACCTGGCGGATATAAAGCAGGCATGCTACATCTGTAAATCTCTTAGTGAAGACAATATTGGCCATTGATCAGTTACCAGGTCTGTGACAAGGAACAAGCTACTCAATGGTACTAAAGACAGCATCATCAGATCATAGCTGCTATTGAACCCACATTCCTTCGACTATATCAGCCTTAATATTGTTATTACTAGATTACTGAATATGATGTTTAGAGGGTAACATACTCATGAAATCCTCTGTGTTAATATTTTGTTATGCATTTTGTATTGATTCATCACTCTTACACTGACCCACATTGAAATGCTTTTTTTGTCAGAGATATAGTGTTCCTGATATGGAGATGGATGCTAATGGTCAGCGTGAGCAGTAAGCCAGGGGAATAGACCCACGACTAAATCTTGCTGTAAACATGCCTCATTGAGGGTCCAGTTACTGCTCTATTAGAGGGCCCCAATGCTGGATTCCATCTCTTCAATGGAAAGAGTGGGGTATGGAGAGGGAGCTATAGCACATAACTGGCAAAGGGGGCTGTCAAAAAGAAGGCATTGGTGCTGGAACTTTAGGATGTGTAAGATGGAAAAAGTGATTAGTCAAAGAAATAGAGGGTTTTCATTCTAATGTTGCCAACATTTTGGGAAAGATTTTTCTTTGTAATGCCCTATCAAATTACATTTTGTATTAAAGTTGTTCGCTACCTTAAAATTTTAAAGGGTGTAAAGCTTGCTTCAAAGAGAACATAGGTAGATTTATTTGTACTGGAAAAGCTTGCTCCAAAATAAAGAATACAGTATGGACCCCCAACCAGGGATATGGGGATAAATACATTTGTACAACCGACTAACACTGACTCAGTGACAGATGTTTCTGGAGGAACTATTCTTTTACAAGAGCTAATTACAAGATAATACAACTGCATAAGCCTGCAACTACTTCAGAACTTGTACCTATTAAGGTTTAAAAGTATAGGGAATGTAGATGTTGAGATGGAATAAAGTTATGGCGTGTTCACTTTGTCGACCATAACCCTATCACAAAGGCTTAATACATTAATTAGCTTGTGACAATTGGGGTGGTATGAGGAAAAAAACTCTCTGAGAGACACAGATGACAGTGTATGAAGTAGTAGCCTTTATGAAAAAACATCTTGATGGCAAGAGGTAAGAAGCTCTCTCTATAAGTGCACATCAAACACTAGCTCTCACTTCAACACTGTATGGGGTCCTTTTCTAAAACCCTATCTCCTTTCTGTAGGTGTAGCTGGACTTAAGAAAAAGAAAATAATATACATGTGGGTTAAACTAGTCTAAACACACAGTTGACATTTGAATGACTTCTTTAAACACTTACTGGAAATGTGTTTAGACTAGATTTTAGAAATGCATTTTAGATTTAATCGGTAATTGGTATATAAACAAAAACTGAAAGAAAAGAGTGGAGTCTGAAAGGCTTTAAAACAAATATCTCGATGACTAACAGTAAAAAGTGGTCTTTGTGAGGACACTTCATGTATTGTGTTCTCACTTTTACATTAAATATGGTCCTCTCCCTGATTTCCCTCTATACTCTATGTAGGTGTACTAGTTTTTGAGGCGAAAAAAGAAGTTGAAGGTAAAAACGAGCAGACCATTGAACATATGTGATATAAAAGCATAATTACACCGGATACATGTAAGTATTGAGTGATGAGCCTGGGGAAAAAGCAGCATAAATAGTGTCAAAGCACTCTAATGAAAGGTAGTGTCCTGTGAAAAAGGTATCTGAATTGGATTGGTGATACTATAACAGACTTTAATTCACTACGAATCTCTCATCCAGGTGTCTAGCATCAATAATTCCTACAGCCAAAGGATGATCACTGCCAATACCTCTATGTACAGCTGATGATAGGATACCCGCCTGCCTGTCCAAATACGTTTCTCCAGGGGATGATCCCTCTTGCCCTATCTCCATCACAGCCCCTCTTATAGCACAACAAATCCCTACCCCAGCACATTGAGCCTCTGTCCCACAGCCAAATCCCCTCAGACAGTGTCATCCTACGGTGGGTGCAGGTCATAAGGCTGGGGGTTTAAGTCATCCTCACTGAGTGTCACCTATTTCAGCTCATATTTTGGAATATGTAGATACAGGAGTGTTGTCAAGAAGAATGGAGGCCAAGAAAAAGGTATGGATGAATGTGGGAGGGTGATACATTGAGGATGAAACAGAGACCGACCCAAACATAAGACCGACCCAGACACAAGGGTATGTTAGGGTGTCAGGTAGCATTTGGCAACTGAAATTATTAAACACAACTCCTTTGTAAAGGGTATTCAATAGATTAACCACTAGGCTTCTGTCAACTGATTAGGCCATACAAATTCTATAATGGATTGGCTGACAGAGGTTGAGTAAACTTCTGGTTAAAGGCGATATAAGGTAAACAGAAAGTTTTTTGTTAATGTAATTAAGTCAGTGTCTCAGGAGGTGCTACAAGTTCATCTACCAGACAGCAGATTTTACAGGATCAGCAGGAGACACCAGGATCAAGGAGGAGCAATGCCAATGAGATGTGGGTGTAGCTGCTCAATCCAAATGTGATGGTTCACGCAGTTCAAACTTTATCTACTACCAGGCTTCTGTAAGATTAGCATTAGGAATCTGTCTTGTACCTCTGATGAATCTGCCCTGAAGAGCATATACTGCACACCTTCCTAAATATTATTTCCTAGATGCACTAGGTCATTGGTTTCTGCATTGGGCCCTGTGTGATGCTAGCAGGGCAGTAAATAGTACACATAGTGCCCGTGACTGTGCAGTCCGTCTATTTTCTTTATGATCCACACTTCAACCAAACCAATATTTATGTTTACGTTACTGGGCTGCATGTCTTGTAGGCAGAGGAAGCCCTTTTTCTTCTATAGGAAGAGCCCTTTAATCATGTGACTTAAACGCTGCGCAAACTCTACTCAGAAGCATGCAGTACTGCACTGCCAGTGACTGTTGCTCTAGTAGCAGCAACAGCCTGTTTGTCTCTCAGTCTCTCATATACCTGATGGTATTAAGGAATATATAGGATGGGCAGTTTCTTATTTGATAAACTAACCTGTGCAAAATATAGATTGCATGGTAGAAATCCTTTTGGCATAGTCCAATACAACTGAGAGTATTTATAATTTGTACAGTTTTGCAATCCTGGTTTGTTTCCTGCAATCTTTCTGAGCTCAGCCTATATCACAGATAACACATGTCCAGTTTCTAGCCTAGCTATAAAGACATTCCTGTCTGACCATAAACCACTCTGCAAGGCAGATAATGCTGGATCTCTAGAGTTATCGGGCAGAAGATCTACAACCAATTTTGCCCTCAGTGCAATACTGCCCAGCCATTTGACAGTGGGACATATTTCTGGTTATACAATACCTTTTTCACATAAAGTTGGATGGGGTCCAAGGATGTTGTCATCTTACAGTATAAGGTTGATTGAGGATCGTTTATGAGCAATGAAAAAAAAAACTAGGCTTTAGTCTTCGAAGGAGCAAGGCAGTAGATACCCATTGTGAGAAAATAAATTACTTTCATATATACTACTCCCACTTTGGAGATTCTGAAAGGTTCTTGGTAAAAGTTCCTAACTGTTCCTCTTTTCCCAACTGCTTCCCTGTTTAACCTACCTTCCTTCTCAGCTGCACCCCCGACCCTTGCCTGATATTAATTCCTTCCTTACCTGCTTATTATGTTGGAGTATATGGCCAAGGCGTTTTAGTTGTGGGAACAGACCTTATATTCCCTAAGGCCATGCACTTCCTACACTCCCTTCCAATTCACTTATTGAATCATATGTCCTAAGGCAAAGGAAATGCAATGTGCCATTCAGTTACCACAATGCCTCACCAACTAACATGTCCACCAACTCACTCACACAATGGAGTAGGACCAACCTATGTTAGCTAGAATATTCCCTGGTGCTACCCGGACAGGAAGGTAGCGTAATGTAGTTCAGGAATGGGTGGGTGAGAGCTAAAAAGGAGCAGAGTTCCAGCACTAAAAGGGTGTATTGTAATTCAGTTTAAAAACAGACAATGGCATGTCAGTTTTATTGCCTATAGTCAAGGAAGCTATTACTTGGAATTCAATCGGAAAATAAGACCATCAACAAACATTAAATCAAATATCAAAACATGAAACCTGAGTGAATGATTTCCCTTCACGAACAATGTGACAGTTAAACCATGAGCTTTGACAAACCTAAAGCCTACTTAGAAAAATATCAGATCATTACCCACAGATCCCTTTTGAGACTAATAAGAGATTAGTTTCACAACTAGAAAAAAGAATGCAGTAATTTTTGGGCAATTGTCCAGCATTGAGGCAGGACAAAGGTGGCTTTTATCTATGCATCTATGGTGGTCTTTTTGGAAAGAGGTGAGCCAAAACTAAACTGGACTAAAGTGAAATGAGATGCAGCAAAAGGACTGCATGTGATACCTCAACAAATAAGCTGTGTTCCTGCGAACCCATCAATTACTGTCTCCAGTGTCTCAGTATCTGCATAGGTATTTTATATGTTATGATATATGTTATAATAGCTCCATAAATTGATCCTCTATATCAAACTGAACATAAATCAAATTTGCTTTCACTCCCATTTGATTATAGAGAATCAGATATGTGAAGGTACAAAGCACAGACACATTATCTCATTACTGGTTACTGCTATAATTATCTACATGCCTTTGATATTTAAGCCTTCCTTTAAAAGTGATATTAAAATGAAAATCAGTTTTTGAATCCATACCCTTTAAGTACATTCTACCTTCCTCAAAAGTGCTCAAGTGCTCTAATCAAATATACAAAGGATTGACACATAGCCTTTTCACTTTGATTGGGATGGGGGAATGCTGTGGGTATGAGATGAACTCTCTCAGAGACAGAAGTGAGAGGTGATGTAGAGCGCTTTATGAAGAATATCTTAATATCAGGATATAAAAAGCTGCCTTGGCAGAGCACTTGAAACACTGGGTGCCACCATGGCACTGCATGTGGTCCTCTCCTTCTTATACACTATCATACCTCTTATGTCAAGTGTAGGTTTGAGAAAAAGGAGGCTCCTATATGACAGGCAAATAGAAAGTTGTCAAAGAACATATAGAAAATAAGATGGTATTGAGATGGAGGAAGCTGTGGCTTTGAATAAACAACCTGGCAAATCCCTCTGATAATGGGTAGTGTTCTGTGAAGTAATTGGAAGCAAAATATAATCTAACCTTTGTAGAGCAGGCTAGCACTGTAAGGCTCTTTACATTATGGCCTGTGAAATGCCGCCGTGTTGTTTACTGACATTGCAATATAGTGTCACGAAGGGTTAATTATCTGTCCATGTTTGGGCTGACTAGTATCTGATCTACCTGATAGGATGGAATTAATATGATTCGTATAAGAATTGTTTTCAAGAGGAATTACATTACAGATCTCTTTCATGAGATATGTTTCCTAACCTGAGTATCTTGGTTGCTGCAACTATCTATACATGCACTGGCTCTCCTGTGACTATCCTAAATGTGGTTATTCAGGCTGGTAATGTATAGTGTTGAGTTGCTTTACTTTTGCCTGTCTTGTCCCCTCATTTCCCCTCCCTAATCTCCTTGCCCTCCTATATCTTTCCTCACCAACGAATTGGGATTATAGTAGGGGTATGGTGAATGGGTGTCTTCGTGTAAACCTTATTAAGGTTATGTTAGGCAACTTAGCTCTGTACCTGGAATATCCCTTCTGCATAGACGGTTCCTTGGGGAATGTGGTCAATTCCTCTCCAATTGTCAAAAATAAAAAAAAAGGAATTCTCCATTCCACAGTAATATTTAAAAAACTCTAAAAGAAACTTTTCAGGAGAAAAGTGACAATTACCTGTGTGTTTCCACAGCCATAAGACCAATAAAAACTATCATAAATGAAGAACTGATAGGCCTATCACATGCTCATGATCAGTGGCTTCATATTCATACCTCAATCATTACCGGAGTATGCATAGTAAACATTTGAGGAGCAAATAAGTAAGAATCTCCTGCAGAATTGCCGTTCTGACACAGGTCTGCATGGCTTATGTAACACCCTACCATAAAACTTTTCAAACTCAGACTCATCCACCATCAGTCGCTTATTTTGACCAGGAAGGCCACTCTAAGGCTAATTCAATGATATATCTGTGTCCTTGTGAAGACCACTTTTTATTGCTAGTTATCGAGACATTTTTTACAAATCCTTTCAGACTCCACTTCTCACCAAGTTTTCAATTATACCACCACATTTTTATCAAGCTGCAAGCTGATTGAATAGTACTATGCCTATGTGGCAGGTGTGTGGTTGATAATTGGCAAATCATGGATGCCATGCTTCTAATCCCTCTCAACAACTAAATGTTCTGTATTCCTAAACCTGATTAAATGCACCTTAAGGTCAGAAGATTAATCCATACTTATAAAAATATTTTCGGTAACTGTTAAAAGAAGGGTTTCCAATCCCAGATGTGAATGTTAAGCATTCCATAATAACCTTTAGAGAAAGGATTATTTCCTTCTTTTGCATCTTAGATGTGTGTGTTACAATCGTTGAGCCTTAAAAGGATATGCTGATGAATGATAACTTGGTTCACCTGTGGTGATAGTCTAATTCTAGCAAACAGAATCTTATGCTCTCACAGCTAGGAGGTTGCACCACACCGTGTTTCCCATACCTCACTCTGTCAAAGGGACAGAATCTCCCTGGTTGGGAGTCCATACTGTAAACTTTATTTTGGAGCAAGCTTTCCCATTGCAAATAATGCAACCAATGTTCCCTTTGAAGCAAGCTTTATACCCTATATAGTTTGAAGGGTAGAGAACTACATCACAATGAAATGTCTTTCCCATAATGCTGGCAACATTGAAATCAAAACCATCTGTTTCATTGACTAATCACCTTTTCCGTGTTACACATCCTGAAGCTCCCACACCCATGCCTTTGTTTTGATAGCCCCCTTTGTCAGTGACGTTTGTAGCTCCCTATCCATCCCCCACTCTTTTTATTGAAGAGATAAAATCCAGCCACCCTCATAGAGCAGTTACTGGACACACAATGAGGCATATTTACAGCAAGATTTAGTCCATTCCCTTGGCTTACTGCTCCTACTCCTGCATCTACCTCCCATATCAGGAATGTCATATCTCTGACAAGACAACATTTGGATGTGATTCAGAGTGATAAGTCAATATAAAATGCATTACAAAATATTAACATGGATGATTTTATGAGTATGTTGCCCTCTTAACATCAATGAAATTATATTCAATAAACTTTGATATATAGTAGTTACGTTGAAAATATTAAGGTTCCTTTAGCTGAATGAATGTAGGTTCAATACCTGCTATAACCAGATGCTTTCCTCAATTCCATTCAGTAGCTAGAGGTTCCTGTAGCAATCCTGGTAACAGATCAATGGCCAATACTGGCCTCACTATGCAATTTACAGGGGTATGGAGCCTGCTGTATATCCACCAGGTAATGGAGGATTTTGAATTGGTATCTACAAGTATCAGTGATGGTGATAGGGTATTACATTGATGCTTCTAGGATGTTTGCAGGGCCATTCATAAAAACTGGCGACCCATCTAAAATCAAACGATGAATTTAAGAAACGATCATTCTAGAAAGATATTTCTGCATTTATTTGCAGAAAAATCACACTGTTGTTAACCTTTTAAACCCTAAAGAGTATTGATTAAAATAATGAATATTGTGGATAAAATAGCATATTCAAAAAGGTGTAATTCTATTATTTCCATAAAGTATCAGTGTTGACGAACTTCATAATTCTCTGGTCTCTTCCCCATTTTATATCGTCAGTTTTTATGAATCACCCTCCTGGTGAACCAAGCCTGCACTCTTATCAGTAATGGTAATAGGGCGCTAAAAAGAGCAGTTCATTTGAGATAAAGGCCCAGTCGTAAAGGGTGTTACATCTTAGGTGGCATGGTGATACTGAGGGGGAAAAGTACTGCACTGGACAGGAATTGATACATAAATGTACAGCAGGCAAAGGAGCTGGTTTGTCTGACTGGTTTATATGCTTAGCTGTCTAAATTTAAGTGTTAACAATATAATCAAAGAATGCACAACAGAGAACAAGAGTAAAGGTTGATGACATGGGACAACAGAATGGTAATTGCATTAAGCCTCGGACCGGGGATCTTTCCTTATGAAGAACAATAAAACAGCAGAGTCATTTGTTAAAGGACAGTAGGATAAAAGCTTTTGAAGTTGGGCCATGATGATTTATTTATACTGTTAGCCTTGTCATTTGTGTGGGAGGTACAACTGTTTTATGATGGTGCAGTCCACCAGAAATAACTTTTTTAAGTGCTTCACAGAGTTCTGACGTTTTATGTTTTCATAATTCTCTGATCTGTAAGTGGACCAATCTAACAACACTAAAACTTATTACATTTATCTACATATTTGATGGCCAGTCAGTCACTGCCTAGCACTACATAAATATAAAACATTGTGCAAGGGCTTCATGACATGTTATGTTATGATTTTGCTATGCTTCACTTTTGAGTAATGCCTTCCATTTTATTCCTTGATTAGTTAACTGCCTACTTTGAACCTGCCCACTTTGAATCAAATAAATACCTCATAAGTCTGCCTGCCCAATTAAGCTACCTGTAGCATGCATACATGATGAATTAGAAATTACCCAGTGAAATGTGTGATTCTGCTTTTTGTACAACTTTTGCTCCTGATTTGCATACGACTAGGAAGAAATCAGTACCATTTCCAAAGTACAGGCTGGAAATGATCTAATGAGGTTAAATCTAGTTAATGTACAGGGGAAAATCTTTAAATCAGCATTGGTCGGATGGCATTCAAATGAATTGAATGTCCACTCAAAGAATAGTTAGAACAAGAATACACTTACTAGCCCTTAACTGTGCATTGGTTGTGTATGCGGGCAATTGACAATTAGTCCTACTCGATAGTCAATTAATCTAGATATACATACATGGAGTAAAAGGATCCATTACTCTAGGATTTATTCTAATGATTTAAATGAAATTTATAGACCTTAGTTGTTGAAATAGACATGGTCCTGGATAATTTCACAAGAGTGGGTGAATTAACAGCTATTTATCCATGCTGAATCTTAGCAATGCACCACAGTATCATCATGTAATGTTCCAGCTAACCTGATGTCTTAGTCTGCTCTTTCATACAACATGATTGGATTTGCTCCATAATATACTGCTCGGAACCAGACAAAATTACATTACAGCGCCATCTAGCAATTACCTCAACATGATACCTGTTTGCGTTACTATGACAACAGTCACATATATATATCAGCTTTTCTGTTTTATATTGAATCCTTTTTATCATTCATATGTGGTGCAGATGTCCAACTTGAGGTTGAGGTAACAGTCATTGAAAGGAGTGACGCTTCTCCCCATTATTCGGTATGATGCTCAAAGACTAATCTGTAAATAATTTTGCTGGTGGTAACCAAATGTAGATCTAGTGCTCTATGATTGGGTCACTGGTGGGTTGTATGTAAGGCATGCATTAATGCATCATACAAGGCTAGGGTCAGTTCATCAATGGACCATGTCCTGATTAGATGGAGGGTTAACATAAATAATCAGAAATATGCTGAGTGAAATCAAGAATTACTTATTATAAAAGAATGTAAATATACCAATTGAATAATTCCCTGACCTCTGGAAATACTTTCATAGCTATAAAATACTCAGTTCTTGCCCTTTGCATAATGGATCCCTACAATCCTACATCCACCTAACCACCTGTCAGTTATTTACTGGCCTCATCCTCAAATTGTCCTTAATCCTGATACCTCCTCTTGATCCTATAGACAAATCCACTGTCTGACAGATGCACCTGACCTAAATCCTACCGCGGGGGCATGGACTGGTCACCTACACTGCAAAAATGGTGTTTAGATCCTAAACACAATTCTAAACATATTCTTGCAACGTTTTTGTAATCACATTAATTTCCTAAACATGTTTAGCCAAACAATGTGCTTAGCTCAAGTGTTTAGAAATGTAGGTGTTTAGGTTGAAACTTTTGTGTTTAGATATATGAATTTTTGTGTTTAGGTGTTTAAGAATTTTTGTGTTTAGATGTTTAAATGATTTGATGGAGAGTTAAGGTTTGCAGACATGTATGCATTAAAAAACAGAGATATATATTTTTTTTCTCATTTACTTGGGGGGGGGGGCATCAGCAGGTATTTACTTGTCAAAGTCTCCAAAGATGTCAGCCACACCTATATGTGTACATATATTACACACTGCATCAGAATGAGAGACTTGAGAAAGTACAACAGCTTGCCAGGAAGGACATTGCCTTATCTATTCCAGAATAACATCAAATAGGTGTCAGTCATGGAGTTTATTGATTATTTTATGGTAATGATGGTGGCATGAGGTGACTCTAGTCAATTTTCTATTGCCCTTTCTATTCACATGACATTCTATAAAATGAAACAATGATAAACATGGGATTTGGGGACATTTGTCACAACAATTGATTATAACTGTGTGCAGATAGTCCAGTCAAAGGTAGTGCTGCTACCTGGTGTGGATTCAACATCCAAGTATTTAAACATATTAATGTTTAAATCTTAACACCTATTATTCAACTGTCTCAACTCTAAACATCTAAACATGTTTAGCATAAATGTTTATGTAGTTAGAATAAAAGTGTTCATTTCCTAAATGTGTAGTCGATGAGACACCTAACTGACCTATATGTTTAGGTTTTAAACGTGTTTAGACCTAAACATGTTTAAAATCTAAACACCATTTTTGCAGTGTAGGTTAAGTACATTCAGTGGCTGTCCTCCCTGGCCTCTTCTCAAGTTAGTCTCTCTGCTTCTGTATGACTTCTAGCATGTAAGAGGTGATATCGATGGGTCGGGTCTTGAAAAAACCAACAGATCAATGTATGGTTTTCTACACCAATGCACCCCACCCATTTCTCCACAGTCTATTCCATTGTGTTATTAATCTAGTTTCTAAAAGAAACATTTGACTTTTTCTTTTTCCCCCTTCTCACTCATTCTACAGTCATTCCTCACATCTAGATATCCTCTTTTAGGTCCTGCCACAATCCACACTATTTCACCCCCTGAATTAGTTTCAACATTCATCCACTGCACAATGCCAGGCCAAGAGGACCTATTTTTCAACCATAACTCATCTGGCTACAATATGAAATTACTGATTTGGCGGAAATGCTTTGTTGGCAGGTCCTACATCCACTGCCTGAAGGTGGCAGGCTTGAAGCTCGAGGGGTCCTGGGGTTGAGATTGATTGCACTGGAAGGGATGTGGTGTCTGGAAAGACTATCCCCTGAAGGAAGGTGCTGGATCAGGCCGTGCAGGCAGCTAGGGCTAATCCATCGTTTAGACATATTCACCATGGTTTCTATCCTGACTGATGTATTAGTCCCCATCTAGAATGTCAGGGGCGTAGGAAAAGGGGGGGGGGGGGCAGGGGGGCCTGGCCCCCCCCCAATCACAAAGGAGGTGGGGCCCAAGTATGTCTGGGCCCCCCCAAAAAATTTGCTACAAACTCATAACAAAATGGAAAAGAAGGTAAAACTTTGCATCTCAAATTAGATTGATATGGTGATAGGATAGGAAGAATGGGGGCCTGAGCCTAAAGTCAGATGCAAAATTGACTAGAAATTACCTTTCTAAACAAATTTCATGTACATATATGTATGAGGGGTGTCTCACTTGAGCCAACGATTCTAGGTCGCTGCGATGGGGCCCTCGCTGGGCCCCCCCCCCCCAATGAAGATTTGCTTCCTACGCCTCTGAATGTAATATGGAGCTCAGTACAGGCTTTCATATGAAGTACATGACTATCATCATCCCTAGCCCTCACACTCACCCTCACCCTAAATGTTACCCTAATTTATCCCTAACACTCATATCCTTCTCCTAACATAACCTAAACCACCATACCCTAGAGTCAGCCCCTCACCCCAACCCTTTGCTTTACCAACTTACTTGGTGGGGGAAGATACAGGAGGGAAGGGAGAGTAGAGAGATAGGATGGAAAGAGTACGGTAGCTCTTCATACAACATCATCAGCCTGATTTGTTATCTATTCTAAGTGTTAAATGCACTGTATTTGTGGGCTGGTACACCCTAGGGGCATCACATAAGCATTTCTCACATGGGCAATAGAGCAGACTAAATTAAAGTGTTAGTGCTAGGTTACTCCTTAAGGGTAAGGCATCAGTTTTACTTCCACATACTTCACAGTACACCTCCCTTTCATTAGAGTGCTTTGGCATCCTAAGTGTTACTTTTTTGCCAATCTCTTCATTCAAAGCAACAGTGTCCTGTTCATTACAACCTTACAAATGTTCTCTACGTTCTTTGACAAGGTACCTATTGTAGTTCTATACTTTGCATAGCAACCTCCTTCTTCTCAAACCTATACTTGACATAAAAGGTAGGATACTGTATAGCAGGGAGAGGACCACATGCAATGTCATAGTGGGAGCCCAGTGTTGCACCATACAGGCTGCTATTATTAAGATCTCCTGATACTAAGATGTTCTTTATAAGGTACCCTACATCTTACACTATCACTTCCCTCTCTCTCCCTCTCTCTCTCTCTCTCTCTCTCTCTCTCTCTCTCTCTCTCTCTCTCTCTCTCTCTCTCTGGGAGTCTCTCTGATAGAGTTTATTTAATACCAACAAGGTTCCCAGAACCTACTCAAAGTGAAAAGGCTATGTTGCAATTCTATTGGATTGGAGCACTTGAACACGTTTGAAGAAGTTAGAAGGTACTTAAAGATGGCACTATGGATTTCAAAACTTAGTCAATAATTGATGAGTTTACAGCGACAGAACTTACTTCTTGAGGCAAGATAAAGAGCTGAGATATCACTTCCAATTTTCAACCTTTCTTCAATTTTGTCACTTGATTTAGTTTTGGTTCAGTTCTTTCCAATAGGTCCAGATGCATTTGTGTAAACAAGAAAACAGTCTTTGTTCTGTCTCGATGCAGGACAATTGCCAAAAGGAAAGACTCTTGAACATGCTCTATATGTAATGGCATCTGACCTTTTTCCTCGGTAGGATGTGGAATAGCTTAAGCCTTTGTCAAAACACATTTACAGAGGAAGATCATTCACTCAAACTTTTTTTGATTATTGATGTAATGTTTGTTGCCAGCCTAATTCCTTGATTAAATTCCCAGTATAGATAATCCATTGTTGCTTTCTAAACTGAATCACTATAACACCCATTTAATGAACGCTGTGATCATATTAGTATTAATATTATGCATGCTCCTCCAGCCAGAGCTGGTAGATGTAACTGAACAAAAGACTGTTAGTTGTGGTAATGTGTGTCTGTGTGTACGAGTAGCCTTCCTGGCCCAACTAACCGACTGGTGGTACCAGAAGACTTCCCGTATGGCTGGCAGGTAATGGAGAAGCTGGCCCACTATCTGCAGGGATCAGTAATGAATGGTGATAGGATGGTGAAAGGAGCAGCTCCTTCTGTCCTAATGGCTAGGTGAAATGGGCTTTAGAACATGGGTGGCTTACTTATCCCAGGTGATAAAGCTGCAGACTTTACGAAAGGTCTTTCCCCCCACAGGTCATTTAGTCCTCCAGATCTTATTGTTCTGCAGGTCCGGACTGGTTTTAGCAGGACTAGATTCCTTAAAATCATTATTTGCGAAGAAATAAATGATGAAAAACAATAACCAACTCAATATTTAGTCACTCACCCCTTTAAATCTTAATAAACAGTAATGCCTTTTGTTTAGGAAGTAAAATTCTTAATAATTGCAAGCTATGAAAAGAAATATGTAGCCCAAGGTCCCAAGATTGCAACCAGACGTTCTATCCAGCAGTCTGGTCATTTCTGCCGGCCCGGCAGCGATTTTGACAGCTATGGCCTTGGTACCATGGGTTATCGTATTGCCACATGTCACAGAAGTGAACTTGTTTTTTACTCACATACAAAAAGAGATTTGACAATTGACTCATTCAATGTGCAGTGTATAGGGATAACAGCATCCTCAATGTCACTGACTTTACATTATATTCAAAAAGAAGATTTCCACAGCTTCTATACACAACAATTTACTAAAACTTTTATGAGTTGGCATGTGTGATGCACCTTTGGATCAATGGTGCTTGATTGTCCTATTTCCTCCTGCTGGTGCCATACTTGTGATGCTAGCACTTTGTCTGGTTGGTCATCTCTTGGTGTTTACCTGTGACGGCTGATTTGTGGCGCTGTTTTCCAAGTAGAAGGTGGTGGCTGCCATACTGCTAGCCATAGTCATTAGTAATTTTCGATTCTTCCCTATATTGTCTAAAATGAAAGGGGGATTCTAGGGCCCTTTTGCTGATTAATTCAATTCTACCATCAAACCAATCCAAAAGAGACTTGGTGTTATCTTCTTACCCCAGATGTACTCGGTCCCCAATCAACTCATGTATATCAATGATCGCTGCTGCAGGCTACTTATGCCTACACATGTAGAGATGAGGTGCTCGGATATGTGGTTTTATTAAGCCTGCAGACATCAAGCTTCTATGAAGAGATCTTGTTCCTCATGAAATATGGCATGAATTTATATATGTATAAGTTAGTACCGCCCTTCCTGCAGTCCCCTCTCCAATGTAAGCCACCCATAAGTGAGTATTCTGTGCTGGAGCAGAAAGACACTGATGGCCTTCAATACCAAGAATTGCTTAATTAAATTTTCCTCTGTCTAGAGCCAGACAGTCTCCAGAGCCCCTTGGTCTATCCTTTGTTCCCTACCTGTTCTTATCTACCTTCCACCCTGTTGTCCAGGCCCTACATGTATACACAATACACTCCAGTCCAATTTGCAGCCGCCTGTAGACACTGCCTGTGGCACTGCTGACCCATGTCTCATTAAAGAAATATTCGCCTGTCACCCACCCACCCAACATGCGGACAGAGAGGCCCTGGTGGTATGAATACTGATGGTATTGCTACTGTTCATGTAGAGGTAAGTATACTACCACCCCTGTTGGAAATCTGGAATATCTGTGTATTTCCAAGTAGGAACCGCAGGTACCAGATGATTTGAAATGAGACCAGGCATTTCATAACTTAAGGAATATTAAACTATACTTTGGAAATCTTTACAAAACTAATCATGTGATCAAGTAAATAATCATACTTTGGAAATCCGGAATATCTGAGTAGTTTTATATCACACAAGTAGAAACCAAACACACTAGATGAGTTGAAATTAGCTCAGCTGTGCTTATAGTTTTAGTAATTACCCCACGATGGGCAAATGCTATGACTGTAACTTCTGCAATTCGCTGTGACTCATTTATCTCCTTCTACATTGACTCTTCCACTACCTCTTTCTGCTACTGTGGTCTGTATCTCTCTGTAATCAGGATGACTGTGCCACACCCTACATTTATCTTTCACCTTAGGTCATAATTTCTCCACCTCTTAGTCTATGAGATCCCACTGGACGCAATCATTATAGTCCCTTAGGTTACCCAGGACTGCAGTCTATCAGGTATGGCTGGTTGTAAGCAATACAGGCAATCAGGCCTTTTGGTAGGTAGGCGCCTTAGGGTATATTAGGTCTGCTTATGCAACTAATAAGCAATTTTGAGTTACTCCAACAGGTTGACAGCAAATTAGGGTCAGGGGAGCAGCTTAGAGTGAAGGCAAGTTAAACTGGGAAACAGTTGGGAAGGCAGGAACAGTTAAAAGTAGCTGGAGAGTTTGAATTTGAAGTGAGGACTGATTATAGCTTTAGGTAGAAAGCAGGGCAATGAAAGGAGTGTTTCCGTTCATATGAGAACATTTCAGATCTCCAAGAGTGAGAATAGTATATGAGAGTAGTTTCTGTGAACAGTTCCTAGACAACCTTCAATTAAACTTATACTGTAAGGTTATAACCTTCTCTGACCTCCATACAGTTTTGTATAATGAATGGTATTGTATAACCAGAAATCTGGGCCATTGTCTAAAGGCTAGATATCCTTGTGCCAAAGGCAAAATTGGTTGTAGATCTTCTGCCTGATAACTCCAGAGATCCACCGTTCCCTATATTGGCTGTTTTGTCTGTGGTATAGGCACGGCTCAATAAGGTTGCAGGAAATTAATGAAGATTCCAAAGCTGTACAAATGACAAATACTGTCATTTGAACTGGACTAGCCAAAGGAATCACTGTCATGTCATCCATATCTTCTACATCAGCAGGTAAGTATATCAGGTAAGGGAAGGGTCATCCAATGTATTCCTTAATATCCTCAAGTGTATAAGAATCATAAGGGCCATCATTGCTACTAGAGCATCAATCACTGGCAGTGCAACACTGCACATTTCCAAGCAGAGTTCTGAGTAGACTTGAATTCACATGATTAAAGGACACTTCCCATTGAGGGAAAATGCTTTCCGGGCCAGCATCACACAGGGCCCAATACTGAAATCAATGACTTAATGCATTACAGTCAAGTCAGTATATCAGTCTTTATAACACGGTTAGAGAGTTTTCAGTGCCGAAAATGGATAATATGAGTTCAAATATCTCGCGATAAAAGCACTCAAAATTCACGGCGAGCGGACAGCGGGGCGGACATCTTGAAACCTACCTTGACATGAAAGTAAATCCTCCATTTTTGAAGCTTATAGACCAAATATAGCGAAATGCTTTGGACATAACATGGTTGAAACCTCATTCTAACTCCCTGTCGGGTAGATTACTTGATATTATGGCTGAATTTAACATAAAAAATTATTAAACTTTCGAATCGAGCGACTTGCCGTGCGTCTTCCCCATTCTGTCAACACTACAGGTGCCGCCGCCTGGTGTGTACAGAATGGATTATATTTTAGACTGGCGCAGCTCTGTCTCGACGTGTTCGCAGTAGTAGGCCTATGAGAGTGGGACTTTGAGGAGCTCGCCAGCTTAACCATAAGACAACATGAAACCAAGATGGCGGAGGGCCGTCTTGTCGACTCGCATAAGAAATAAATGGATTATATCATTTTTAAAGGTAAATACTTAGAATTAATGGTGGAAACCGTGTTATGAATGTAATATGTAATGATTAGACTTGAACTCATGCCTTTCAGGGCTTATATAGGCACTCCGCTCCGCGTCGTGCCTATATCATCCCCTGAAAGGCATTTGTTCAAGTCTAATCATTATATATTACATTCTCAACAGGTTGGTTGATTCAGCTAACTATACCAACAAACAGATTTTATTATAGCTATTGAAATATATTGTAAACCTGATTCAGAGAGCCAGTCGATTCAGGAACCAGCCAATTCTCATCTCAAACGAAGGTGGTGATTTATAGAGACCGAAATAACATACTTAGGAGGGTATGCAGTGTGTGCTTTTCAGGGCAGAGTCACCGCATAAATAGGCTGGATATATAGCATTTATAACCTTCTGAATTGTATTTCAGAAACAGTTGTGGCCACTAAATGTATAGCTCATACAGGAGAGTTTCTTATGCTAATCCTACAGAAGCATGCTCTGGTAGAAGGTAAAGTTTGTCCACAGTGCACCGCCACCTTTGGATCAAGCCTCATCCTCTTCCCAGCTATCCTCCCGACTCCGCCCACAACCCATTGGCATTGGTCCTCCTTGATGCTGGTGTCTCCTGCTGCTCCTCTAGTGGATGAACCCGTTTTACATCCTGACACAGAGACTTGATTACATGGAGAGATTGTTGCTATTATATGTACTAGTGAATAGATTTGTTACGACATAATTGGACCAGAGTGCTTACATGCACCTCATATATATTGTACTCGTTTTCCACTTTTTCCGAATTGTGAGAGTTCAATAAAACCTTTTCAACTTTGAAAAAAAACGTGGTTCAAGAGATTCTGTTTACATTATATTACATTGAACAAGAAGTGTACTTGGCCTCCATCTGATATTCCTTTTTATAGAGTTTGTATGGCCTAATCAGTCGATGGAGAACTGATATCTATTGAATACCTTTACAAAAAGGGTTCTGCTTAATCATTAAATTAGTTTGCCTCTCTTGCTGTCTCTCTGACCATATACCCTTGTATGATGTTTCTGCATGGTCAATATGACAATACCCTTTGTACACCCCCTCCCACATCTATCCACTGCACAAAGCCAGGCCAAGAAGCCATATCTGTCAGTCATACCCTTCTCTGGGCCTCCAATTCCTCTTGTCGTCCTTCCTTATTCTACACATTCTGATATGGGTAGATAAATGCTCTGTGACACGCAGTGAGGATGACCCAAATATCAGTCCCTGGTCCTGAACCCACCGTGGGATGACACTGTCTGAGGGGATTTGTCACGGGACAGCTGCTTCAATGGTGCTGGGGTAGGGATTTGTTGCACTATAAGAGGGGCTGTGATGAAGGGTTAAAGGGATCATCATCCCCTTGAGAAATGTGCTGGGACAGGCAGGCAGGCTGGTATCGTACCATCCAAGTTAAAGAGTTATAGGCAGTGGCCGTTATTTGGCTGTAGGAATCTGATTTCTTGATATCTACTCTATGCACTGTAGTTCAATGGAGAATGTTGAATCTGTGATGCAATGTAATATTGAACAAGTAATCAATGGATAATTCATGACGAGTGTAATCATCCTTTGCTAACACACACAAGTCATGAATTATCCATTGACTACTTATTTTATTCCACGATACCAATAGATAATCAATAGAATACTAATAAATTCAAGTTGAAAAAAAAAATTTCCCCTTCCCCGGGACTCGAAGCCAGCCATAGTGTGTACAGGTACATACACCTCGATGCCCGGCAGCGGACAGCTACAGCGCCTGTCTCGGCTTGGCTTGCTTTGAATGCGTCTCACGGTTATGTTTGTGTACAGTCGGTACATACACCTCGTCGCCCAGCAGCGGAGGCTACAGCACACACGGCGAAAAAAAGATGCGTCTCGCGGTTTTGTTTGTGTATAATACTCCTCGTCGCCCGGCAGCAGACAGCTACAGCGCACATGGCGAAAAAAAGATGCGCCCGGACCGGGACTCGTCCCGCCTTCCTCTGACGGCTGAGTGCAATGCGCTAACCACTAGACCACCGGGCCGCACTCCTCAGCACCTGTCTCGGCTTGGCTTTGTTTGAATGCGTCCCACTGTTATGCTAGCGGACAGCTCGGCGCCCGACAGCCGTTGGTTTGGTTTGGACACAAAAAAAAAACAGTAGTGGACAGCCAGCAGCAGCGACAAAGTTGGGGGGGTCACAACCCAGACTGCCAGGGATTTTCACACTTTTAATGTATAGTAGTTATATGAGAGTAACCTCCCCGGGCTTTGTATCACATTAAGACCTGGTTCTACCCAACCACTTCTTGTCAGTCCCTGTGGCGCAATGCATAGGGAGTTGGATTTGGGATGTGAAACTGCAGGTTCGACACCTACCCTGGCAATGAAAGATTTCGTAGGTTTTAACATGTAACATATGACATGTAAGTACATGTAAGGCATGCAGGTTATCCATGGATAACTGCACTGGGTGCCTGTTATCCTTGGATAACCGGACGCCTTACAAAAGTGATGCTACAGCCTTCATGGTGTGCAATATCGACAGGTATGTGCATGGGAATATCCAGAAAAAGCACTCAGAATCCTAGAAATCGTGGAATAAGATGGTGTAGAGGTACACTTTACTACCATAGGAGTTGGGTACCGTCTGACGTGGCGGGTGAGTCGAGTCGTCGGACGTTCCTCAGGTTCCGGATAGGTGGCAGCACCGATCCGGGTCTGTGGGGACATCTGACGACGAACACCTGGGTCCGTATATAAAGCCCAGGGCTCAGCCGCTACGTCAGAGGCCCTTCTGGCCTCCACACTATGTAAACCACTGTCTTTTAATATTAGCTGCCTCTTTGATATCATTCGGCAGCCGTGAGTGTGCATTAAGTAATAAACCTAACCGTTGGCATACACTTGGAATACTGTCTTACTCTTTCTTTCCGAATCGTAAGACCCGAACCCCCCAGGTCCGTAAGGCCACAAACCCTTACACTGGTGCCGTGACCAGGATATTCTGGTGTATAGCCCGGACGTTATAACGTCCGAACGGCTAGTACATGGGTTAGACACCCTTAGGGAAGCTAACCCAGCAGGGCAATCACTTGCCCAAGAGAATGGAAATGGATCGCTAATGCTCCAAGCCCATTCGGACCCACAAGATGCAGAATCAGCATCCTGGAGAGATCCCGGACCCCACTATAATGATAGTGAGGAGAATCTGCCAGACTCTGTACGACGCGAACAGTCCATACAGAGACATAGTAACTTAATAGGCCAGCATTCAATTGTTGACGAATTATGTGATTCGATGTTTGAAGTCGGTGGTAGTACTAACCCAGAACATCCGGCACCAATGCGAAAAAGGGTAACATTCGGAGAACTACCTTATAGGTTACCCAGGCCCGAATTACCAATATTAGATTATAGCGCTATAGATGGCGACTTAACCTATGCGGTACCGGAAGGTGAAGAATTAAAACGACCGGATGTCCTGTTGTTGAATGAAACTTATGTAACTTTGAACGAGAATTTAAATACCTTGGTCAAAGCTAAGGATGAAGTACTGCATGAAAAACTTCAAATGGAAGAGGACCTAACTGGCATGCGAAAGGAATTCGAAGCCAGAAGGAGCGAGTACATGAAAGAACTCGAGAGTGAAGAACTAAAACTTCAATCTATGAGAGATTCATTCAATAAAGAATATGACAATAGGCACATTCGTATCCAAACATACATAGATACGAACGACCAACTAAACCTAGATAAGGCAAAATTCGAATCCGAAATTCGCCATTATCAGGAGGAGTTGGATAAATTGAAACTTCAGTGCAGTAAACAAGCTGAAGATAATGAGACCATCCGGGTAGGCATCATAGCTTACAACAAACAACTGGAGGAGGATAGACAGAAACTCACGAATGAGCTTCAGGAATTGCAGGCTACTGCAATAACTCTAGATAAATATGTAGAAGCAGCCCAGTTAACTATAGGTAATATAGACCCAGCTGTGGTATCTACAATGTTGGGAAAGACATCTAAAGATGCAACCCCAATTAGATACAGCCCATTCGTTGATGATGGGGCTGACAAGAATGTGGTATCCGGAATCTATAAGAAACCGGATAACGCTGCAGTAAATGGAACCGCATCTAAACCAGTAGTTCCAATGCTGGATACGATAGGACCAGCACCACCCATACCAGATTTGAGTCACAAAATCAAAGCGACTCACGATGGTGCTACAGGGAATAATAATAATTCACCCGTGGCACAACCAAGAGCACCCGGACCAATGAGACATATGTTGACACCACCTTCATATTTCCCCCAACCCGGCCACAGTACACCAGCAGTACCAAGATTACCGAATCCACCCCCAGGTTCTGGTAATGGTCCTACTGATGGACGTTTTCCGAGACCAAATCCGCCACAAAACAATATCAACGGCGGTACGCACCAACCGAGAACATCTTCCTATGGATATAGAAATAATTATAATCCATCGGGAAGTGGCAATTATCAGAATGGTAATAGCTATAACCAGGGATGGAATCAAAATGATTCTTACCCTAGATATGCTTCTTCTGGAAACACCGGTCACAATAGTGGATACCCTGGTGGTTCATCTGGAGGCTATAATAATAATGGTCCACCAAGAGGAAACCCTCCAGGCGGCCCAGGAGGATCCGGATTCGGAGGATCAGGATCAGGAGGAGATGGCAGGAAACCTAACAGGAGAACTTCTATGCCTGCAGGGATGCAAACCATCTTTGATAGAAGCCAATGTATACAAAACCTTGGCATTGACTGCTACCGAAAGGGAGCAGACGGCATGGAAGTCATGAACTGGAGCATGCGAGAAGCAGATAGACTACGCGGATGTAATAATCCGGCACGTAGGCAGGCACGGATACCCCCTCCATATGATTCTAATGATCCATGGAAGGACAGGTATCAAGCTTTTGTTGACGAAGTCAATTGTAGTGGCTGGACAAAAGAAGAAGCTCTGCCATATTTGATCTGTTGGTTAAATAAAGGCGGAAAAGTAGCCCTCAACCAATGGAGAGCAGCTTACGGAATATACGGTACTTATGATCAACTGGTCGAATGTGCCGCATACCTGTTTGGATCAATCGTTAGAGAAGATCCGTGGGTAAGCTTCAAGAAGAGGACACAAAAACCTAAAGAATCACACAAAGTCTTTGGTTTGGAGCTACAGGACTTGCTTTCGAAAGCACGTCCAAATTGGGCTCACGATGATGATTGTTATCTACAAGAATTGTTTATACAATTCTACAGTGGATTGCGTGATCCGGATCACAAGCAAGTGGTCTGGGACTCTTGGAAAGATGACACTTCCTTCAGTGATCTGTTCATAGCAATCGATGGACATGACATGAAGAAACGTTTGGTAGGTCTCGGACCTAATCCAATAAGAGCAGCTCCATTCCAATATGGAGGTACACCTGCTCCGGTATACGATACTTCCCAATTAGCTCCGGTTGAATCGAATGAAGTTGATGAGAAAGATGAATATGTCTCCGATGAAAACGGAGATTATATTGGTTCAGTCCATGTAGCTGGAAAGTATTACCGACAAAAGCGGTATAGGAAAGTACATTCGAGAGGGAGAGGAGGATCTGTTGCTGGTAAAACAGCTTCCGGATCAACTCAACCTGGCAGTGTAGCCTCTACGGCGAACCCAACTGTAGCAGCCCCTGTTGCTCCGACTAACATGATGGAAACATTATTAGCCGGATTAACAGAAGCTCTAAAGAGACCGAGAGTTGACAAATCTCAGAGGAGATGTTTCAGATGCCAGAAACTGGGGCATTATGCTCCAGAATGTATGGCTGAAAAACCTGTCCCTCGTAGACAGGAGAGTGTCTCTGGAGTAAGTACAGAGGAAAACTAAGGAGGGGTCTCCCGAGGGGCAAAGAAGGGGATCCCAGTGACAAATCTTGCCATGATATCACCATCCGTGATGATAGTTCACATGAAGTAACAAGATCGCCTAACACCGAGGTGGTTGTAGACACCCGGAAGGTTAGGGAAGCTGATATAACAGGTGCTATGGGAGCACAGGGGAAACCCAATATCAGTAACGAGGCAGGCGGCTATTCGTTAGCCAAGGTCTGTGGTGCCCACCTGCCCCCGGGTCATCCTTGTCTGGAATTCTTAAAAGGATGTGGATTGACTCCTGGTGTGAAAAATGACGTTCCGATTGTCACGGACATGCCCTCTGTTCTAAACGGAAGGCGGTGGTATGTTTGCCTTACTGTTAACGGAAGGTCTGCCGAATTCCTTGTGGATACGGGAGCTAGCCACTCTTGTATCTCCAAGGGGTTCTACGACCTTATACCGGATGAACATGATACTCTCAAATCGGGAGGAAGTGCTCAGACGGCCGACGGCAGTACCTTGCAAACGTATGGTAGAACTTGTGTGAGACTACAGTTAGATGGTATACATGACTATGTCATGAGCGCCACCGTTGCGGATATAGCAGATGAGGGGATACTCGGGTTGGATTTCGCATCCCTGTATGGTGCTGTATTGGAACCCCAAACAGGAGTGTTGAGTGTGAGATACCCGTACCCCGTGAAGGTTAGATGTGCACTGAGACAAGTGAGCAGTATGGCCAGTGTGGCACACACTGTGCGAATCCCTCCGGGAGTAGCCTGTGATGTGCTTGTAAGAAGTGATCCTGCAATGCGTAACAAACCTGCAGTGATAGAACCGGATGTAGTTACTTTGTCAGGTATTGGATTAAATTCTGTAGACACGATAGTAGCGAATGCATCCTGGTCGGTAGTACCTGTCTCCAATACTGGAAACACTACTATCTACTTGAAAAAGGGACAAGTTTTTGGAAACGTGACCCTTTCGGAAACTGTAACGGATAGTAAGCTAAGCTTACAGAAGGTAACAGGAGATGATGAAATTTCGGAAGACTTACTTAAGTTGTATGAAGAAACTTCATTAGAAGATCCGGAACACCGGAAAGAGTTCTATGATATGCTCTGTCAGTATCATACTGCCTTTGCCAAACCTGGTGAAAAACTAGGTACGACAAATAAGGTATTACATAAAATAGATACTGGAGATGCCGAACCCTTTAAGATACCGTATAGACGGTTACCCTTAGCAAAAAAGAGAGTAGCTGAGGATGAAATAAATAAGATGTTGGAACAGGATGTAATAGTCCCTTCCAATAGTCCATGGAGTAGTCCTGTGTGTATGGTAACAAAAAAGGACGGTACTATCCGTTTCTGCATAGACTACAGGAAGTTGAATGGAATAACGAAAAAGAATTCGTATCCATTACCGAGAATAGATGAAACCATTGACTCCTTAGGAGGAAACAGTTGGTTTTGTACCCTAGACTTGCAATCAGGCTATTGGCAAGTGGGAATGAACCCTTCAGATATGGAGAAAACTGCATTTTCAAGTCATATTGGATTATTCCAATATAATGTAATGCCGTTTGGATTGTGCAATGCACCTGCAACATTTGAAGCAATGATGGAAACAATTCTAAGTGATTTATTGTGGAAAAGATGTCTTGTATATCTAGACGATGTCATTGTCTTCGGAAAAACATTCGAAGAATGTTCTAATAACCTAAAAATGGTACTAGAACGTATTATTTCAAATGGTCTCAAGTTGAAACCTAAGAAATGCCACATGTTTAGAAAGTCCATAAATTATTTGGGCCGCATCATCAGTGATGAAGGAATAAAGGCTGATCCGGAAAAAATCGAATCAGTCACGAATTGGAATAGACCTAAAACACCCAAGGAAGTGAGGTCCTTTTTAGGATTCTGTTCCTATTACAGGGAATTTATTCCGAATTATTCTAGAGTCAGTTACCCATTACAAGCAATAGCTAACTGGACTCCAGGAAGTACCAAGGAAAAATTTCCTTGGACACATGAACAGGAAAACGCTTTTCGAAAGCTAAAAGACCTGTTCACGAGTACTCCCGTATTGCAATATCCGAATGAGACGGATCATTTCATACTGGATACTGATGCTAGTAATGATAGCATTGGTGCAGCTCTCTCGCAAGTCCAAAATGGGAGAGAAGTACCAATTGCCTTTGCCAGCAACACACTGAGCAAGACTCAGCGCAATTACTGCACAACCAAAAGAGAGTTGTTGGCAGTAGTCGTATATACCAAGAAGTTTAAACATTTTCTATGGGGAACGAACTTTACTTTGCGTACGGATCATTCCTCTTTAAGGTGGCTACTGAACTTCCGAGATGCTGAAGGCATGTTAGGCCGATGGCTAGCCCATTTATCCGAATATGGGCTTGAACATCAACAGATTCAGCATAGACCCGGAGTTAAGCATTTAAATGCTGATGCTTTGTCTCGAATACCAATCCGGAAATGTGATAATCCGGATTGTACTGATTGTGGAGCTCATAAGGCAGTGTTAGCAGGGATTCGAAGACCATTCGTACCCCTAGTTGCCAGTATACTGGATTGGTCTATGGATCACATACGACATTTCCAGGAAGCTGACTCGATAACTGCACAGCTACTGCAATTAGTACCAAAGGGTATACGTCCAGTTAGACCAGAGGTCTCTCTGGAAAATCGAGAAATGAGAAGGTTTCTTGCTCAATGGACCGAGCTTGAAGTCCGGAAAGGCGTGTTATACCGTTGGAAGCCATGTAATAATGGTGATAGAATCATGCAAGTGGTGATACCACATGCCATGAGACATGACATTATGTACTTCTGTCATGGACATCGGACCAGTGGTCATTTCGGAAGGAAACGCTCGCTAGCACGACTTTCCAAGAAATACTATTGGCCTGGCATGACACGGGACTTGCAAAGATGGGTAACCACCTGTCCGGATTGTTGTAAAAACAAACCCGGACCCGGGATGGGCAAACTTCCCCTATCCCAAGAACTTTTCGGAGTTAGATTCGCAAGAATCGGGGTAGATATTATTAGTGGATTTAATACAACCGCTAATGATAATACCTGTATGATGGTAGTGTGTGATTATTATACGAAATACACTAAAGTATTTCCACTACCGGACCACAAAGCAATTACTTGTGCCGAAGCTTTTGTAAAAGGTTGGGTACTAAGCTTCGGTGTACCATTAATGTTACACAGTGACCAAGGCAGAGAGTTCGAATCAAATCTCTGGCAGGGTATGTGCGAATACTTGGCTATTTGCAAGACTAGAACCAATCCGTATAGACCACAAAGCGACGGATTGGTGGAAAGGTTCAATAGAACCCTCATCCAAGTCCTAAAGTCACTCGTTAATGAACATATGGATGACTGGGATGAGCAATGTCATTTTGTGACACATGCTTATAATAGTACGGTACATTCAAGTACAAATTGTTCTCCGAACCTTTTAGTATTCGGAGAGGATTTGATAATGCCTGCTGACCTAGTTTTTGGAGTCGTAGGAATGGACCCTGAACTACCTTGCCATGTAGTTTTTGTGGAATGTTTAAGAGACAGATTTAGAAAAGCATATGAGTCTGTCCGAATTGATTTGGAGAAAAGTGCCAAATGGCAGAAAGTAGGATACGATACCGATCTAAAGCATCGGAAATTCCAATCCGGAGACAGAGTCCTCAGATTACATGAACCACTTAGACACATAAAATTAGCGTCTAATTGGGACGGTCCCTTTACTATAACACAAATTATCAGTGATTGTACCGTAATTATTAAATCTGACCTTGGTCGACTCTATAAGTCAAATGTGGCTAGATTAAGGAGATGGTCTGGGAGGGAGACCTCCACAGAAATGTATGGTGAAGGTTCCGAAAGGATCCTGAATCAGAATCGCATAATAGACCAGGTAAAGAACACTACAGTGAAGCGTGGTCAAGGTAGACCCAAAAAGTGTTCCGAATCAGTGACACCCACGCCAACACCGATTAAGCGTGGGGGAGTTAAAAAAGTCTCGGCAGGTGAAGACAAAAAGAAGAGGAAAGGTGTTTCTAAGGCTAAGAAGCACCTAGAGAAAGCTCTTCAGACTGTCAGGTCCGATAAAGAACTATCCGAGAAGGGGAGATACGTTCGCCGCAGCCCCCGAATTGCCCAGAGGACTGCAGTGACCTAACCTGTATACACAACGAGTGTAATGTTTACATTTAGAGGAACGGATGACAACTGACCCTAAAGGCTTATTTGTCGCCCCGCATGATGTACCAATGGGTAGTGGACGGATAATCCGGTGGATTTGCTTAAGCTTTCCATAATCTCCACTTAAATCCCCAGTCGAGTCATCGGGGTGAGCGATAATTACCTAAAAACAATCAGTTTGTTGATGTACCGCCTGTAGCACGTGCGTTTCCGCATGACGTCACCGTGTCCAGTCTCGGCTGACCTCTCGTGACCTCGCGGACCGCGGGGAAATGACGTCACGAAAGCTGGCCCGTCGCCATATTGTTTTTTGGTAGTGTTTGAGACAGTCGGGTCACCCCTTCTCTCTTGAATTCTACCATCTAGCAAACCCCTTGTGCGCCCTCAGAGTCTGTCTCTCAGCAGGCAGACTCCGCTAGTGTCGGCCCCGGCGCCGTAAAAGCCGGAAAAAGGAGTAGTTTACTCCCGTGGTCGATTCCCCAGTCATGGCTGAGGAATCCGTAGCTGCAGCCAAGCTATCCGGTGACCCGGATAAGCTGACTCCGTCCGCAGAAGCTTTTCCGGAAGCTTTGTCGCCTGTTACACAGGAAGAGAGCGAGATGATGGACGTGGAGGAACCCACGGATCGCTCGTTCGAGGAGAAGCTGGCTTCATTCTCACTCAATGAGCCAGAGAAACTGCTGTCTCCACTCCCAGCAGAGGGATCCGGAGCGACTGCGAGTGCTGAACCCGCAGCGACAGAGTCCGAAACTACCCAAGTTGACGGACAGAAGGATGAGTGGAAGCCAGCAGTGGCGGAGCCTTTTCCAGCTAGCTATGATGGTCGCTACCTGTATGTCCACCCGGAACTGCAGGCACAAGTGACCTACGCGGACGGGACACCAGTCAGGATGGACCCGAAAGTCAGGATAGCTATCGAGGGCGTCATGGCTCCCGAACAGCTGACCAGGATGCCTCCCGAGTGGCTTCGAGACTGGCCGTGGTTCCAACGGGGACTTATGGTGGACGCTGGTTTCCGTGAAACCGTGTACGCAGCTAACCGAGCCTTCGAGCTCGGAGCGTATCCGAAGCCTGACAAGTCCCTGTGGAACGTCAAGGCTACGAACATTAACTGGGTAGGCTGTGTCTGGGATACCGATGGCCAGACCTACCCACGCCCTAGTGCTATCCGGACGCCGTGCCGGACCACTAAGGAATTCCGGGAGGCCGCTGCTAACTTCGAGCAGTGGGACGACGGTTACTACATAACCGAACAGGAATTGGTGGATGTCCAGAACAATTCACTAATCGGATTGGACCGAGCTGCAGCCCTTCGGACGGTTATTGTCCGCCGCATGACTGCCGAACAGGAGGCACAGGAAGAGGCTAAGAGGGCCGCGGAAGCACCCGCACCTCCTATCCCCGACCTGAAGCTTGCCACCAGAAGCTCCGCCAGTGCTACATCAGCTACCGGCAGCACTACTACTCCAGTAGAAGCCACGACCTCCAGCACATCCGGAACCCAGGAACCGGAGGAAGACTGGAAGGTCAGTAAGAACCGACGATCCGCTGCTCGGAAGCTCAAGAATCTCCCGGATTCTGCGAGAGCCGAGCCGAAACCCAGCACCTCAACCACTGGTAGTACTGCCATGGAGGTTGAGTCGTCTGACGAGGAGTCGGTGCACGAATCCTCGGTTGAGTATGATGAGAAGGCCACTCCATCAACTCAAACCGAGGCCGAACGTTGGGCTAACGCCAAATCCGGATTCAAAACCCGGATCCCGACGTGTTTCTCCGACTGTGCGTACGGAGTTAAGAAGGACGGCTCTACCCTCTATGCCTGTCCAGACTCAATCAATAAGAACGATGAGTCGGATGATGAAGATTGGATGCGCCTTTCGGACGAGGACCCCAATCCGAGCAAAGCCTATCGAAAGATGTGGCTTATGCTAAACCACACCGAAGGGTATTACACTTATACCCAGAGGAGGAAGCTGCGTTGGGCTTTAGAGAAGTGGTACGGTGACGATCAAAAGTCCTGTCCCTTCTCTATCTGCCAGGATGCGAGTGATGTCTCGATCCGGACCTGGAGTACTCCAGCCCGGTTCCAAAGGCATCTGGTAGAGGCCCACTTCCACCATCACCCGGTTTACATTTGTGATCCGAGTTATGGTAAGAAGGGCAAGAAGTGTACTACGAAGGTGCAATACAACCGACGTAGTGATCTGGCTAGACACCAGAAGAAATGCCACGCAGAAGGTTTGGACGGGGCCCGGAAGCGCATCATGGAGCTTCATCAGGAACTCATGAAGGAGTTCGATAGCCTGAGCGAGGATGCTTGGTCTAAGATCCGACCAGGGGACCAAGTCCTCTGCGAAGTTCCGAAGACCAAGGATTCGAAACTCCGAGCAAAGATAGTCCTGACTCCTGGAAAGGGTAAACTGGACATGCACGAGTCTCTCTGGCAGAAATGCGAGGAATCCGGAAAGGATGCAAAGAGAGCTCGTGAAAGGAGCAGGAGAGACCAGAACCGTGGCGGCAATGGTAATGGTCAGAGCACAACAAAACCGAAGGTCAGAGCAGAGGACCGTTCCAGGTCCCCTCTGACAAGGCACCCCGCAGAACAGGCTCAGGGCACTCCGGTGTTCAAGAAGCCTGAACCTGCCGGATACGCTGGAGCCGTATCTAAACCTGGGAAAGTGAGTTCTCGAAACTTTCCGTCCTTAAACCAGGGACCTGGACCTGAGAGCCAGACCTTGGTGGTAGGAAAGGATGGTCGCCTTATGCCAAAGAAGACCACCGCATCTGCTGCCGCCGGATCTGCATCCGCTCCAGCCGCCCCACCAGTTACCTTTACCCAGGAGCAGTTAAACATGTACCTGCAAATGGGACTGAAACAGAATGTACCACCTGCCTTCTGTGTACCAACGACAGGTGTGTCCGGGAGTCCTAAACCCGGAAGTGGTCCACAGGCCGCCTCGACTCCTCCCAAGGCTGTCGCGGCACCTGAGAAACCGAAGGACGCCATTACCATTAAAACTGGTAATGCGGAAGTTTGGTTTGAGAAGTCTCGCCAAGGGGAGGCAGATGTCCAGAAGGCCATCTACACCCATTGGGAGAAGACCGTTCGTGAGAAAGCGATCGAGTTTCATCAGGGTCTCCTAAACGAAACCCTGTTGTGTATGAAACAGGTGGGCGACGCTGAAAAGCAACGTCTCGAGACTCTCATCCGGGACGATGTAAAGGCCCAGGAGGAGGCTGCCTCAGCTGCTCAAGAAAAAGCAGCTATGGATGTACACGTGTTGGAAAAGCGTGTAAAGGAGGAGATCACTCGGAACACCAACCTGAACACTAAGTTCATGAGGGTGTTCGGAGTCGACTTGGACGAGTGGGACGGCACTCCCGAGTCGGCTTTAGCTCTTCTGAAGAAGAAGCATGCTAAGAAATCCGTTTAAAGCATGCTAGGGTTATTTCTTCCATAATTTTTTTTCCAACACCAAATGACCAGATATAGTCTTTGCGGAACCCTAAAGGTCTGCGAATGCTTTTACTAGTGCATGAACACCTATGCTATGTGTTCCGGGTTCCTTTGACCAGTCTATTATTCAGATTGTATAACATTTATTACACCCTGAATAGCCTATTCGGATTTATAATTTCATCCATGAACAATCCGATAGTAGACTTGCTGCTGTGAGACGTATCCGGATGCCAGTTCCAGACTCCTGCTGTTACCCGTGCTAACCAATTACTAGGATGGATTTTACGATTTACCTCTACAACTCATCTGTACTCCCGAATGGACTTATATCTCTACTACTATTACTTCCGGATCAACCTATATCGGACTATTATTTTACTTATGTCAACTAAAACTTAAAAAGGATTACGTTCTCTACACAGTTGACACATCCGGACTAATATTCTACAAATCTACACCATTCGGATATACTATAAACTTTAGCACTACTAGAGGATTGTGGGTAGCTGCCCCAAATCAACTACCGTGTTCACTCAATATAAGGAAACTATAAACTTTAGCACGTCCATCCCGTGGTTAGCTGACCACACCTACCTACTAGTACCCGGAGGATACAGCAGAAGACTCCAGCAGCATTTATAATTCCTGTATATTGTATATAATGTCATATTTCTATTTTTCTATAATATTATATGTATGTACATATCCACTAGATACATATTATAATACGGGTACATAGACATTTCCTGATACGGATCTCTAATCACTATTAGTATTTATATTATAAGATCCGTTAAACTTCACCAGATAACACATATTATTGTCCTGCGAGACAAATTATATAATAAGTATAATGATCTGGTGCCATAAAAGTTATTAGGTACACGGTGATAATATATTATTATATTCATTACCACACCGTGATGTTTTTTTTTCTTTTTTTTTCAAGTGTATGTTATAAATAATCCTATTCGTACTACTCACGGAATCCTTAACGGATTCGTATAATATTAATATACGACATGTCATTAGATAGTGATGTTACTATAACAGTCTTCTTTAAGACTACATATTCAAATGTGTTGTCAATGACTACAAACACACGTACGGATGTTATTTTGTGATATGTTTTATTATCGACAGTTCCGTTACATATAGCTGTCATCATCACATGTATACGATTCATATTACTTGTCTTATTAATTATACCTGAAATATAATACAATATTATGTGGTATAATAATTAAATAGACAGTTCCGTTTCACATAACTGTCTCTTCTTCAAGTAATTCGTATAATATTTCAACATCCTAATCGTTATATGTAACTAAAATTCACTATCGAATATATATATATGACATCTGGTTCACAATTTATTTAGTGCTAATGTTATACCTGTGGTTGTACCTCTATTACTAAAGGTTTAGACATGTAGAAATGTTATCCTAGTAATATTATACGTATAACACCCTCCTAAATGTCTGGGGGAGTGGTGTAGAGGTACACTTTACTACCATAGGAGTTGGGTACCGTCTGACGTGGCGGGTGAGTCGAGTCGTCGGACGTTCCTCAGGTTCCGGATAGGTGGCAGCACCGATCCGGGTCTGTGGGGACATCTGACGACGAACACCTGGGTCCGTATATAAAGCCCAGGGCTCAGCCGCTACGTCAGAGGCCCTTCTGGCCTCCACACTATGTAAACCACTGTCTTTTAATATTAGCTGCCTCTTTGATATCATTCGGCAGCCGTGAGTGTGCATTAAGTAATAAACCTAACCGTTGGCATACACTTGGAATACTGTCTTACTCTTTCTTTCCGAATCGTAAGACCCGAACCCCCCAGGTCCGTAAGGCCACAAACCCTTACAATGCTATAAATTTAGAAAGCAATCATTTTGCTGTGTGCATTTACCTTCAGTTACAAGTGTATTATAAATGATAAAAATCACAGTATCAAACTGTATCATACTTAGCAGCTGGGATGTAAAGGAACAGATCCAACTGATAGAGAACAGATGGGGGGAGTCAGTTGGTTCTAGTCCATGGTATGGATTAGTGGGGTGGCTTGGGTCAAAGCACCATGAACTTCACACCCAATAAATAGGTACTTAGCCTCAACACAGATACTGAAGCTTTAATTTGTAGATAGATACGTTCCCTCCCTACCAGGAGCTCGTTGATTTTTTTAAGATTGATGGACTATTGAGGGAGATATGCTAGAATTCCTGAGACATGATGGCCCCGCGGGACCGGGCCGTCACTACAGTGGAAATATTCACCCCTAGTAGTAGTGCCAGTTTTGCGCTGCTATAAGTCATCATTCAAACAGAGTCATGAGATAAACAATTCAGAATTCTGAACAAAAGTTAAAAGAATATATGTCCATTATCTGACAGTTTTTGACACAATTGTGTAAGAGATCCCTTTAGCAGACTGATTCTCACACTTACACCAACCGACTGAATGGGGATGAGATAGAGTTTTGTAAAAACAAGGAGGCCTGCTATATATCTGATGGGCTGTTGGGCAATTTACAAGTATCAGGAATGGTAATAGGATGTTACACTGATGGTACTACGATAGCCAGTGAACTAAGCCTATACTGGTATCAGTAATGATAATAGGGTGCTAAAAAGAGCAGCTCCCTCTCTGTTAAGAGCGTTATTGAGCAAAACCTACTGCAATAGACACATTGGATACATTTTCTAGGCTCTTTATTCAATGCCACCATGTCTCCCATCTCATTACCAACCCTTTTGGTCTTCGTCAGAGGTACAAGACAGATTTCTTATGCCAATCTTACAGAAGCATGTTTTGGCCGCAGATAAAGTTTTACCTGAGTTCACCATCACCTTTGGATTAAGCCTTGCCCTCCTACCCCAAGCTACCCTCCGACCTCTACCTATATCCCATCAACATTGGTCCTTCTTGATCCTGGTGTCTCCTATTGATCCTACAGAATCCACTGCCTGGTAGATGCACTTGTAGTACAACCTGGCACTGAGACACTGACTTGATTACATTCACAAAGAATTTTCTGTTTACCTTATATCGCTTTTAACCAGAAGTTTACTCAGCCCCTTTTTTATAGGATATGTATTGCCTCATCAGTTGACAGAGGCCTAATGGTTAATCTATTGAATACCCTTTAAAAGGGAGTTCTGTTTAATCATCTCAGTTGGTGTCTCCTGCTGAGACCTGACCCCCTAGCATACATACCCTTATTATATGTTATGGATCAGTCAATATGTACAATATCCCAACCTGTGTAGGTCCTCCCACATCTACCCACTGCACAATGCCAGGCCGAGAGCCCATTATCTCTCACAGTCATAGCCTTCTCTGGACCTCCATTCCTCTTGTCATCTCTTTTATCTAGACATAACAACATCTAATAATGTTCTGTCCCTTGTCCAGTCCTTTGTTGGCAGAGGTGATACTCAGTAAGGATTACCAAAACCTTCAGCCCTAGGTCCTGTGCTCAATGTGGGATAAAACTATTCGAGGGGATTCGGCTGGGGGGGGGGGCAGAGGCACTGCACTAGGGATTTGTTGCATTATAAGAGGGGCTGTCATTGAGATAGGTAGAGGGATCATCCCCTGGAGAAATGTGCTGGGACAGGTAGGTAGGCTGGTATCGTATCATCTCTTATACCACGATTTCTGGGTTACTCAGTGCTTTTTGCTGGATATTCCCATGCACTTACCTGTCGATATTGCACACCCTGTAGGCTGTAACATCAATTTTGTAAGGCGTGCGGTTATCCATGGATAACCCACACCCAGTGCGGTTATCCATGGATAACCCACATGCCTCTCATGTCCTTTCATGTCATATGTTAAATGTTAAAACCCATGATAGTCTTGACCAGGGCAGGGCTTGAACCTGCAGCCTAAGATCCCTAGTCCAACTCTCTATGCAGTGCGCCACAGGGACTGACGAGAAATGCTCGGTTCGAACCACGTCTGGATATGATACAAAGCCCGGGAAGGAGACGACTGCGGGCTGTCCACTACCATAACCGCGGGATGCATTCAAACATAGCGAAGCTGAAACGGGCGCTGAGGGGTGAGACGCCGTGGCCTAGCGGTTAGCGCATTGCGCTCAGCCGTTAGAGGTACACGGGTCATGTCCCGGTCCGGGCACATCTTTTTTCGCCGTGTGCGCTGTCGCTGTCCACTGCTTGGCGACAAGGTGTATTCTACACAAACATAACCGCGAGACGCATTCAAAGCTTTAGCTGTCCGCTGCCGGGCGACGAGGTGTGTGTACATTTTTCGCAGTGTGTCGCTGCCAAGCCGAGCCGTGACGGGGGCTGTCGCTGTCCGCTGCCGGGCACCGAGGTGTATGTACCGTGTGTGTATGTACTCGTGTGTGTTAGCAAAGGCTAATTACACTAGGCCTACGGCCTCGTGTTATTATCTTTCACTAACACACACTCGTCATGAATAATCCATTGATTACTTGTTCAATATACAGAGTTATAGACAGTAGCCGTTATTTGGCTGTAGGAATTGTTTCCTATCGGATTTACTCTATGCACTGCATGTTCATGGTAAAGATGAAAGGAAAATGCTCAAATCTGTATTGTGCTACAATATGACACTATCAAAAATATGTAAAAAGCAATCATTTTAATATGCGCATTTACCTTGGGTTATTGGTGCCTTAAGTATCACAATGTCAATATGTATAAAAGCTAGCAGTTGGGATGTAAAGGCACACATCCAATCAATATAGAAGCTGTTCATTTCAATATGCCATGACACTTTAGGGCCTTATAACATCTACATCTGTTGTTTTTTCTTTGTGAAATATGTTACTGTCACCGTTTGAGCATCATGCATCGATTTCAGATTAAGTCAATGCTAGAAGGCTGGGGTGAAGGAGTCATAATGAAAAAAACGTGTGTTAAAGTATCGTCACTCCCATTCGTACACCTTCTTCATGGCACACTACCTTTCATCAGAGTGCTTCATCACCACCTAAGCCACTTTCCCCCTGACTCTTTATTCAATGACACCGTGTATCCCATCTCATTACACTTTCCTATTACATACCTTCAATGGCTTGCTCGTTTTTTTCTTCAACTTCCCCCCTCCCTTTAAATCCTACTACACCGATATTAAGTATATAAAGAACCTAGGGATAGGACCATATTCATTTTAAGGGTGAGAAGCCAGTATCGGAAGCGTCCTCAAAGACTGCTTTTTCCCTTAGTTATCCCAATAATATGTACAAAGCCTTTTACTTATGTTTCTATTTTTAATTATAACTATGTGATAAGAGCTTAATACTAATCTACAAAGCATGGATGTCATGTTTCTAATCAATCACAATTACTGCATCTTCTTAAACCTGGTTTTAAAGGCCCATTAAAGTAACAATGAAAATTTCACCACTGTAACTACATTTGCAGTAACTGTTAAAAGGACCCAAGAAGGCTTTTTTTTAAACTTATATCTGCCTGTTACCGTATTTGAATGTCAAGAATAGGATCATTAAGACCCATCATTTTAAACTAGGCTTGCCTATAGTCAATACAGCATCTACCCCCAATGTCTTTCTAAGATGAGCAGTGGTTAAACAAGCCATGGATCTAGGGAATTAACTAGAATGGCATTGGAATAGCTGTTTGTGTGCAAAACATACAATATACATATAGTTCTTGTTTTGTACTTTTAAATCTTGACAGCAAAGGCTAATAGCTAGTAGCCATATCTCTCTAATGATGTGGTTGCTGAACCCTCAACCAAGCTAACTGTCATACTAGTGATTGGCATGATCAAGTTGTCATATGAGAAATATCATAAGACTAGTGGTATATAGTGTAATTATCTCAAGGCTCTTATAAATAGTGTTATTTCCAGTTGTCACTGGTTTATTCAGCTTTAGGCAAAATGTAAGAAATATCAATCATACAGTAGTTAGTATGTAGGTAGTTTGCACATACAGTAAACATACAGTAATTTATAAAGTATAATGTTCAGTTCCACTCCACCTGTGAGGTACTAATAATACAGTGTCCAGCATACTTCTAGGTGGGTTCCCACACCTAGCTCCTGACCTGCTGTTTAGAGGAATAATGTAATAATGAATAACTTTACCCTCTGGTGGAAGTCTTGAAGGAGATAGCCCCTGGCCACTAATGATAGAAACCAATGCCTGTCTAGCATAGTTTCACCATAGTGCAGTGGTATAGCAGGTAGCAGGAGATGACTGGAGATGTTACCTCTAGAGCGGTTCTTGGTGATCTGTTTTCCTGGAGGTGCAGACAGGCTATTTGTAGCAAATCTTGGAAAAGCACCTCCAGACTGACTGGAGCCAGCAGCATCTGCCTAACTCTACAATTGTTTGAGGGGACCCTTTCAAGTGTCACAGGGGGACAAAGGACCCCCATGGACGCCGCTATGGCCCCCATTGTCTTGGTCGGTTCTGCATCTTCAAACCCTCATAACTCGGTTGTTTATGCTTGTATAACCGCCATTTTGGGCATGCGCGGAGCTGAATGTGCCAAGATTATAATGCCCGCTGGATAGGCGCGTAACTCCCGCCGGTTTGTCTGTAGCTCACTCGGAGGTCGATTCAGTCTCCATGGCGTAACTTCCTTAATACTGGGAGTTCCGCCTTGATCTTGGGCTCATTCTGACCGTCTAATTATGGGCTTTCCATAGATATTTTGATATTTGACCTAGGTCGCTCAGGAGCGACGCTAGAGCGACCGGAAGGTTATGGCGTCGTGCTTATGTAACCCATTGTTCAGTCCTTAGAGTGCTCAGACACTCATGACGGCGTCAGCGGTGCTCAGGCACCCGTGACGGCCGGTTGCATTCACTTACAAGTTATTAATTTGTGCATTGAACCATGAGGTCGCACACTGAGACCCTCATTTTTATTATATTGTGCAGTGAACCATTAGGTCGGAGCCTTTGATGTCAGAGAGTGTATGTAACTGACCTGGCTGGTGTGCAGTGGGGCATGAACGCTCTTATGTAAAGTTTGAGCGCTCTTATAGCTCTTAGAACCAACCTATGTATTAATTTCATAGATATTTCTTTGATTAATACAAAATATGTTAGAATTTATGGAACAATAAAATGGTATATCATAGAATACTCCCTCTCCCCCGAAAGAATGCGAAACTCCGTCATTTCGCCGAGGGAATGTACAATTTATACAATTTTTACCTTATTTTGGAGTTATATACTGTTTTGTAAGAGGATTTGAAGTAATGGGGAGTGCTTCAAATGCAATTTTTGTGGTAGAGCTTTGTCAGTATAAACAATTTTCTCCTGGGTATGAGTACATTTCCGAGTTTCTATATCTTACCATACCTGAGCCTATTTGCTCATGTGACATCAATTTTGGGTACAATTTCCCATTTTTATGTACAACATACAGTTTGGCAAATAGTGTGCAATTTTGGCATTCAATGTTCAATTTAGCGTGCAAATTGAACATAAATGACAATTTTAGTGTGCAAATTTACAATTTCGCGTGTAATTGCGTTCAATTGACAATTTCAGTATGCAGATATATAATTTTTGCGTACATTTGGCAATTTTTAGTGTGCAAATATATAATTTCGCGTGCATTTGGCAATTTTAGTATGCCAATGTATAATTTTGCGTTCAATTGATAGTTTCTGTATGTACAAATATAATTTTGCGTACAGCTTGGATACACATAGCAATGTTGATTTTCTAAAAATCTGACTTCAGTGTATGAATTGGGTACAGACATACAGTATAATGTGCAACATATAATTCAAATGTAAATTGGATACAACTTACAATCTAGTGTGCAAACATACAATTTTAGTGTGCAAATTGGGTACGAGCGTACAATCTGGTGTGCAAACATACAATTTTAGTGTGCAAATTGGGTACAAGCGTACAATCTGGTGTGCAAATGTACAATTTTAGTGTGCAAATTGGGTACAAGCGTACAATCTGGATTACACTATTCAATTTATGGGATTTGAGACAAATTTTTCCGAGGGCCGGAAAAACAAAGTACTTCATGTACAATAGGCTTGTTTGTCTCTGAGTTACTCATTGATTTTGCTATATGGGTGTATTAATTGGCAATTTCGGCAGTGGGCCGCTGCTTAATTGACTTTTCCCCTAGCCTTATGAGTATGTCCCTGAAAGAGATTTATTTGGTGAGTATCTTAAGTAAACATGTTTTATGTCAACAATTTTCTCAACAATTTTTTTTTTCATTCATTTTTCCAACAATTTTCTTGGATACCTAAAGTGTGTTACTTTAAGTAAACCTTGGCATAGTATACAAGTGCTAGTGGGTACAAAAACTGTCTTAGTTATCTACCTGCATTCATGTATATTAATGTTAGATTTGTACAATTTTACAATTTGTAATTTGCAATTTCGCAATTTTGCGCGTATATGCGCGCATTAATCATCGATTTTGTGAGAATACCATAGATTTTCATATTATACATCAACAAGTGGCTGTGTATATAATTTTTTTTTTCTAATACTTTGATAATTTCATTGACAGTGGAGGTGTGTGTCATGTGTGAGATGTGTCATCTCGGTATCTCCTGGTGGTGGACTGGGGGCAGTCTAGGCTGTGGGCAGCCTAGGCTGTTTCCACAGTCACCGGGGAGGGCTGGTGGTTTAGAAAATTAGCAATAGTCTGCATGTTTGACCTTGCGGTCTCCTCCTGGTGTTCGTCAATAATTATATCTGTTGTATTTTCCAGTGCTGTCATGGTCACCGGGCTGGTGCCACAATCATTCTGGAGAAGCATGGAGTAGTACAGTCCTTTGTTTTTAAGGGCTGGTATAGTGCTGAACCTAGTGCGCCAAGGTAGGTGTATCACCTGAGGGAGGTGATAAGCAAATTCTCCTCTCTGTGTTGTTATAACTGCTGGTCCATTCCAGGTAAATATAGCCTTAGGTAGTGGGAAGGTTTTAACCACTATATCCTTATAGGTAGGGGCAGCTGCTGATTTAATCTCATCAAATTCATGTGGTATTGGCCTCAAGGGTAGCGCGAAGTTTGAGTCTCCACAATATATTTTAAAATATATTGTGGGATTTGTGCGCTTGGCCACATTTTTCTTGCCACAGTGTGTCTGTGCAAATTTCTTAAGGTACTTCATTATTCTGTAGGCTGAGTAGATGGTCAGGGTGAATAATATAGCAATTATCAGGGTGTGGGTTTCCTGAATTGTGAGGAAAGGGGTGTGGGTTTCCTCTGTAGGGGTTAATTTGGTAGGATTCTTATCTGGGAGCAATTTGTGTAGGGGCAGCTCGGTGACTAGTCTGAATGCTTTGGCTGTAGGCAGGTAGGCTACAGTCCCTCCTAGTCTGTATAATTTGAGTAGTATGTATACTATAAAAATGTGAGCTGATATCCCTAGGATGAGTGCTAAGCTTTGGAAGATTGGATGCTCTGTAACTCGACGTAGGTATGATTCCTCGTAGCTCGTTTCCATTTCCTTATTAAGGTTGGAGGCATCTTTTAATACTGTTTTAGCAAAGGGCTCTAAATTTAGTTGAGTAATATCATCCATGATTGGATTTTCCTGTAGTTTTTCTAAGGTTCTAGAAAGGTTTACTACTGGGAAATTTGGAAGATTCTCTCTTTCATCTGGTTTGGTTTCGGAAATTTTGTTAAGTGCTGCCATGAATGGTAAATTAATTGTCTTGAGAATGTAATGAAATGATAAGGTTGAGTTACAGGGCAACCTTGTGTTTGGAAGAGAAAATTCTCCTACACTGATCGTGCACCCACAGGGTACACCTATGATTGAGTAGGACTGGGCCTTCCGAGTTTCAGACGTTTTACCATGGCAGTTGATAAAGTAATGGGGTTCATTAGTAGTGACCAGATACTCATCTTCAGAAATGGAAATAGCATGGGTGGTAGGTGCTTGCAGTGGTGAAACTGTAAACTTGCAATGTTCCTTAATCTGTTGAGCCTGGTTAGTAAAAATGGCTACAGGGCATGTAGGCCTGTGTTTATAGATTCTACCATTTACATTTCTGCATACCTTTACTGTAGTACCTTCACATGCCTGCATATCTGCTGAGTCCAATTCGATAAATAATGATTCATCGTAAGATACTGCTAGAAACTCAGTTGTGGTTTGTAATTTGGTGACTCCTCTGGTGGGGGTCTCCTGTGTGTCTATAGGCATGGGTGATGTAATCATTTGGTACAGTTTGAAGGTTGAGGTGGTAGATTGAATTATAATGTCCAGATGAATATATATATGGTGAGCTGAGTAAGTGTATGAGGTCAGCTTCTGTGAATAATAGAAATCTAAGTCATTAATTGCGACTTGTGCTCCAGGGTGTGTAATCCTAAGTTTGTTATTAATGTCAATTAGATATGTAGCAAGGTCTGAGGGTGGCACTATATCAGGGGTTAGGATCCCTGATGATAGCATCCTCAGGGCTGCATTTGTCCTTTGCAGTGATTGAACTGTATTCATTCTTGCTGCTATGATAATTAGTGCATCATTTAATACTTGCATTTTTTCCCTTTGAGTTTTCTCGTGCCTTGAATATGAGTCAAGTGACCTGGACATGTTAGAGGCCCACAGGTTGACGGTGTCACCTATGGTGTTGATTGTGCTGTCCAGTACCTTCTTATCTTGGATGTATGCTTTAACAAACTTATCTTGTCTGTCTGTGATCTTTTCAATGAGATTAGCTGCTTCCTGATCCTGTTTAGCAAATTTTCTTAGTATTTCATCTATGTTCTTGAGCTGTCCCATTACTTGGTTTACATCTTCTACTGTGGCTAGACCTAGCACACCGCGAAACAGGGGTGCTAGAAAACCCAGTATGGCCTCTCTTTTGGCCTTGTCCAATGTGTTTATGGGGTTGGATAAGAACAATTTGATGGAGGCTAGTGTTTCATTTATCTCCTTGTCTGCAATTTCCAGCAAGGTGTCTAGCTCCTTAGCTTGTTGGATAATTTGGCCAGAGGTATGATCTTGTAGAGTAGGAGTGGTCAACTGGAGTATTCTATCCCTTATGGATCCTTGAGTAACGGGTGCCCGAGGTATCTTGTAGGGGATAGCTAACAATAGTGTTGTGGTTGTATGTCCATTGACCAATGGTTGAGGGCTAGGTTTGAATACTACTCCTATGTTTTGTCTCACCACAGGTGTATAACCTGCAGTAAGTGGTTCGATAGTATATAGTAACAGCATAGTTAGCAGTATGGGTGAAACTCTCAGTGTCCCCATGGTGCTTGTGTAAAGCAAGTTTGCTGTTTAAAGTCTTGTCAAATTTGTAGTGATTTGGTGCTGGTAAAGTCTAAGTGTATGGTGTAACACTTTAAATGAAGTGGTTCAAACTGTACCTTTGCAAGATTGAGCTGTCTTGGCAATATGTCCGGTGAGTCTATAGAGATTGACCAGTAAATGGTAAGGTCAGGTTGAAGGTGAAGTAGGTGTGTTCTTTATCCTAGTGCAGTCTCTCCTCATGGAGAAGTGGGCTGGCTAATTCCCAAGTGGGGTCCTGTAGACTTGTGTTCCAGACTGCAGCTGGATGAAGACTGATGGTGGGCTATGGTCCACAGTGCTTCTTATGTAGCCTACCCTACCCACATCCATTGTGGGCCTGGTATTGTTTCTCTGGAGTCAAGGCCTTGATCTCCAGTGTCTGCAACTGTGGGGGTCTATTGTGTACTCTGTGTACTGGTAATTAGCTCCTCCTGTCATCCAGGACAGCCATTCATGACCGTCTAGACAGTTGTCTGAGTGTAGCTTATAAGGTCAATTGATCTCTATAGACTGCTGTGTTGGCATAGCGCGCTCTTTCATGTGGGGATTAGGCTTTAGACACTCCATTGTGTTACCCTTACTCTTCTTAGACTTCATGTCTGCTTTACTTGGGGGGTCCCAGTCTTTGACCCTTTCAGAGGCAATAACCTACTGATATATTTACAAATTTGATTGGCTTTATATACATAGTAATTCATTATCAGTCACACATGTCTTATGTGTGGATGAAGAGAATTTGTAATACATTTTGAAAATCTTATGACTTTTGGTATCTCAATCTTGTTTCTAATTTCTTGAAACTGCACCACACCTAGATGTCTTTCTTAGTATGTGGTGTGCAGGCCTAGGCTTGATAGGGCCTATGCCTGTGGTTTCTCTTGTAAGGGTGATATCATTTTTGTTCCTTACAATTTTGCTGTAGTATTTGGCCTCATGTGGAATAAGCCTGTGTGCAAATTCATTATTTCTGACAGCCACAACCTTTTTCAGTCTGTCTATGTGCACTGGTCTGGCCACCAATAGATTGGTGTCCAGGTTTTTGAGTTTGGCACTTGTCAAACTAGGTCTATCTACTACAACATATGGTCCCATAAAAAGGGGTTGAAGTTTCTTACACTCTGTGTTGGTCAGGATTCTTGGTATGTTAAGGTACACCATGTCGGTGACCTTGATGACCTGTGGTGTAAGTTTCTTATCATATCTATCCTTCCTTTCCTTTTGTAGCTTGGCGACCCTTTCTATAGCTTTCCTCCTAGAGGTATCTTGATTTGTTATCATGTTAGCTACATGGTCTGCTACTGTGGATATGTCATCCTGTATTCCCAGCCCTAAGTCCATTGGGGTGGCTGGGTTTCTTCCATGGAGTAGGAAGAAAGGGGTGAATCCTGTGGTTTGGGATTCAGTGTTGTTTAATGCAAAGGTTATGGGTTCAATAAATGAATCCCAATTGTTTTGGTGCTTTGAGCAGAATGCTCTGAGTGCTGTGCCTATGCTAGCATTGAATCTCTCTACAAGCCCATTTGATTGTGGCCTGTATGGTGAGGAGAATTTATGTTTGATCTTGAGGTGTTTAGTTAACTTTGTGAACTTTGCACCTGTATAACATGTCCCATTGTCTGTTTGAAGAGTGGCTGGTGTTCCATGATGACAAATTATATTCTTGTAGAACTCTGCTGCTGTTGTCTCAGCTTTTAAGTCAGTAGTAGCCCAAGCTGTTGCATATCTGGTAGCATAATCTATGCAGACTTGTATATGTTTGTTTCCCCTGGCAGTTGTGGGAAGTGGTCCCACCGCGTCTAGGTTTAGGAACTTCATTGGTGAAGTCATGTACTCTCTCACTGTCATTGGTGTTTTGTGTGAGTGTACTTGCCTTTTTGCTGTGAGGCATGTGTGGCAGGTGGAAACATATTTTGTTGTGTCTGCTAGCATAGACTTCCAATATACCCTAGGTCGGAGTGCTGACAGCATCCTACTTGAACCAAGATCGCCGCCAGTAGGTGAGTCATGGAAATACTGTAGTGTACTTGTTACCCATTGCTGTGGTATAACAATTTGAAGTGGTACAGTATTGGTTTTTCTCCAATTTATGGGGCATATATGGACTAATGTACCGTTTACCAAGGTGTATGTCTGGCCTTGGTTGATGATTCTGTTTCCTTGTGCTTTTGGTGCAGGCAAGGTCCCATCCTCAAGATATTGTATGAGGGGCAATAGGTCCTTGTCTTTCCTTTGTTCCAAACCGAGGTTTGTACCTGAGATGGATGTGTCGGGAATCTGATCCAGTAGTTGATTTATATCTAGCACATGTTGTTTTATTCTGTCTCTTTCTTTTTCTTTTTCATCGACTATTGGCCTATCTTGTGCCTTTTGTTGGGGTGTGTCACTCTTGTTTTGGTGTGTAGGCTCCTTTGGAGGGCCTATTTTCGCCTTAATGGGAGTGGCAACCTTTTTCTTTAAAGGCACAATTTGCTTTTTGTCATTCTTCTTTGTCTCAGAGTTCTTTGACTTAGTAGATGCAGTGTCTTTTGTGACATTTTTCCTGGCAGGTGGGGTTTTGGTAGCTTTGTTTCCTGTGACCTTTTTCTCATTCAGAATAGTTTGTGATTGTGTGGGGGGTTTTGGTGTGCCCTCCTGAATCATTTCTCTAGTCTTTGAGCGTGTGGTCATAGGACACAAATGGTTTGATGTTTCCTCTCCCTGCATTGGTTCAAAGAATCTGACTGATTTAGAAGTTGCTTGAGTAATAGCATATATTGTGTCTTCTGGATCTTCATCATCTGAGTCAGGTGGGGTGAAGGGTGGCTCCTTAGGAGTTGCCTTCACTATCTGATTGAGTGATGAGAATTCAATAGGCTCGAAGTCATTATCTGGAAAGAGTTGTGAGTATTCTCTCTCACAGTGGCAAAACACATAGTGTGTAGATTGCTTCAAGATACCCCTAATGGGTGTCTCTGGCCTTTCAATGGTGTTGGGTGGATCATCCCTTTTGAATGGTACTTTCTTTGTTACTTTTGCAAACTTGGTTCTACTGGCTGCTCTAACTCTCCTTGGTGGGGGTGGAGGGTTAGTCATGGGTCCAGAGTCTGGGTATTCTCTTCTAGACATAGCATCTGGTGGTGTGTTATCATCACCTTTCACGTGTTGGATGGTGAATGAAAATTGTTGTATGTCTAGAGCCCATCTGGCCCATCTATGTGTGAGTCCTGTATTGGTTAATAGTGGGATTAGGGCTGCATGGTCTGTGTATAATTGGAAGTGTCTAGTCTCTAGATAGTGTCTGAAGTGTAATACTCCATACACTACTCCCAGTAGTTCTCTCTCTGTGGTATTGTAATTTCTCTCATGTTTTGAGAGGGTTCTACCTGCAAAGGCTACTGGTCTGAGCACTCCTTCATTATCTCTCTGTGAGAGTACAGCTCCTAAACTCACATTGGAAGCATCAGTTGCCAAACTGAACTCTTTCTCATAGTTTGGATATCTGAGAAGAGCATTGGTACAGAGGGCATGCTTTAATGTTTTGAAAGCATTATCTGCCTCTTCTGTCCAGACAAATGCTTTGAGATGTGCCTGTAGATCATATAATGGTCTAGCAATTTGGGCATAACCTTTGATAAACTTTTTGAAGTATTGGCATAGGCCTGTGAAGGATCTGACATTTTTGACTGATTTTGGTGTTGGGAAGGTTTTGATTGACTCCACCTTTGTGGGAGATGGTTGCAGTCCCATGGGTGTGACTCTCATTCCCAAGAAGTCTATTCTGTCTATGAAGTATTCACATTTTGATTTCTTCAGTTTGAGTTTACCAACTCTTAGGCTGTTGAACACGTCTTCCAGGTCATGGAAGTGTTGTTCGATTGATGGTGATAATACCAATATGTCATCTAGGTATGGTAGGGCACATTTGTACTTGAGTTTGTTCAGAATTAATGTGACTAGATGGCAGAATCCCGCCGGTGCCGTCGCTAAACCCATCGGCATCCTTTCATAGACATATTTTTTGTCATTTGCTATGAATGCGGTTTTATGCTGATCCTCCTGTCTTATAGGAATTTGAAAAAATCCCTGTTGGGCATCTAGCTTACTGAATACTCTTGGTCTGAGTGACCCTATCATGTCTAGAGTGTCATCGGCCCGGGGTGTAGATAAGGCTTGATTTATCGTGTTCTGGTTCAAATAACGAAAATCTGTGACGAGCCGATGGCCTCCCGATGATTTTTGTACTAAAAAGGATCTGGAGGCCCAGGGGCCCTCGGCACATTCTCTCAGAATGCCCTGTTGTACTAGCCTTTCACACTCGTCCCCTATTGCGGCCTGTTTTTCTGGTGTCTGTCTATATGGTAGGAAATGACATGGTACTGCCTCAGGTTTTACATGTATTGAGTGTGTATACAGGTGTGTGGCACCAATGTCTCCATCTTTTCCTACAAATACATCATCATACTTGGTCAGCAGTGATCCTAATCTATCATGCTGATCTTTGGATGTGAGCACAGATTTTGGTGGAACATTCTCTTCCAATTCTGGCTCGAGGTCATGTGCCTCACTATGTATAGCAGCTATTTCAGAGAGTCTGATTGAGTTGGGTTCAGGGTCAGCATATGTGGACTCACAGTCTGAGTCTGTGTCACTGAATTGAGTTACATCCTCAGGCCGTATGGCTGAGATGGATTGATCAGTGTGTGGGGTTGTGTCTGACACCTGTTGAGGTTTCTCTAAATCAGATTCCTTGACTTCCTGAAATAGAGCTATGATGGCACCCTTTTTGATTTTATGTGGGCGCCTGCTGGTGTTGAGTAACACTAGGGGATGTTTGTTATTTTCCCTGGGGGTTACTGCTGCCCTTTGAACTAGATATGGGGCATTGTTATTTCTTTGGAGGTTATCTACTACTCCAGTTTTCCCTTGCAGTGATTGAGTAGATGTGACCTTACCCAATACTGCAAGTTCAGAGAATGGAGGGATGGTAAAATCCCTCACTGCCCTAATGGGTTTGAGAATTTGTTCAGGATCAACATTAAATTCAATTTGAGATTTTGTAGTGCTTAAGAAATCTGTGCCGAGAACAACGGGCTGTGTGAGGTTGGGTATTACAGCAAATTGGTATTGGAATCTGACACCTTGGATTCTAAAGTTCAGCATAGCTGAATGTCTAACATGACACACCGATCCATCTGCCAAGTGGATGTTGATTTTAGATTTCCTCAGTTGGATATGGAATCTCTTTTGGAGATCCATGAGGAATGATTGTCTGACACAGGTGATAGTAGCACCTGTATCAACCAAACATTGTACATCTGAAACATCATATAGATTTGCATTGATACAGCCATTTTGAAGAAGTACAATAGAAAGCTTGGTACTCTCACCTGTATCCTTTGATGATGAATCTGGTGGGGTGATGTGTATCACTGATGGACGTCTCTGTCTGTTAGATGGTAGATTTGCACTAGCAATTGTCTCTGGTTGGATCTTTGTTAATCCTGATTGATTGTTTGTATTTGGGGTGTCACAGTGCACTGGCCCATCGGCACTGTGACATCCTAGTTTTCCTGGTTCTGTGGGGTGGTTGAGATGCTTGCCACCAGGAGTTTGGAGATTTGGTCCATCACATGAGGTGGTATTTGGGGGTTACTTTGTTGGTTCCCCTGGTAACCTCTTGTGTCAGGTTTGTAATCCTCCTGGCGTGGGTTGGAACCCTGGTTATATTGACCAGAGTTGCTGTATTGACCGGAGTTGTTGGATCTCTGGTTGTTGTAGGCGCCATTGTTGTTGTAGGATCCACTGTTGTAGTTCCTATGTGGACTCTGGCCCCTACTGTTGGATCCTTGACTATAGGATCCAGAGTTGTTTGAACCCTGGCTGTTGTTGTAGGATCCAGAGTTGTTGTAGGATCCAGAGTTGTAGTTCCTATGTGGACTCTGGCTCCTACTGTTGGATCCTTGATTATTATAGGATCTGCCATTACTTGGGGTTCTGTCTCTCCTATCACTGTATGAAGAGTTACCATTGTTGGAGTTGGAAGAGCTGTTGTCTTTCCTACTGTTGTGACCCCCCCGGTTGTTGTTGTTGTTGCCCCCTCTACCTCTACCTCTATTGGATTGGTAGTTGGGGTCATAGTTATTTCCTCTATATCTACCGGTAGGGTCTCTTGATGCAACCTTAGCCTCCTGTTGCCTTACATGGGCACTAGACATTAGGTTAACATCTTCATCTGAACTAGTGCTGATTTCCTGGACCTTTTTCTTAGTAGGCTGTGGGTTGGTTTCTGCATCCCTTACCTTCCTAGATCTCTCTTGGGTCTCAACCTCTAGGGCTAGGTCTAGGGCTTGGTCAAAAGAGTCTATTTTCTTGTTCTCAAGAGCTACAGAGATCCAGGGCCTCATGCCTTGGGTAAATGCCTTGCTTAGGGTTTCATCACTCTGGCGTTGGGCATTACACACTTTCCTGAGATGGCATGCATAGTCTAGAACAGGTTCATCTATCTTTTGTGCACGGAGTGCAGTCCTTGAGATTATATTGTCTCGAGTAGCAAAATACTCTTTTAATTTATTCACTACATTGGTCCATGTCAACATATCAGGTGTGGCACTCTCCCTGAAGGATTCAAACCAAGCTAGTGCTTGTCCTTCGAGGTACTTGGGTAAATATGTTACCATGGTGTCACTGTCTGTCACTTTGTACTTATCCTTCAGATATTCTGGGAATTTGTGATCAATGAATAATGCTGTTGACATGAGTGGTGATGGGTGTGAAAAGGTTTTGGGTTTTGTTACCTCATGTATCCTGATCTTTCTGTCGTCCTGCTGTTTATTGTCTATGAGCTTGGTCATGTTGGACACCATGGAGATTATGATGTCATCTTTGGATCCAGAGGCAGATGGTGTGACAACAGGTGTGATGGCAGGTGTGGGAGGTTGTGGGGTCTGGGATGATACCATCTTCATGAGATCTGCTATCTGTTGTTGTTGTCTCTCTAGGGACTTCCGCTGATCTTCCATGGCCTTCTGTTGAGCATCTATTGCTGCATTCCTCTCTGCCAGTTGTTGGTTGAGGATCCTCTCCCTTTCCTCCTGCTGGGACTTGTTGGTCTCTAGGGCAGTAACTGCATCTTGGATGGCCTTCTCATAGGCCCTTATCTTCTCAGCTGTCTGATTAGGTTGGGGGCCTTCATCGGTGTCCATGATGGAGGGTGTGGGGGAGGTGTCTCTGGAGGAGTGGCTGTCAAAGGCTGGAGCTGGGGTGGAGGATCTAGATGAGGGTGTGGATCCACCCCCTGAGGCAGATCCTTCTTCCCCTGAGGTAGATAGCGTGAGTTGGGCGTCCTGTAGAGATCCCTGGGAAATGTTGGATCCCTGAGAACTGGTTGTTCCCTGAGTAGACAGGGTGGGTGGTGTGGGGTCTACTGAGTGTGGGTCTGTTGTATTGGAGGCTGGTTTGCCTCCTGCGGGCCTCCTAGATCTTGGTGGGAGGGAGACCTCTTCAACAGGCCCCTGACTACGTAAGGTCTTTGTGTGTTGTTCTGCCAGCTTGACTGATAAGGCCTTGATGTGTGTGGTGGACCTCACTGACGTGTGGGAGACCTCACTGACGTTTGGGAGACCTCACTGACGTGTGGGAGACCTCACTGACGTGTGGGAGACCTCTCTGACGTGTGGGAGACCTCACTGCATGTGGGAGACCTCACTGACGTTTGGGAGACCTTACCGACGTTTGGGAGACCTCACTGACGTTTGGGAGACCTCACTGACGTTTTGGGAGACCTCACTGACGTTTTGGGAGACCTCACTGATATATGAGAGATCTTACTGTTGTGTGAGAGATCTCATTGATGTGTGGGAGATCTCACTGATGTGTGGGAGATCTCATTGATGTGTGGGAAATCTTACTTGATGTGTGGGAGATCTCATTGATGTGTGGGGGATCTCACTGATCTCACTGGTATGTGGGAGATCTCACTGGTATGTGGGAGATCTCACTGGTGACCTTGGTGGGTATGGTGTCAAGGTCAAGGTCACTGGGTGGGTGGAGTGGGTCTAACTGTGTGTATGCGGTACCAGCTTTAATTTACTGTGTGCATGATTGTTCCCAGTTGCGGTACCAGCTTTAACTTACTGTGTGCATGATTGTTTTTAGTTGTGTTACCAGCTTTAATTTTTATGAGCCTGTGAGGGATGGGATCTTAGTAGGATGTTCTCCACCACTTTGTCATACTAGTGATTGGCATGATCAAGTTGTCATATGAGAAATATCATAAGACTAGTGGTATATAGTGTAATTATCTCAAGGCTCTTATAAATAGTGTTATTTCCAGTTGTCACTGGTTTATTCAGCTTTAGGCAACATGTAAGAAATATCAATCATACAGTAGTTAGTATGTAGGTAGTTTGCACATACAGTAAACATACAGTAATTTATAAAGTATAATGTTCAGTTCCACTCCACCTGTGAGGTACTAATAATACAGTGTCCAGCATACTTCTAGGTGGGTTCCCACACCTAGCTCCTGACCTGCTGTTTAGAGGAATAATGTAATAATGAATACCTTTACCCTCTGGTGGAAGTCTTGAAGGAGATAGCCCCTGGCCACTAATGATAGAAACCAATGCCTGTCTAGCATAGTTTCACCATAGTGCAGTGGTATAGCAGGTAGCAGGAGATGACTGGAGATGTTACCTCTAGAGCGGTTCTTGGTGATCTGTTTTCCTGGAGGTGCAGACAGGCTATTTGTAGCAAATCTTGGAAAAGCACCTCCAGACTGACTGGAGCCAGCAGCATCTGCCTAACTCTACAATTGTTTGAGGGGACCCTTTCAAGTGTCACAGGGGGACAAAGGACCCCCATGGACGCCGCTATGGCCCCCATTGTCTTGGTCGGTTCTGCATCTTCAAACCCTCATAACTCGGTCGTTTATGCTTGTATAACCGCCATTTTGGGCATGCGCGGAGCTGAATGTGCCAAGATTATAATGCTCGCTGGATAGGTGCGTAACTCCCGCCGGTTTGTCTGTAGCTCACTCGGAGGTCGATTCAGTCTCCATGGCGTAACTTCCTTAATACTGGGAGTTCCGCCTTGATCTTGGGCTCATTCTGACCGTCTAATTATGGGCTTTCCATAGATATTTTGATATTTGACCTAGGTTGCTCAGGAGCGACGCTAGAGCGACCGGAAGGTTATGGCGTCGTGCTTATGTAACCCATTGTTCAGTCCTTAGAGTGCTCAGACACTCATGACGGCGTCAGCGGTGCTCAGGCACCCGTGACGGCCGGTTGCATTCACTTACAAGTTATTAATTTGTGCATTGAACCATGAGGTCGCACACTGAGACCCTCATTTTTATTATATTGTGCAGTGAACCATTAGGTCGGAGCCTTTGATGTCAGAGAGTGTATGTAACTGACCTGGCTGGTGTGCAGTGGGGCATGAACGCTCTTATGTAAAGTTTGAGCGCTCTTATAGCTCTTAGAACCAACCTATGTATTAATTTCATAGATATTTCTTTGATTAATACAAAATATGTTAGAATTTATGGAACAATAAAATGGTATATCATATAACAGTCTCACCCATTCAGAAGTGTCTGGACATCCTATTTGGCATGTTTACAGTAAGGCTAAGCCCTGTGCCCATCTACATGGCTTACTGTTCATTCATCCTGAATGTCAACTTAGTACCACCTTGTGTACCAGCAACTCTATCACCCTGATGACACAGCATTGGGGTGTGAGGCAATGTCAGAGTAATTAAATAATGCATACAATTATAAAATTGGCAGCTAGAATGGAGGATATCATTATTCCTACACAACTCTAAATATCTTTAATATTGTAATAAGTAGTTGTTCAAACAAAATTGTAAATTCATAATTCCCAAAGTTGAAAGAAAATAATGTTCATTACCTGATGGTTTTTGACACAATTGTGTTTATATGGATCCCTCTAGCAGGCTTGTTAATTGAAACTGGAGGGCATTTCTCATGATGGTACGATTGCACACAGCCGCTATGATTTGAAACCCTTGGAATTGGAGTTGGTGATCATTGGTAGCGCCCTACAACTGCCCTGTAAAATCAGCACTTGGTGTAGCAATCGCATAGAGTTTGGTAGGGCAGTTGCAGGGCAATCATTATTGACCATTTTCAGATATTGAGTTCTCACCCTATATAGAATATGGCCCTCTCTCTGCTTTCCCTGTAAACTTTATGTACATGTAACAGGATTTGAAGGGAAAACGAAAAGTTGAAGATAAAAATGAGCATACCATTGAAGGTATATAATATGAAAGCATAAAATTTTACATGGGATACATGGTGACAATGAGTAAAGAACCTTGAGAAAAAGAGCTTAGATAGTGTCAAAGCACTCTAATGAAAGGGAGGGTACCGTGAAGAATGTGTATGAGAGAGGGGTGATAATACAGGGGCGTAGGAGAAGGGGTGGCCAGGGGCGCCTGGGCCCCCCCCCCCGCAATCAGAAAAGAGGTGGGACCTGAGTATGTCTGGGCCCAAGATATTCATGATAAATTGAGCAAGAAGCTAAAACTTTGCATCTCAAATTTGATTGATGTAGTAATGGGATAACGGGGGCCTGGGCCTCAAATCAGTTCTAAAATTTATCAAAAATTTCCTTTCTATACACATTTTATGCAAGTATTTTATTGGTGCTATTATGCTTGAGCCGACACTTCAATATAATCGAGGTGGGGCCCCCGCTGGGCCCCCCCCCCTATGAAGATTTGCTTCCTATGCCTCTGTAATAGTATAAAGCACTGTGTAATCTTTCTATCATAAAACCTTCATCCCAGCCTTAAAACAATGACCTAAACCAAAGGGGTGATGGTCATAGATTGACAGTAACTTCCCTTACGAAAACAGATATTAAAAAGCAATATGGTGTTATAGAATGGAAGGTGCTTACTTTTAGATCCTTTCAATATCTAATCTCAAAGTAAATACATTGAAATACTGAGGGTACATAGACTTTGTATTATATCGCTGTATTTTACAGAGGCTGCGAAATATCTAGGGTGTATGTTTCACACTCTCGTCATGTGATTCTTCGTTCACAATGGCGCTGTAAACAAGTCTACACACCTTCTGTACAGGAAAATTCTTTTTTATTTCTGCGACTGAGATGAGGCAATCATGTTAAGATGATGTAAGTGGATAATGAAACCACGTGATAAATGGAAAGGAGCACCCGTGGAAAGGATAAGTGTGGTGTATCACACTCACACTCTGTGTGCCGCAATGCACCCGCCCCGCAGGTGTCCCGGGATATTGCACATGGTACAACTAGACACATCCAGTACAACTCAGATGGCCCACGGCCATTCAGATCAGTAAGCCATATTATGTTTCAAGAGGATTGTAGGGTAGGTACACTGAAGTCAATGGGAGTATGACTGGAGAGCCTACAACTGTCTGGTATGATCGGTCTGTAATGAATCTATAGGATGCTTCTGGTATGGTCTAAGCACCTCTATGGCTGTGGCAATAGAATTCTCGTAGGTTTTGACATATGACATGTAAGGTGGCCCTGTTATCCATGGATAACAGCACTGGGTGCCTGTTATCCATGGATAACAGCACACCTTACAAAGGTCATGATGCATGCATCATGGCATGCAATATCGACAGGTATCAGAATGGGAATATCCAGACAAAGCACCCAAAATCCAAGAAATCGTGTAATAATAACAAAATATGTGCAACTGATGGCAGTCAAACCAACTCTTAAGAAACAGCCCCAGACAACGGTCTGTACCCACCACACAGTTGGTTCTATTGGATCAGCAGGAGACACCAGGATCAAAGATTACCGGGATGAAGATGGAGGTGGGAGGAAAGCTGGGGCTAAGAGGATAAAGCTTGATCCAAAGGTGTTGGTGCACTGAGGTGACACTTTATCCATCACCAGAACAGGCTTCCCTGGGATAAGCATAAAGAATCCATCCTGTGTGAGTGATGCATTTAGTAGTCGTGGTCATGAATGCTTGTAAAATAAAATCCAGAAGATTACTCATTTTGTTCGTTCATTTTTCTTCCACTATCCCTCATCACCTGAACATCACAAACTGCATACCTTCCAAAGTATGGTCTCCTAGGCACTGACACATTGATTAAATAATTTCCATCCACTCACTTAAAACAAGGGACTTAGGTGAATTACAAACATGAATTCGACATTTGCAATTTTTGAATGTGTATGCATTACTGCACTGCTGCTCTAGTAGCAAGCATAGCCTGCTTGTTTCTCATGCACCCTAGGTCATTTAAGAATATATACAAGATGTTTCTTTTTTCCTAATGTAAGGACTTGTGGTCTTACGGACCTGGGGGGTTCGGGTCTTACGATTCGGAAAGAAAGAGTAAGACGGTGTTTCAAGTGTATGCCAACAGATAGATTTTATTACAAATGCACACTCACGGCTACCCGGTAGTATTAAGAGGGCAGCTAATAGTTATCAAAGGTGTTCTACATGCTTGGAGGCCAGAAGGGCCTCTGACGTAGCGGCTGAGCCCTGGGCTTTATATAAGGACCCAGGTGTTCGTCGTCAGATGTCCCCACAGACCCGGATCGGTGCTGCCACCTATCCGGAACCTGAGGAACGTCCGACGACTCGACTCACCCGCCACGTCAGACGGTACCCAACACTATGGTTACATGTTATGTACCTCTACACTAATCTGATGTACCTACATGCTGGTGTATAAGGTGTAAATGGCATGGTAGTAATTGCAATGGCCTAGTTCTCTTCAAGTAAGAGTATTTGACTAGATCCAATCCTGATGTGTTTCCTGCAATCTTACTGAGCTGGGCCTATAGCACAGATAAAACAGCCCCAGTACTGAAGCCACCTATAAGAGAGTCATGTCTGACCATAAACCACTCTGCAAGGCAGATATAGGGGATGGTGGATCTCTGGAGCTATCAGACAGAAAATCTACAACCAATTTTCTCCACAGTGCAAGGCTCCCCCAGCTCTTTGACAATGGCTCAGAATTAGAGAATTTCACAATGTTCTGGTTATTAGACACCAGTTGTCATGTATGACAACGGCTAAATGGCTAGCCTCATTCTGAGGCCCATAAGGTCTTGAGGTCATGACCTTACATGCAGTGATGGTGGCAGCTGGCGGCTGCCCATCGGCTGCCCATTAGCCGCCCGTGAGCATTGATAATGGAATTTAAAAGAGTAGGGTTCAAGGTGGGTCACTTCCTTAAAATGTAGGCCCATTGCACAGGCGTCTGTAGTTCATTCACAAATCACGAGGGGCTCCCTGGTAGTGTGAAATACCCCGGAAGATCTGGCGGTCAGACAGGGTGGTAAGTTTTATAGCCAAATATGCAAATGAGGAGGTAGCTGGGAGTGGGCAAGCACAGGTAATAAGCTGACACAAGCGCAAATAGCGTGTCCGACACCTATCCACTTGCGAAATACCCCAGAATGGTATCATCACTGACATGAAGCAGTGCATTAGTGCATTGTCACCTGCCTCGTAATTTAGTTATCACCGGGGTTCTGAATTTTGGACAAATGTGTGGCTGTTAGAAAATTATTGTAGCTAAGCCCCTAAAACATCAGGGACATGCCATCGTGGCCAATATCCAATGTAGAAATATAGAGAGAAAACAATTTGATTAGTACAGCCTTCTAGCTACAGCCTTCTAGCTACTGCCTGGAATAGGAACTGTCAGGAAGAATACCAACTGGACCTGTGTGACCTCCCTGTTCTTTCTGTTTTACCCGTACAACAATTACATTGAGCCCATGCCTTGTCTTCATCAATAGCTGCCATAGGTAGCCTGGTGCTCATTGTGTATGCTGTAGTCAGAGCTCTAACAACATGGCTGTCTGCAACCTTTCTGTTGCACTAAATCTTGTACTCTACCAAGTTACCCACCACAACCACCTCTGTTCTATAGGAGTGATTCTTATAGGTTTGGCCAAGTTTTGGCAGAGTAGATAAAGACTAGACTAATATGCATCTTACTGCTTTGGTAAGTCTAAAATGTACGGTAATAGTCGTCAGAGGTAGGATGATAACCTACATACACATAATAGTGATAATAACGTTGAAGAGTCATGCATGATGATTGCTGACAATGGTGAGGATCAATTATAGACTGTCCCCTGCCATCTCTTACCATGGCCCCCAGGCCATCCCTCCTGCCCTTCCTCACCCTTTTTCTTCTGCTCCTGACTCTAACTCTGTAGGGTCAGTGTTCATGGTGTCTATGCACTGTGGCACAGAAGGACGCTGGCAGCCATTAATCAACAAACAACACCTAAACAAATTGTGCCATGCCCGGTGTTGGATGTCCTCAGTAGCTGCTGAATCTACACTTCAACCCTGCACCATCTTTTCTGCCTCTCTTTTACCAAGGGTGAAAGAAAAAAGAAAGATGAAGGAAAGAACTGAATGTTGGTCTCCTCATGCAGCAAGCAACATACCAGGGTAAATATAATGTTAGTATCCAGTGTTAAATATGACAGAAGCTTGAAACTGGTCTGATACGCAACTAGTGGCTACTGGGATCCACAGGGAAGGTGGGGCTATTTAGTAGGGTCATATATTTCTTATTTTGATTTCTTAACTACTTAAATGACAATGGTCAGTCTGACCTAAGAGAAACAAACCTCAGGCTACCCTCTACGGTACAATACCACAATTACATGATATATCATATGATCAGACAATAACAGAGTTGTATTACCATACAAATCATGTCCTCATGGCTGAACAATCCCTGCAAATGGTTTGTAATTGAGCTATAATATACCCCCCCCCACTGTACATATTGTTGAGTCACCCATACAGAAAGTATAAGGTTTACCTGGTGCAGCAACACCCTGGTACAAATCCTGTTTAGACTGTGAAAGATGTATTAACATTCTGATTGTTTTTGTGCATGACATGGAATTCATAGCATTGTACACTTCATGTCATCACTCAATTCTGCTCAGGGATAAGGACGGAACCTTTCTGTATGATACAGCAGATCCAGCTTTGTGAATTGTCAAATGCATGCCAGAGCATGAATATCCTAATGTAGAACTAACAGGGCTGAGTTGATTTATACATATGACAGGGAATGTCAGGCCAGGGGATGTAGCTCAGCGGTAGAGTGTTCGACTTGCAAGCGAGAGACCCGGGTTCGAATCCCGGTGTCTCAAGAGATGTTTTTGCCGACCTCTACATATCTTAAAAATCTAATTTAATCTCATCTATAGTCACACACCGTAGTAAATGTCGTGAGTATTCATTGGCAATTGACCAATCACTGAAAATATACTGACTCATCAAGGAAATGATTGTTGTATCAAGATATCCATGTTGATTCAGTGCTGGTGAAGTATCAAGAGTGCTGTTTTAGTGACATGCAAAGTCATAGAGAGTGTGGCCAACATGTCGCGTAACAACCCTGATGAAATTGATTAAAGCAGCAAAGCCTTACTGAGCAAGGAAAGATGATGAGTTTTGAGTGAGTTTTATGACACTGTGTAGAATGTTATTAATGGAATGTCATCTCTAACTTGACACTATAATTTCCATTGCAAGGCCTCTATGACATTGCCAACTAATTTTCCATTTCACAGGCTTCAATGATTCAAGAATAATCCTACTCCATTGTCCAACTTCCTAAATTGTAATCACTAACTCATTTCTGCTTGCCATTAATTGTTTTTCTTTTGTTCCAGTACCACCCCTTTGTTTGGGACTGAAGAGATCATGTTTTCTTTCCTTGTTGAATATTAGAAGGATCGATACCATAATGATACAGGTCCCATACTGAGTATAAACCTTTATTTACATACTACAAATTGTCTACAATCTTCACCCAGAATAGGATATCACATATCCACCAACAGCAAAGTTCAAATCAATGTCTCCCACTATTGCCATACAGTGTTCTTATGATGACCCTACTCTGTAGGGGTATGCCTGCCTCCGACCTCCATCCTGAGATTGTATGATATATCCACCTTCTCACCAAAGTATCACTAGATCTCATCCCGATCTCTGACATTGACAATTTGGCTGGGCTGAAGGCAAGATAGGATGTAGATCTTGTGCTGGATGGCTTGGTATAACTCAGGGAGACCTTTTATCTACCAGCAGACTTTATGGTCCTAAGTGGACTTCTTCAGGATAAAGCAGATTGTCTGGATAACTTCTATACTATATGTATGGTATTTGATTTAGTAAGCTATTGCAAATGTGAGAGTATAGTGGCAAAAAGGATTTTGGTTATTTTAAGGCTTTTGGTATGACTGCTTGGTACTACTACAGGGCATCTAAGTTTTTCCATGTCAAGAAACTACCTCGTCTCATAAGTTGGCACTCTATTGGGAAAACCTTATTAAGAGAACACATCTATAAGAATAGTAGACTACCCCTTCTACCTGACCTGATCCAGTGCCTTCCTCCAGGGGATGATCCCTGTCACCCCATCTCCATCACAGCCCCTCCACTCCAACCAATCTCCCCCCTATGGTTCCTGCAGTCTCTAACCCCAGCCAAATCCCATTTCATCCCATAGTGGGTGAAGGACCTAACAGTCTAACAAAACAACTGCCCAAAACTGCTCATGGTGGGCAACAGTGACCTGGTGGTTAGGCTGGTATGTTATAGGCTTCTATGGGATTTATGGCTTTTAGATAGCAATCTGACCCCATATAGTACAGGCAGTGAGTTTGTGCACTGTACTGCTAAGGCTGAAAATATGAAATATGCTCTGTGACTGTCGACAATCAGTTTGGGACAGACAGGCATGTTTCCTCTAGTTGAATAGAAACCTGGGATAACACAAGAGAAATTGGGTAACTGGGTGTGTTTGGCTGACATCCCGACAGTTGATGCAGGACCTAGAAGTAGAGATTTGAATTATGATCGATGATCAGGCATGTGAACAAAGAGTTGTAGACAAACCAGCTATCCTTTCTTTGGTTGAATAGAAAACTGACAAGAGGGGCTGTGGCATTGAGAGGGATGTGGTTGACTGATGTGACATCTTGACCTGTACTGTTTAGTGTATTTATAAACGTGGGTGGAGGTAGACAGGGAGAGAGAGTGTCAGCTATGGAGGGCTTTGATAGAGAAGATATGGTTATGACACGAAAATATGATTGGGCAGGCTGAAGTGACAAAATGCAATGCATATTGCAAATTGACCAGCAGAACTTTGACTATGATAGGCCATCCCATTGGGGTTGGCTGACGTGGCTGTGGATTGGATGTGCTTGACCTACTAAATGACACTGAGGGTTTGACTTCCCTCCTAAAAGATTTTTTTTTCTTTTTTTTTTTGCGGAAAACCACCGCAACAAGAAATGCTGTTGTGACCGCGTAAAAAAACGCCTCCTGCCGTTAGTGTCGGTATACCAGTGTTTGATGACATGTCTCATAAAAGCAGACATATAGAAGATTTCACAATTATCAATTTCTCTATTCAGTAATTTTGTATTGTGAGACCTCATCACATGGGGCAAATGCAATCATCATAGCGCACTCCCGTACCGCTTCGCGGTACCGCCGCTACGCGGGGTGGGAGGCACTAAAGAACTACTCATGCCTGGTATGGATTTTTACTCCATACCAGTAGGTGTGTGATGAGATCTTGAGACCAAGGCTGGTTTAATGGGTAAACAAAGTGTCCACAAATATGATGAATCGTGAAGGAGTGTGGTCTAATTAAGTAATTCTTACGTCCTTCATAATCATGAATGATATTTATAGCATTCATCAACCAGTCATTGATTTCTCATGGCCTAAATGCCATGTTCAATCTTCATTAATCAGTATTACCATTCATGGATCAAAGCACATTTCTATCTTGTTTTGTACTAGATGGCGCAGCAATGAATTCCCTACTACAGGCTGGGGAAAAGGTAATACTGTATTACCTTTTCCCAAGCCTCCTCCCTTCATCATCGATCCAGATCAATCTGGGTTGATCTGGATCGTATGCACCAAGAGCTTCATTTTGATAGGTTGTATATCAATATCGGATGTATAGTTCCAGAGATATTTAAAAAAAAACTCAAACCTCCGAGAGGATCTGCTGGGAGAGTGTAAAATTGTTTGACGTTGCTAAGATAAGCCCTGTTGCTACGATAAGCGCCGCTAAGTTAAGTGCTTCTATTGTAAGACACAAGGGGGCTGCACTGAGAGGCACTTTCGCGTGATAAAGTTTTAAAATATTCAAAAGAAAAACTCCTATCATGGGTTAAGGCTGCCCCCCCTAGTGCCGAAGGCACTAGTTAAGGACTAAAGACATGAAATTGGTTCAGGAGTCATGAAGAAGGGCCTGCTATCATTAAGGGAAGTGGTAAGCCCTGTCGTCTGCAGGGCCCAGACGGGATAATTAGGAAGGCATGGTAGATACAAGGCCATAGGTCTAAAATGGAGAAGTGACAATGGAGTAGGAAGCCAGTTGAGAATAGCATGAGAGATTTAAATGTGCCTGGGTATGAGTTTTGAGGTGAAGGACATACAATTGTATTAATATGCTAGAAATACATGCTTAACAATAAACCATGCATTTATTGTAATAACAGTGTAGGAGGTCTGGGAAAGTACTTTCTATAGGACAAGATTCATGATAGATAATACCAGTGCAAACAAACAAACAATCAAAGAAAGTAATCAATGGATTGTTTTCCCCTGCTATGTTGGCTGGTCTATCGTCATTTCAGATCCATTTCACTCTCCTAAGGTATTGCACTTCCAGTCAATGCCCCTCCAGCCAAACATGCAATATACACATAGCACCAGAGAACAGCTTTAGTGGTGAGCCTATGATGGCTGGAGGTAATAAATTATGCTCTTGGACCTCAAAGAGCAAGTGGGTGAGGCTAGGAAGCAGTACTACACCCATTAATTACAGAATAATGCCTGAGGAGCTCTACATATCACCACACTACATATAACTAATATCAGGCACCATTCCAAGCACATCAGTAACAAAATCAATAATAGGTTACCTTTTAAAGTGCAAAATCATAAAATGTAATTACCGCCACTGTTGTTGAAAGAGGTCAGTCAAATATGCTGAGGACCATACGTCTTCTGGAGTAGGAGATAGCTAATGGTATCATACATCATGTTTAACATAAACTGACATATTGAGTTTCACAATTAATACCATGCTACCTAAGATTCCTTTAGCAACATATCCCAGCTCTTTCTTTTGTGTGACCTATGCAGATGTCAATATTACTTTGCCAATCAGCAGTCCAGGATCCCCAACTACAACAATGCACCACTACAACCTCTGTATCATGAACTGCTGTGTGGAATAGGTACTGTCAGGAAGAATACCAACTGGCCCTGTGTGACCTGCCCCCCTGCTCTTTGTGTCCTACCCATACAACAATTACATAGAGTACACCTTGTCCACATCAACAGCTGCCATAGGTGCTCATTGTGTATGCACTGGTCAACCTTCTAACAACACAGCTGTCAGCAACATTTTTGTTGCAATAAATCTTGAATACTTACCCACCACCAGTGGTCTGAAGTAGTGTTTCTTATATAACTTTGGCCAAATCTTAGCCAAAAAAAAAGAGATTTACATGGATCTTAATACTTTGGGTAGTCTACCATATGCACTATAAAAGAGCCATAGTCAGAGTTAGGATGATAACCTACATTTTCTCTACATAGATTGATATACATAGATAAGGTAGAATAGCAGCCGGTACAGCCGTTGTTTCACAGTACAAATAACAATTAAAATAGCAACAAGAAGACAAAAGCAAGTGATCAGGAAACTTGCCAGGTCAAATTTAAGCTGCTCTCTTCAAATTGTTATGCATGGTTGCTGAGGAAAAGGAACATTTGGATTTTGTTGCAGCTGAAGCCAAATCAGTTTAGAAAAAAGTGTATTCTTCTTAGTCTCCTGACCTTTTTTAATAGAATAGGGCCATCGAATAGATTTATGTAATTGATTAGGAATGATTTCATTCCATCTTGAAATTATCCCTTAAGGATTTCACAAACATAATGGTACAACAAGCTCCTGGGTCTATCCCAACCCTTCTGAATACCAAGTTTCAGATTGTTTGAAATATTGAATACGCTGGTATTAAGAGAGGATATAATAATACCAGCGTATTCAATATTTCAAACAATCTGAAACTAGTACAACTTCAGCAGGACTTTTCTAAGGATAGATGTATAAAAAATTAAGTGAATATTCGAAGTGGGGGCCGAACTCGTTCGTGTTGGAACACCTCAAACTTTACAAGGAGCAGGACATGTCCTTTTTAAACAAACTCCCTCTAGGTGCAAAAGGAAATACTGGTTGTGTCTACACAGAACAGTGTGGTACTTGCTGGAAGCCATCGCTCATTGCTGTGTAATTAATGTCTCTGGGTGGGTAATGCATTGCTGATCCATCTGGTACAAAACCCATTGGGGAGGGAACATAGTTTGTGCTTGGATCAGGCCGAGTCAGCAGGTGGTAATTAATGAAGATTGAATACCACAGTGGATCTGTCAGCAATCAGTGAAAGCATGATGAATGTTGCTGATAATATTGTTGGTGATTTCAGGCTTTTATTGTACTGCTACCACCAAGTATGCATTACTCTAAGTCATATACACAGAGAAAATATTCTTACTCACATGAGTTTAGACCCAGACTCAGGCAATGTCGCCAAAATGAGTATTGTTTGAGACTCAGCCTGATCCTTTGATGATTCTCAGGCAAAGCAAGAGTATCATCCAAGGATCAGCCTCATGACCTGCCTGAGTATCATCCAAGGATCAGGCCGAGTCTCAAACAATACTCACTTTAGCGACATTGCCTGAGTCTGGATCTAGACTCATGTGAGTAAGAATATTTTCTCAGTCTACCCAAACAACGCTACCTGTTTGAGAGTATTCAACAACTAAACAGGTCCTGAACTAGAATTGCTTCGGAGGCATGGGATTTAACTCAATGCTTAGTATTACTGTTTCCTAATGCCATGGTAGTCAGTCTACTTGTATGCTTAGTATTACTTTGTCCTAATGCCATGGTAGTCAGCCTACTTGTATGCGTAGCATTACTTTGTCCTAATGCCATGGTAGTAACTACTTGTATACAGAGAAAAGAAGACTGATCGCTTTGACACATACATGTCACAATTGTCTCCCACATGACATGCGTGAAAGGCATGTTGAATGAAGTTGACACTCTCACATTTGGTTCGTCAACTCCACTTGACATGCGTAATGAAGACAGCTGTCATGATGACATATGTGCCATGTCCCAATGACATGTGCTCTATGTGTCAAATCAAGTTGACATGGATATACATGTCATTTTGTCAGGAAGAATTTTTTCAGTGTAGGAACAACACGATGCAGCCATGACTAGGATTACAGTCATGCGTCACCAAACATAAAGGCCAATGAACCGTTTTTCCTTTCCTCCTCCCCTATCCCCACCCTCTGTCCTCCTTGGCTCATCACCAGCCTGCCTTGGTCTGAGTGTCTCTTGTTGATCCTGCAGCGTGCAGATGTAATCCACTGTCTGGGGGATTTCCTACAACTTTAACACCACAAGCACTGTATATGTACATGTATGTAGGGCCATAACAGTTCTGATATCAGAGAGTTAACTAAAGACCAGGCACAAACACAACAAGATCTACCAGAAACCAGTGACAGCGAACTGGAAGTCAGCGTTGTCAACATAAACATGGTGCTCTTAGGTACCAGTGCTGTCCTGTGAGGTTGGTGTACAGAGAGAAAGGCTTATATTAAGGGTAGGAGGTAGGCAAGGTCCGGACTGCCAGACTGTTTAACCAAATGTCTTGATGGTCTACGTTTTGGTTTTTACGGTTTGCAAATTGGACAATTGATAAGGTTTTTATGGCCTAAAACAAAAAGCAGATTGTTTGTTAAGGTTTAAAGTCTGAAGTGTTTGGTCCTGTAAAGATCAATCCGGGCCTGCAGAACCATAAAGTGTGCAGGACCAAATTTATGTATATCTGTGTGTGGGTTGTTGGCTTTAATATGACATGGGTCAACAGTGCCACAGGCAGAGTCCACAAACAGCTACAAACTAGACTAGCCTCTGCTAGGAGAACATATTAGAGGGAGGGAATAATCATCAGGAGGGATGCGCTGGAGGAAATTCGCCTTGTGGACGGGGGCCTTTGAATGATTCAACACACATTAATAATAGTTTACAGAGTTTACTAGACAAACTGATAGGTATATATTAGAGAGGAGGAGGAGGACTTTAGGGAGGATGATATTATCAGGAGGCGTTGGCTAGAGGAGATGAGGATGATTTTACACACGTTTTTGAGTGTTTAGAGAAAATAAAAGGTCCATAATTCTAAATACAATTATGCAATTAGTAGTCAGCCTGTAGTTCTTTCAGATGTACCTCTCCAAATATACACGGTGAGTGTGGACTGTGCAGTAGATGCCTGAGCAGTTTATCAAAGTTTCAGTGGTTGAACACAATGTGCGGCTCATGTCAGCAGTGACAGCTTCCTGCTAAAGGACACGTGTTTTATTTACTGCTGTTTACACTCTCCCATCATGTCAGCAGTGACAGCTTCCTGCTAAAGGACACGTGTTTTATTTACTGCTGTTTACACTCTCCCATCATGTCAGCAGTGACAGGTTCCTGCTGAAGGACACATGTTTTATTTACTGCTGTTTACACTCTCCCATCATGTCAGCAGTGACAGGTTCCTGCTGAAGGACACATGTATTATTTACTGCTGTTTACACTCTCCCATCATGTCAGCAGTGACAGGTTCCTGCTGAAGGACACATGTTTTATTTACTGCTGTTTACTATTTTCGCTCAGCACATACAGTCAGGACTCAGCATCTTGTAAAATGAATCATGATGGCACAGCGAGCCTGTCTGGCTTGGTCCTGTATAGCCACGGTGGGTCTGGCCACTGTGCAGGCTTTAATAAAACCATAGTGTTGTAGATTTTAATACAATAGAAGAGAATAGTCCTGTGAGACATGGCGCGGCGACTTGTAATCTTGTGTCTAGTTTCAGTTGGTGAGACAGATGGGGCATACTATCATCTGGGCTTTTGGTAGTATATAGCATAAATTCAACCTGAACTATCCACTGCAGCTAAGTACTAATAGTCTGTAGACTGTCCATTCTGCATGCACCTCACTCAGCTGCCACAGGGACCTGTCTTATTCAATGTTCAATGCCATAGTCAACAGGTGTGTCATTATGAGTGTACACTGTCTCAGATTGCCAGGAGCCTGCTCTGCCTGCCCACCCCCCCCCCACACACACCCAACTGCCAATCACTTGTAATAGTCTGTACCTCATCACGGGCCAGTGGTCAGCAAACCGGCCAGATCACTCCACCTCTCTATAGAGGGGGAGCACAGTGTAAGTAACTCGGTGTACATACATGTTTTCAGTGTTCCACAAAATCGTTTATAAAATGAAAGGAGTAATCAAATTAATCTTTCATCACCAATAGTAGATACATATTCTGAGATAGCATTATTTCAATGTAAACTAAAAGTTTTACACAGAAAAGAACGTAGCAGTTCCACAAGGTGGCCTTACATTTCAACCTCCTCTGATTTACAAAAATGCACATATGGCAACACACACTTTAGCACTGATTTCTCCATAGAGATCTTTGACAGTGAATACTTTGTTCAAATACAGAAAATATGATTCAATTGTACCATAACCCACTGAGATAAAACCTGTACTACATATATATAGTAGTTTCAAAACGAACAATTCTAAAACAAAGGCTACAGGGATGCATTTCTGAATCTTAAAATGCTCTAATGCTAATCTGCCATAGGGCTCCAAATGGTGAAATGTCTTATCTGCGAATAAAAATCAAAAGTATGAGATATATTCTGAAAATTCCTTCACTGATGAGTAAAGTACACACACTGTTGTTATTACATTAGAATAGTGAGCAGGAATAGTCCATAGCAGAGGAGCCACAATCAGAGATAGATTGCAAGGCCTCCCTATCCCTTACACTGGGTGACTGTGAACCATACACTAGTCTACTCATTTCACGAGTAGTACTCACTAGTCGCCGCGCTAATAAGGTTACTCCAGAGCTGTATCACAATGCGTTATAACTGAGTAATAGCCAACTGTTATCTTTAATTATTCCATATTCATTTAATGATTCAATCGGCCCACTGTAATACCACGTTTGATACAAGTGTAGTGACCCCACCTTGAGCCGCATAGGTAGTTGTGTTTGCACTGGTTATCGCCACCCTATTCCATCAGTCACGTTTCCATCACAATTTTGGAAAGAATGGCCATTTGCCATTCCATCACAATTTTGTGACTGAAGGAATAGGGTCTTGTCAAGGGGAGTGGGGCTTTAACCAGTGGATAGGATCTTCGCTCATGAATTGAAGGCCTAGTGTCCATGCAAACCACTACACAAGTTTTAACTATAACTGGTGCTCTCCCAGACTGATAGTATCATGTCTGGCTTACATTGAATATCTGTAAAAATCATCCTGTACTTGAAGTTCTGTTATGACAATAATTGAGTAACTGCTATGTTTATATGATTCCTGCAGCCGTGCTAGTTCCTTATAAGGATATTCATCCTTTGGCATGCATTGGACAATACACAAAGCTAGATAGACCTGTGTCATACAGAAAAGGTCCAAGACTTCCTTAGCCCTGAGAAGAATTGAGGGATGACATGCTGTGTACAATGCTGTTAATTCCATGTCATGCACAAAAACAATTGCAGGGATTGTCTCTGTCCTGAGGACATGATTTGTATAGTTATACAACCATACAATTGTCTGAGTATATAACCTATCATGCAATCAGGTATTGAACTACAATGAGGTAGCCTGAGGCTTGATTTTCTTGTCATGCAGGTTTTTATGTAAGTAAAAAAGATAGATGAGGCTACTCAAACTTCCTTGAAGATTACTATAGTCTCTACTTGGATATCAGGTCAGTTTTAGGCTATTACCAGATTTAACATTGAAGTGAATTCAAGTTGTGTTGTATTGCACATCTATAGATATGAACCTAGTAGGCCTATGACATTTGGTGCTTGTGGTTACCATTTAGTAGTTTTTCAACTACATCTTTTTTTTTCTTTTCTTTCCCCTTTGGCAAAATACAAATAGGAAAAACAGATGCTGCAGGCTGTAAGTGTAGATTCAGCAGCAACGGAGGACATCCGCCAGTGGGCAGAGTATAATCTGCTTAGGTGCCCCTTGATGCTGACTGGCTGCCAGTGTCCCTCCTCACCACATCTACAGTCACAATGAACTGCACACTGACCCTACAGAGTTAGGTTGGTAGGAGCTGAAGAAGGCGGGTGCAGGAGTGCAGGCAGTATGGCCTGCCTGGAGACCATCGTAAGAGATGACAGAGGGACAATATATAATAGATTCTGACCATTTCAAGTTTTTTCCTATAGGCCGCTGGTGGTAGAACTTTTAATGCAACAGAAATTCTGCTGACAGCCATGTTGTTAGAGCCCTGACCAGTGCATACGCAATATGCACCAGGTGGCCTATGGCAGCTATTGATGTGGACAAGGTGAACACAATGTAATTGTTGTATTGGTAGGACAGAAAGAGCTGGGGAGGTCACATAGGGCCAGTTGGTATTCGTTCTGACAGTTCCTATTCCACACAGCAGTCCAGTATTAAGTGGTCGTAGGACTAGGCTCCTGAACTGCTGATTGATAAAGTTACATTGACATTTGCATTGGTCACACACAGGAGGGAGCTTGGGTATGTTGCACAAGAAATTTACAATCCCTTAGCTTACCATGGTATTCATTCTGGAAATAAATTTAAAGGAGTTGTAATCAACCTTTAAGCTTACAGCTTAGCCTAATTGGACACATTGGGTTGTTAATAAAGACCCAGATTGTTGGCCGCTCTCTGTTTGCATGTGCCCTTGTTAGTGTATATCATATAGCCTAGTGTCTGCACAAAGACAAATTTATCATATGTAGGCAAGGGGAAGGGGAGATGGCAAGGATGGGCTGGAAGATGCTTATTGTGCTGCTTAGTGGTGGATGGCTGCCCGCATCCCTCTGTGCCACACCTATAGTTACCATGAACTGCACACCCACCCTTCAGGCTTTGGGCTGTAGGTTCTGAAGAAGGAGGGTGCAGAAATGCAGGAGGTAAGGCCTTGGGACCATGGTAAAGGAGGGCAGGGGATTACTCTTTAATTCATCCTTACCATTTTTAGCTAAATTTATTCATGTCTCTACAAACGCATTTCATCAGTTTATGTGTATGGAGAGAAAATGTATGTTATTATCCATTCTGACCACAGGTGATTCAGAGTGAACACTTTCAACTGACCAATCTATTAAGATGCAGACTTTTCGCCAAACCTATAAGAATCCCCTATAGACTACTGGTGGTGATGTGTGTGTAGGAGAGATTAAGTCCAACAGAGAGGTTGCAGACAGACATGTTGTTAGAGTTCTGACCAGTGCATACACAATGAGCACCAGGCTAACTCTGGCAGCTATTGATGTGAACGAGGTATGAGCTCAATGTAATTGTTTTATGGGTAGGACAGAAAAAAGAGGCGAGGTCAGACAGGGCCAGTTGGTATTCTCCCTGACAGTTCCTATTCCACACAGCAGTCCACAATAAAGTGGTTGTAGGAAGGGGCTCCTGAACTGCTGATTGGCAAAGTAATATTGACATCTGCATACATCACACAAAAGAGGGAGCTGGGGTATGTTGCACAAGAAATTTACAATCCCTTAGGTTATCATGGTATTCATTCTGGAAATAAATTCATCAGTTTATATGTTAAACAGAAAAGATGGAAATTATGTTTCATGGTTTACACTTTAAAAGGGAGCCATGCGCCCCGTATGTTTGGAAATGGTGCCTGGTATTGGTTGTATGTAGTGTGATAGGATGTTGAGCACCTCATCTATTAGCCCATAATTAATGGCTGTAGGTAGAACCTCATTGCTGATCCATGTAGAACACAACCTGACAAGGAAGGAAAGCAATTGTGTTCAGTGAAGTTGGTAATGCTGATTAATGAAGATTGAATATGGCATTGAGGATGTCAGCAATCAGTGACTTGTTGATGAATGCCTCTGATATCATTCTCGCTTAATAAGGATGTAATATGCAGAATTACTCAATTAGACCACGCTCCGTCATGATTCATCATATTTGTGTCCACTTTGATTCTTCAGTTGGAAAATCATTCTAATGCCCATAGTGCAAATATTTGTTAGATGTCATCATTAATTTACAGCCATCTTAAATATTTTCTCCAAAATCATGTAAGTTAGAAATTGCTTTTGCATCCATGACTCACACAAAACAGTTTCCCGATGTCAAACCTACAGAAGCAGGTTTTGATGGTATGTAAAGCGTGATCTGAGTGCAATGTCACATTTGAATCATCCCTCAGGCTTAAAAATTGGTATAAGTATGGAAATCCGCTCAAGGAATGCAAACGAATTTCTAACCCTACAGGAGGGTCTTCTCTCGGGAGATAAAGCTCCCTCTACCCTTTTGTGGTCAACTCTCAACCATTCAGCCACCATCCACAATCCTACCCCTGCACCCTACCCCAACCCCCTAAAATGACTTAACATCCATGCTATAAGGTTCTCATACTGCTGACTTTAGGTCGCCATTAAATAGGGGTTGACCCTGCAATAAGTAATGTGTTTTGTCAGTGTCCTATCATTCTTTCCCTTCATACCCACATATCCTTTCTCAAAGCCCTCCACAGCTGACACTGTCTGTCCTTATCTACCTCTGCCCATGTTTATACACTGCACAAATCAGGTCAAGATGTCATCAGTCAACTGCACCCCTCTTAATGTCCTAGCCCGTCTTGTCATCCTTCAGTTTTCTTTTCAAGCAAGGAAAGGCTGATTTGTCCCCAACTCCTTGTTGGCAGGCCTGGCACTCACAGACACAGTTAAAATATTCACTTCTAGGTCCTGCAGTGACTGTCAGAGGATGCACGTCAAGCCGTCGTATCAGTCAAACACAACTATCTCAGTGCCCCAATTCCTCTTGCTGTCCTTCAGTTTTCTATTCAACCAGAGGAAACCTACCTGATCTGTCCCCAACTGATTGTTGACTGTCGCAGAGCATGATTAAGATTTTCAGCCGTAGGTACTTCACCCACTCTAAGATGAAGGGGGATTTGGCTGGAGGTTAGAGGCTGCAGGAATCCTAGGGTGGAGATTGGTTGGACTGGAGGGGCTGTGGTGGAGATGGGGTGACAGAGATGATCCCCCTGGAGGAAGGTGCTGGATCAGGTCAGGTAGAAAGGGGAGTCTACTAATCTTAAGTGTCCTCTAAATAAGGTTTTCCCAAAAGAGAGTGCCAACTTATAGGCGGAGAGCATTTCTCGTCAAGGCAAAACTCAAAAGCCCTGCAGTAGTACAGAGCAGTCATACCAAAAGGCCCATACCTTGTACAGGAAGGGTTGGGAAAGTATGGGGGTATGACTGAATAAGGTTGTAATGTAGAATGAGTAGCACTGGCCTTAGCATGCTAAGAATTGCCATCCTTCTGTAATGCAAGGTTGTAGAGTGGAGATTTACCCTACATATACTCCTACATAGAGCTTTTATATGACATGGCCTTTTGTTGTTATGATAATTAGATATGGCCCTAATGATCATGAGTGCTGTATTTGTACATCATACCAGATCTAATGCTGAAGGGTTGACATGATGTGCCAATGCCTTTCTAACAAGTTATGTGGTACATCTGTGTTGGTTGGTCATGATGACAAGTGAACATGGAGAATCCTCAACAGATTGAAGCTTCTTTGATTCCCATTACCTAAACCAAAGTCAACCTTAATCCTTTAAGGGCAATACATTCAGCCCTATGGACAACAATCACCTGCCTGTAGCTCACACCACTGATGAAATTTGGACCTTAACGCTATGGGGGTTTTCATCAGTGTTTGGGCTTGAAGCAGGTGATTTTCATCAGGCTGTTACTATACGCAGGTGATGATGACTAGCCTTGAGTCCAATTAGCTCATAAGGTCATGACGTCATACGCAGCAATGGCAGGCGCCCGTCGGCTGTCAGTGTGCAGTGATAATTTAATTTAAAAGATTTGGGATGAATTGTGAGCCAAATAATCATACTCCAAGCTCTAATAGAACTAGAAAGCCGGCCAATGCCGTCCTCATTATGGCTTCCTTATTATCTAAAGGTATGATGTGGCATAATTTACCTGGTATAAGCTAAAGAAGACCTGGGATCTGGTTCTATCAGATCCATCTTTGCATGTACAGTAGGCCTAATCAACCACTGTTTGCTTTTGACACATTGGGTTAAATGCAAGCTAGATTACATTAACTAGTTATGGTTTATTGCTAATTTTGATGAAACTGTCATTGAAGGATATTGAAATAGATTTATATTACATTTTTACAGCAGGTGCTGGGGCAACTCCTATGTATGAGAACTATCAAGAGAAAGGGACAATGTACAGTTTACAACATCAGCCACAATACTGCATGACATGTAGCACCAAAACTGATAGAAGGATACTCTGAATAAGGCAGACTATAGCTTGGGATGAGCCAGGAGTCAGGAATCCCTAATACCAGTGTGTGTACAGCTTAGACTACTGAGGGGCAGGATTATAGCAGATATTTATGTATATTTTTTGTTATAAATATTGGGTTTTAAGGGAATTGTATTTACAAGGATGTAAAGGTCTCAAGGTCACTGTCATTTTTGTCCACAAAAGTCTGTTATTAGTTTTTAATGTCAAACTTGTAATTTTTAGCGCTAGACATAACAACAGTTTACTTAAGGTCTATCGCTACCTTTTTCGGTCAGTTACATTTTTCAGTATGGCCTATAGTTTGTGTTTATTGCGCAATGTCATTTGAATCAATTGATATCTGTTCAATATGATTGGATTTTGTTCTTTCTGCCATACTGCAGTCAAACCTGTCCCTGATGTAAATGTTTATAATGTGGACCGAAATAAAGGTTAGATTTTTCAACAACAATAAAATACCCTTAGTAGACATACTGATAGAATGACACTCTGAATAAGACAGACTATGATAGTTGGGAGGATGAGCCAGGAGCCAGGATTTATACCCTTATACCATTATGTGTACAGCTAAGCCTACTAAGGGGCAGGACTATAGCAGATATTTATGCATGTTCATCTTTTTCATGATAAGTTTTTCTTCCATTGTCATGCTCTTAAATGTGTATAACAATAGCATCCATTAGGCTTAAAGGTTAAAATCCTTGATCCTACTCCTCTCACATTTGCAAAGGCTTACTAATTCATATTATGTATATATCGTATGAAGGTAGTAGGGACCATCAGTTCAGATAGGACCAAAGACTGTGCTGGTAGATAGCAGATCTCCCTGAGTTATAGCGATTTATCCAGCACAAGATCTACACCCTATTTTGCCTTCAGCACAAGGCTCCCCGGCCACTTGACAATGTCAGAAATTGGGACAAGATCTGGTGATACTTTAGTTAGATGGTGCATATATCATACATACATAAACTCAGGATGGAGGTCAGAGCCAGGCGTAACCATACACAGTAGGGTCATCATAAGAACACTACCAGCATGTATGTCAATAGTGGGAGATATTGATTTGAAATTTGCTGTTGGTGGATATATGTGATGACCTAGATTCCTACACTGGGTGAAGATTGTAGACAGCTTATCGTAAATGCATCTGGATATTCTCAGTATCGGACCTGTATTTTACCAGATCCCTTTAGCGACCCCTAGATGGAGGTTTGATGCAAGGTAGGCACTGAGAGCAGTCACTGTATGTGGCAGGTTGTAACAGTGGTTGGCCATGTTTCTCAGCCTTCTTTCTGACAAGACCTATTCATATGCATGGTCCAGAATGGCACCATGTTATAATCATTATGTTGTTTTTCGATTTGATATTTGACAAAGAAAAAAAACATGCTCTTTTCAATTGCAAACAAAGAGGTACTAATGGATCAAAAGAAAATCAATTGATGGCAGGGAGAAACAAATTGGTGATTACAATCTAGGAAATCAGACAAAAATAGGATTATTTTTGGAAACATTAAACCCTGTGAAAATAAAGAATTAGTAAGCATTGTCGTGGAGGTCTTACAACTGAAATTATAATGTCAGATTAGAAATGACATTCCAGTTATAACCTTGTACACAGTGTCATAATTCTCACTAAAGCCCATTGCCTTTCTTTGCTCTGTAAGGCTTTGCTGCTCCGATCGATTTAATCAAGTTGTATTGTTTTCTGACAATAGGATTCGTTTCATGGGTCAATATGCTTTTCTTAGTATTAGTATTGATTTAAATATGATATGTTATGTTACGAAAGGCAGAATGAAAGAACTTAATCTTCCAAAGATCTTTCATGCCAATAAAACAACAACATGTGAATGATTTATGCATCATGTCAGCCGCTCTCTCTATGTGTTTGTATGTTACTAAGACAGCACTTTATCAGCATGTTGTAACATTGATTTCCTTAATGAGTGAGTACATTGCCTATTGCCAATGAATATGCCCACCATTTCTGGTGTGTAACTGAAGAACAGAGTAAAAATGAAGCACATTATATGCAAAGAACCTTTTTCTTAGTGCATTACATTACATCTTTTACCAACATCATAGCTGCTGTTCTGCAACAATACCATATGGAAGGTATTCACTAATAAGATTTGACCAGTTGTAATTTTACCCTTACAGGTTAGCTTTATTGGACAAGCTGGGACACCCAATGAGCTGCTCATCAAAGTCTCAGTGGTTGGACACAATGAGTGGCTCGGGTCAGCAGTGTGAGGTTCCTGTGGAAGGACACATGTTTTATATACTCCTCTTTACACACTGACAGGGTGGTGGCGCAGAGAGCCTGTATGGCTTGGTCCTGTATAGCCAATATGGGCCTCTGATTAAGTGTTTTAAAAGGATTCATAGAGACATGTATGACAATAGGTTTTTCTAATGCTCAGGGTTCCTGATTTGTGCCTATCAAAGGGCCACGAGGCAACCCACTACCATAGAGTACGGAAAATAAAAAGTGTAGTAAGTCATAATTGAATAATATATAGCCAACTATTATTGTCAACTATTCTATATTCTCTGGTCTACTGGTCTACTTTATTCACCATGAGTGATACCAGTTTCTTAACTGTAACTGATGCTCTCATAGAATGATAGTATCGTGTGTTGCTTAGTTGGAAGATATGTATAGCTAATGTTGTACTTGAACCTATGACAATAATGGAGTCACTATGATTATACGATTAGATCAGCCCTTTAAGTCCTGTGTCAGGATATTTATGGCATGCATTAAGCAATACACAAAGCTGGATACTCTGTATCATACAGAAAGGTTCCTTCTTTAGCCCTGAGCAGAATTGAGTGATGACATCATGTGTACAATGCTATGAATTCCATGTCATGCACAAAAACAATCAGAACACAAATAAGCCTTTCACAGAAACAGGATCTGTACAAGGACATTGCTGCACCAACCACAGAGCTCAATCAAAGACCACTCATGGATATTGTTGCTGTTTGGAATGCATGCGTTAGTATGATAATACAAGTGTTGTATTATCTCAGAATATGATCTATCAATTGTAGTGTTCCCGACCCTCGTTTCTAATCAAATCCTGCGATAGACAACGATAAAACATGAAACACATTCCAGTTAAAACTTTTATTGCTGATGCACTTGACACCAGCCATTCTTAATAACAGGTTGCAAGTGAAGTGTATTAACCACAAGTTCCAAAAAACTCAAAGATAGTCAACCTCCAGTCGACTAACATCTCGTAACAATTTACACCATAACCCTCTTTATGCTGAATCACAGAGAGATTCAAAGTAACATGGTAGCCGGGCAGTCAATCTCCATCTCTAAGGATGGCCCGTCACAAGTGGACTGACCCCAGGGAAGGCTTCAGAAAGACCTTATATACGCTGGAGTCGAGGGCCATGTGACTGGGTGGTGACATGCCGCCAGACTCTGGTGACCCTGAATGTGAAGTGTCCTCAGTGTCGCCAATGAGGAACCTAGACAACTGTTGAGTATTCTTCGATGATGACTCATGACCACCACACAATTATGGTATTAAACCACAAACGTTAGCCTAAGCTTTGATTCTCTTAGGTCAGACTGACCATTGCCATTTAAGTAGATATGAAATGAAAATAATAAAGAGATGACCCTAATTAATAGCCACACCTTCCTTGTGGATCAAAATAGCCTCTAGTTTCATATTGGACCAGTTCTTTTCACTTTTACTCTTGGCCAAATACAAATATAAAAGATGCTGCAGGGAGGAAGTGTTGATTCAGCAGCCACAGCGGACATCTGACAGTGGGCAGAGCACAATTTGTTTATGTGCCGCTTGCTGCTGAATGGCTGCCAGTGTGACGTTCATGGCGTCTATAGGTGTGGCACAGAGGGAAGTGCAGGAGGCATGGCCTGGGCACCATGGCAAGAGATGGCAGGAGGACAGTCTATAATTGAATCTTTATCCTGAAGTTTATGTATGACTCTGCAACAGTATTTCATCAAGCTATGTGTATGGAGGACTGAATCAAACAGAAAGGTTGCTGACACCACCTTTTTCTAAGTGCTGACCAGTGCATACACAATGAGAGCTGCATGGGCAACTTCCAGCAGCTATTGATATGGACAAGAATTACTCAATGTAATTGTTGTATGGGTAGAGCAGCAGGAAAAAAGGAAAAACTCATACTTTTCTATTCACCAGTCAGGTTAAAGTAGTAAGGGCAACATAGTCCTAAACAACTGGTTGGGTAGCGGGTTTTGACATCTGCATAGGTCACACATAGAATTAGAAGAGGGATCTAGGTCTTACTGCTCAAATAATCATTTACAACTGCAAGTCTTGAGTCTATCTTGTTATTGGTAATGAAACTAAACCTTGTCCGATTATTCTTCTCTTTTTTTGGTTGTTGGTAGTGAGGTAAGGGGTATATCTCATCCATTAGCCTCTAGCCGGGAATGAACTGCATATTAAAAAGGGATTTTTGAAGGGGTTCTACCTAAATAACATGAAATAAATACAGAGATCCACTCAATTTGCTCCAAACTGAATATTTCTTCACTCTTTAGTTTCAAAGTAGGATTCCACTCAGCATTGCCCTTAATGGAATCCTAGTTTGAGGCATGAAGAAACATTCAGCTTGGAGCAAATCTCCTGAACCTGTTTCTATATTCCACTTTTATGTGGATCCTGGAAGCACCATCACAGAATAGAGACTTGTCATCCATACCACATGGTTCTAATATGGCAAGCCTTAGGACTGACCAATCACTCAAGGATTGTCACTCTGAGAATATACAATATCCATATCCTAACACTGGGCTTGTAATAGAACCCTACTCTATCATTCTCCGACTTCAAGCCCACTTGCCTTTCCCCAAAGCTATCGCCATCTGATACTATCTCCCCTTGTCTACCTCCTTCCATATTTATACACTGGACAATGCAGGTCAAGATGTCATATCTGCCAACCTCTCTTAGTGCCACCCGTTCTTCCTGTAATCCCTTGGTATACACACATCCAAAAATATTTTTCTTGATTCTAGAAAAAATCAGTGTAATTGACAAAACTTCTGATACTCTGGCAGATCCTGAGGCTGATCCTGGGATGATACTGTGACCCAGGACCAGGCTGAGTTTCAAATCATACTCATTTTGCTGACATTGCCTGAGTCTGGATCCAGACTCAAGTGAGTAAGAATATTTTTTCAATGTACCAGTTTTGAGAAAATTAAAAAAAAAATCTTAACACTTAGTTTTGTCCACCAGGTAAGATATTCTAAGATTCCTAGAAAATGATATCTGCCTTTGCATCTTTTAACCAAAGAAATAAAATAGTTGATTTGTGCCAAACCTTTTGTTTGCAGGTCAGGTGCTCATTCTAGTACTTCTGATGACAACACAAAACTCAAATCAATATTAGTGCCTGTATTGCTATGACCATTCTATCAAATCCTCTGTGCATGATTGCATAAGGGCCCATCTTAGCTGCCATGACAATATGCCTTTCCATTAGATAGCCAAAATGTCAGGGAATCTTTACATAGTGGTGCAGATGGGGTGACAAAGACTATCACCTAGAGGAATGTGTTGGATCAGGTCAGGTAGAAAGGCAGGGGGAGTCTACATTACTTGTAATTTGTATTGTTTTTGAAGTTTTGTTTTCTATGCAAAAGGTAAAGTTTTCTACTTCAAGAATGAGACCATCGACCAGCATTAACTCATAAGCAAGGTTTCACAGTTGCACTATGGTCCTGTGTAGGACTTTATTGTAAGATTGCCTTTTTGTTGCCATGATATATGAATGTGGCCCTCATGAGTGCTGCATGTGTACATAAAGCTGCAGCAGATGCACCTATGGACACCTGACAGATTATATAGCAGATTTGTATTGGTTCATCGTGATGAGAATTGAACATGGACAATCAAGTTATCCTCAATGAGTTAAAGCCCTTTTCAGTAAAGCCAAACTCAACCTTAAGCCTTTCAGGATAGGGGCCATCCATAAATGATGTCATGCAAAATTTGACCATTTTAAACCCCCCCTTCCCCCCCTTGTCATGTTTTTCGCCAATTTTGCAATGCTGAAGGTATACGGAAAATTTAATACAGTGTAGGGGCAGTAATTCCCCATACTTGGTGGAGATACCGAGTGGTCCCACCTTGCGAGGGGGATCTCTAGAGAGCTCGGTACCAGGTAATCACTGCCCCCTAGTGTGTGTATCATACCGATCCAGGTGTAGTTGGAAGGTAGAGAATGTCAGGCCAGGGGAAATAGCTCAGGGGTAGAGCATCCGCTTCGAAGTTGGAGGGTCACGGGTTCGAGTCCCGGTTTCTCCATGACATTTTCCGCTGACCACTACATTGGTGGAGAAACCGAGCATCCTAACGCAATCGCGGATTGAAGGTACGGGAACCCTGTATCTTAACGCAATCATGGATTGAGGACTCGGGAACTGGGCCGATATGATACAGATGACGCTTCGACCAATCTGGTACTTGTACCAGTACACCCACTGGGAAGTCAGGAGTGCCCCAACACTGCTTGATAAAGCCTCAACTCTCAGGTAACTGGATTGAGGGGGAATGCCAGGTGCTAGTGGATGGTGGTTGAAGCTGATGGGGAGGAGTGTAGGGGCAGTAATTCCCCATACTTGGTGGAGATACCGAGTGGTCCCACCTTGCGAGGGGGATCTCTAGAGAGCTCGGTACCAGGTAATCACTGCCCCCTAGTGTGTGTATCATACCGATCCAGGTGTAGTTGGAAGGTAGAGAATGTCAGGCCAGGGGAAATAGCTCAGGGGTAGAGCATCCGCTTCGAAGTTGGAGGGTCCCGGGTTCGAGTCCCGGTTTCTCCATGACATTTTCCGCTGACCACTACAACATCATGTCAGGCCTGACCTCACCCTCCTCCATCAGCATGACGTCATTTGTGGATGGCCCCAATAAGCATTGTGCACTTTTTGCAAAGTCTACCCTCGGCTTATTATTTGGATTTCAATACTATAGATTCTAGAGAGACCTCTTATATTTTCACCCTAAATAGACTTATAACATTTTCCCAGGTCCAGCCATGGCTTATAACTAAGTTCCGCTTATGGCCTGGGTTTTACGGTACTGAGTAAATATACTGCAACATTCTGAATTTACTTATAAGATTTCAGTTCAGAACTTTTATCAAGAGAAATTTCCTGGGGCTCAGAACAGGGCAATCAAGGTAAAAAGAAGCACATTGACATTGTCAAGACAGAATGAGGGGATTCCCATTGTTAGAAAACAATTCAACTTGATTAAATTGATCAAAGCAATTAAAGCGTTTAATGAATAATTCTACACTGTAAATATAATGGCGTTGAAATAACGGCAGAATCCTTGTTCCAAAGTTGCCAGAGATCCATTGTAATTTTCATAGAGATTCCTTGTACCACCTTACTGACACCTGTTTTATTTTTTATTATTCATTTTTCAATTACACAGATTCATTTCAATATGATTGATTTGGCTCACTGTTCAGTTTTATGAGGATCCCTGGTGCATTAAACAGGTACTTTCTACAATGTACTGATTAATCACTGATGTCCTTCTTAACATTTGTTTTTTGTTCCAGTAATACTCTTTTGTTTTCCTTGATTGTCCATTATTAAAAGGAACAATACCGGAATGATTGTAACACGACCCTGCCCTGCACCATCCACTCAATGTAATAGATAGGTCCTGCCAGGAAGAAGGCCAAGAACTGAGGCCACTGCATGACTGTTTCCATTTGCCCCATACAAGTGTAACGGGCAAGCTTACACGCTACCCTACTGTTCTATGATAATAACATATGTTTACTTCTATAATGTCTTATCGACCGGTAATGTAAATACGGGTACTTATCAGTACCGACCGGTACCATATGTTTAACAACCATTTAGGCGTTAAGCCTGTTATGTAAGAGGATTAATATCTGCCACACGGTTCCTGCCATTGCTAATTGTAATCTATATGTAATACTGTCACGTGTTAATGAACCTATTATAGAAAGGACCACATGTTCCTACCTCTGGGAGTGTGTCTTAGGCACTAAGACCTCTCGCACCTCCATACTATTTCCAATATCTGTTAAAATCTACTGTCTATACCTAGGCGGATAGAGCCATACGATATTACCTTATAGTATCGGTATGCGTTCATTTGACTATTGAACCAAGCAATCCATGTTCAACAAAGTAATAAAGCTTCGGAAACTCTAAGTTCCTTGTGTTGCTGTCTTTAAGTATCAGAGTTGCATAGACAGATAACCCGACAGGCTTACCGACGGGTGGCCCGACGGTTACACAACAATTAGATTCCCCTAAAAACAAGATTCAAAGCAATAGGTCCAACCCTTGTAATACACTCTGTGTGTTCTTACAATGACCCTCCTGTGTATAGTTACGCCTGCCTCTGACCTTCATCCTAACATTCTCACCAAAGTATACTAGATCTCATCCCTGACATTGTCTGGGGCTGGGGAGCTTTGTGCTGAAGGCCAAGCAAGGTGTAGATCTTGTGTGTAATAACTTAGTATAACTCAGGGAGACCTGCTATCTACCAGCAGACTTCTCTCTGGAGCTCTTCAGGAAAATGCTGATTGTCCTGATTACTATATTTACAGTATGTGATTTTAGTGAGCCTTTGCAAATGTGACAGGAGCCAGGGACAGGAGTGGCTACACAGATTTTGAAATCCGCTCATCTGATATTGTTTCAACTAAATTGCATGGATATCAGATGACAATACTGTAAATCTGATGGAATTTTTTAAAATGCACATTGGTGAGAATGGCTACAATACAGCTTATGGAAACAATGGACTGTATAAGGACGATGTTGTTACAATGTTATAATATGATGCCCTCTGGTGAGCCCTGTGTAAACTAAGGTCCTAGGACCAAAGCAGTGCCTAGCCCTGTATGTATGTAAGTGTGTCAACTTGACCTAGAAAGCCCTAACAGTGAGTAAGCATATTTCTAGTGCCCTCCACCTGCTTCACTCTGAGATCAGGCAAGGCACACAGCACACCACTCCTTACTACAGTTCACCTCTACTGAATAAAACTACAAGTTAAACCAACAATGTCTTCAATACTGCGTCACCAATTGAAACAGATATCTTCTAATGAGCAATGAAAAGTAATGATTGCACCATTATTGAAGTATTCGATTCAAGTACCGGTTCTATATAAGCTCAGGGAACAACATACTCAAACTGATGAGCATCCCAGTGCTTCTCAAGTCAGCATGCTAATGAAAGACTTTCAAGGCACTATCGTTGTGTTTATGACTGATACATAAAGAATCATAATTAACTAGGCAATATCCACTGTTATCCTCAAGCCTGAATTGAAGCCAAGCAGGAAATGACTGTGTATGTGAAGACGGGTCTGATTTTAGCTGGTGCAACTTAATAAATGCCTTCTTCAGTGCATGCCAGGTAAATCGCCCATCATCACACCTCTAAATAATGAGGAAGCAACACTAAGACCCACAATAGCTGAGATATAAGGAAACAGAAGTCTTTCACCCTGTGGTGCTTTGACACAGTATCCTGATTTGCTGTAATGATATATGACTGAGACATCCTGAGTCATGCAAACCATAGAGGGATGACAGTGAAAGGGTCGGCAACGCGCATGACTTCAGCCCTCATACCACGTAAATGATCTCACATCACATCTGTAATTAGTAAGGAAGCCAACCTTGAACTGGATAACATGAAGTTATGTAACGGATATAAACACAACAAAAACGCTCATTCACAGCCTACTGATGGACGTCAGTATCTGATGGACAGCGTAGGGACAGTATCCTTAGCCCTTTAATTGTTTCTACTTCTATTAGAGCTTAGAGTATGATTATTTGGTTCACTATTGATTCTTTGTAATTCCACTATCACTGCACACCGGCAGCCGCCGCCCGCCGCCAGCCGGTCGCCATCACTACATGTGATGTCATGACCTCTTGACCTAGTTGGGCCTAAAAATAAAGGCTCAAGGAAATAATGTGCCTCTAGCAGCAGCCTGATTATAATTACTTGCCTCTAGCCAAAACCCTGATCACAACTCCCATAGCATTACAGTCCTACTGTAATCAGTGTTGCAAGCTAGTCCTACTGTAATCAGTACCATATAGCCTAACAGCACAATGAAGCCCTTTAAAGGGTTAGCAGGTGATTGATCGTTAAGACACTGGTCTCTTTGGGTGTCGACCTTTTCCCTGACACATTTCCATTTCCACCATTGAGATGGCAGCATGCCACACTGGGGTCTGCACTCTAGAAGAACAATCAGGATACTGGCAGGCCCTGGTTAAACATGGTCTTCAAATTAGGCAAAGGTCTGTGTGATGGATGAATATAGCACTCAATAGTAACAAGATAGTTGCAAGAGAATGTGCCAGGATTACTGTCCCCCATCCTTTGCCCAAGCAATCTCATTGAGGTGCTTGCAGCCCTGGTGTATCATGCCCGTCAAATGACTATACCAATGGATAGTTACAGGGAGTGACCAACCAGGACTAAATTGCCAGACCTATGGGCTGAACGGTGGGTGTCTTGCACCAATATAGTCACAAATCACTTACCCAAAGTACAGTGTATATCATGGTGACAAAGGAGCATAATTCTTAAGCTATGATGTTGTGGATTCTAAGTAACAGCAATTCTTTCTTGAATGTATAGCGAATGATATTTCAGCCTGCAGCAAAATCATGGAGCTGGTGGTACTAGAGCCTCAGGAATTTAGTCCTGCATTAGGTTGTGAGGGGGCACCACCAGACAAGTGTCACTTACCACTCCTCAGCGAGAACTTTGGTGAGGACAGGAATAAGGCTATCAGAGCCAGGTCTCAGGGGAGTCCCCTTGTGGGTAAAGTTCAAACTACTTGAGCCATCTGACCTTTAGCAAAGAAATAGGTTCCATTACAAATGAGTGTAAGGAGTGTACACAAGGGGCGGATACAGGATTATGAAATTGAAGGGGTGTGCTGCCTGCTTAGCCTGATGACAATACTGACAGTACAGAGTCGTCATATTGATGACTCAGGTCGTCAGGATGATGACCTAAAGTCGTCATTTTGACTACCTAAAGCTGTAGTTTTAGGTATCGTCAACTTGAGGACCTAAAGTGGTCACCACTGACTAGTTTCAGAACTTCTAGGTTTTCAGTGTAGGTTAATATCATAATATTTCAACATAACAAATTGATTAACCACATGCCCGGGCCCTGCAGTGAAGAGGCCCAGCAATCTGGACAAAAAAGAAAGCACCACTCTTATTATGGGGTTATATGGTAAGAAATTAATACAAAATGGAGGAATAAGTGTGATAAACACATAAATCCATGTTATGAGACAGCACTCGTGGGTTTAGGGTTGCATATTCCACTCTCCGCTGCGCAGGTCGTGGAATATTGAACCCTAAGCCCACTTGTGCTGTCTCATAACATGGATTAATAGCTTAATATGAGTGCAAGGGGGCACTACTAGACAAGCGTCACTTACCACCTTCACAGGATTCAGTGAGACTTCCAGTGAGGACAAGAGTAAGGCTGTCAAAATCAGGTGTTGAGGAAATGCCTTGTGAATGACATTCACACTATGTGTCCTGTCTGACCTTTGGTAAAGGAGTGGGATCCATTATAGAAGACTGTTGGGAACACCCTCCTTCTATAGAGCACCTTATTTGCATATAGTATAGTGCCATCTAGGGCCTCTTGTAAAAATTTTACTTGTTCACTGCAATACAATTATAGTGGTTCGCTCTTCAGTTTTATGAGGATCACTGGTAGATTCAAAAGTTGTTTTTTACAATGCATAAGACATCTTCAACATACAACATGTCCACTATTGGCTGTGAGTGCATTAGAATCTTAATAATTGGCATTTACTTTAAATCCTCACATATAAGCCACACCTCAAGTACAAGGTGCCCTTTTGAGTTGATGCTAGATGTGTCAGGTGTATCTGGAGTCATATCCTGGGCAGTTTAATATTATTCTGGTGTATAATATTCACCTATAAGAACACACTCTATGATTCCACTGCGGGAACTGATGAATTGATATATAAAGTAATCTGTAAGGGGTGTCTTCACACTGTTGTCTGAAAGCATTCAATGTAGCACTGGAGACTAACTGGCTCATTTTTAATTTAAGCATTGTGTGACACTGTGGGTTTAGTATACACCACCAAATGGGGTTGCAAATACATTGATGCAGTGCTAGAATGTTATACATAGGGTAAATGTGATGAGCAAATGCACCCCCGCCACATCCCAACGTGACAGGTATTTTTTCGATCCTTAGGGTCCCCTGAATAAGATTCAAGATGTTAACATTGATTATCTTGGGATGCACTACTGGTTTTGGCTCATTATCCATGTGCGGGTTGAGACCACTTTTGGGTCAATTTTGGTACCATATTATTCAAGGGGTATGCCCAAGCTTTAAGACTATCTTACCTTGTCTGGATCCTAAAGCCATTGGTCTTGTTGGAAATAAGACTTTTCATTAAGCCCTAATACATGTTTTTAACTTCAAATTTGAGTGTACCAGACAGTCGGAAAGACGGAAGATTGAAATTACAAAGTTCCTTTTTATTACTAAAAAATCTTAAATGTGCTCCAGATACATGTATAAAACTTGCCCTTATCCCCATCTAAGCACAATATCTAATATGATTTATGAAGGTCAAACCTTTCTTAGTAATATGAGACATTTTTCAGAATTCCTTGATGACTATGACACACGTTATTGCCTTGGACGCAAAGACACTACCTTGAGCAAACACGATGCTGTTCCATTTCAATAATCTCCCTCTTTACGTAAATGGATGTTTTTCCATGCTAAATCTTTATCAATTCTCCCATTCTCATGCTAAAAAGAGTGCTAATTTAGAATATGCATGTTTCTACATCATAAAATTTAATGGCAAGACTGTATATGGCTAATATTCAAAATGGCCGACAATAGATTCAGATGTCACTTTGAATTACATAAATGTGCAGTCTAGAAAGTATCTGGTGGGTCCTACCCCCTATAAATCAGCATAGTAGAATACAGTGCTGCATTTGTTTTGTTGCTAAGTGGTGTGGTTGCCTAGCTACAGCAGCTTTCCATAGCAACCAACCTTTCAGCAACATACTCCCCTGATGGTAACTTGTATACAACTCTTCTGTGACTTCCATCATAGGCTAGGAATAGAGGTAATAAAAGGTTGCTAGGTTGTGTGGTGACCTAGCAATATCAGTTTTGCATAGCAACAATGTCTAGATTCATACCTGTAGGCATATACAATCTTTTTATCAGATTGATACACTAGATGGCGTCCTAGTCTACCCCTAGGCTACAGGGGCTACTCACCCGCCCAGTCCCTGTGGCCCCATACGCCTATTTAGGGGGCAGAAACACCTCTCACAATTATACTGTTTTGAAATTGAAAAACGGTTTCAAGAGCTTAGAAATCAGAGATATCCAGAGGGAAAGAGTGTATCTAGGTATCCCATCAATATTGGATTGAAAAATCAAACCAAACACCTTCTGTAGTATTTCAAAATTTGAGGTACACTGTGCAGTGAGTAAGAGAGGAACTCACCATGCCCCTGTAGCAGGGGCAATTTGGCTTGGTCAACACTAACGCCATCTACTATATATCCTTGATAGAACCTTTGTATACTATGGCTTGTGCATAGTCTCCACTACAGGACATAGTTCACTGATTTTAAGTTGCATATAGCCCCCACTTATCTGTGACTATCTGCATACATTTAGACGTGGGGTTCTATGTAAAGCTGCAATTGCTAGGCAACCACATGACATAGCAACCATTTACTATCTATGTTCATACTGTGTGGTGTACACAAGGGAGCTGTATGCAATTTGAAATCAGTGAATCAAGTCCTTGAGGGGAGACTATGCACAAGCCATAGTATATGCATACAGGTATGGATCTAGGCATTGTTGCTATGCAAAACTGCTATTGCTAGGCCACCACACAACCTAGCAACCTTTTATCACCTATATTCTAGTTTATGATGGAAGTCACAGAAGAGGTATATACATGTTTACACCAGGGGAGTATGTTGCTAAAAGGAAACCATGCAGATATGAGCATTCAATCATATTTTCAGGTTTGGTTGCTATGCAAAGCTGCTGCTGCTAGGCAACCACACCACTTAGCAACAAAACAAAAGCAACACTGTATTCTACTAAGCTGATTTATAGGGGGTTGGACCCCCAGGTACCTTCTAGACTGCACAGTTATGCAATTCAAAGTGACATCTGAATCCATTGTCAGCCATTTTGAATTTCAGCCATATACAGCCTCGCCATTAAATTTTATGATGTAGAAACATGCATATTCTTTATCAGCACTCTTTTTAGCATAGGAATCAGGAGAATTGATGAAGATTTAGCATGAAAAAAAAAATCCATTTACATAAAGAGGGAAATTATTGAAATGGAACCGCATCCTATTGGCACAAGGTATTGTCTTTGTGTCCAAGGCAACAAAGTGTGTCATGGTCATCAAGGAATTCTGCAAAACGCCTCATATTATCAAGAAAGGTTTGGCCTACATAAATCATATGAGATATTGTGGTTAGATGGGGATAAGGGCACGTTTTATACATGTATATGGAGTGTTTTTAAGATTTTCAGTTAAAAAAGGAACTTTGTAATTTCAATCTTCCGTCTTCCCAACTGTCTGGTACACTCAAATCTGAACTCAAAAACAGGGCTTAATGAAAAGCTTATTATGTCTTATTTCCAATAAGACCAATAGCTTCAGGATCCAGACAAGGTAAGATAGTCTTAGAGCTTGGGGACTGCGCATACCCCTTGAATAACATGGTACCAAAATTGACTCAAAAGTGGTCTCAACAGCACATGGATAATGAGCCAAAACCGGTAGTGCATCCCAAGATAATCAATGTTTATATCTTGAATCTTGTTCAGGGGACCCTAAGGATCGAAAAAATACCCATCGCATTGGGATGTGGGGGGTGCATGGTGGGCCCTATCAGCCCCCGGCCTTTTAATCACAGGGCAAATTTGAGGGTGAATCAAACATTACTTACATGTCATTCCTTAAAGGATAAACAGGTTATAAGAATGCCATGCCAGTTCTCCTAAGAAATGCAATTTGGTTGCGAAAATACTCAGCACACTGAGTGGCAGGTGGGAAAAAGGGTCAGATGGGAAACGTGTGGAAAACAAGACCAAAACATGGTCAATGAGATAATGAAATAACTGAATGTCATTCAAATGCTAAAAATAAAACTAATTCTTTGGAAATAATCTTCAATATCAGCTATAAACAAATGTGTTGTGTTTTCATTGGCAGGAGGAAGCCCTATCTCAGAAAACAAAGTATTTGGAAGAGAGAGTTTAAGCAAGGTAAATTAGGTTTGAATTTAAAGCATACATAATCAGTTACATATGGCTAGTCTGATATTAACTACACTTAAGAGAACATGAAGCAGTGTATTTCATGTTCTACTTGAAAATGATAACCAGTCAAATGATTGATTTGTTCAACATTCATGGGACTGTCTCAATAGCATATTGACATTTAGTCCTTTCTTCCTCAGTCTAGATGTGTATTTAAAAACGTCTAACCATAACAGAAGTGACCGCATCTATGGATGACTAAATCTATATGAGATGAATAATCAAATCTAGGAGGTGAGGTCAATGGGGGAAACAGCTACTGGGGCTGCATTTCTCTAACCTTCTCAAAGGATAATAAGTGCTATTTCTTATTTGCATAGTCCCATAGGCATTGTCTTTGATCCCTCAGATGTTGTTTACTGAGGGGGAATCCCACAACAAGAAGCATGTAGACCTGGGCAAGATCATATGAACACAAACTGGTCACCTCATGCCACAAGAAACTTCAAGTTTGTTGCCTTTTATGGATCCAGTATGCCCACTGTTAGTATGGAAGTGGACTACTTCTTTGTGGACTCCCAATGAAGTTGTTCATCTCCTTCATGCCCTCAACATGAAGGTCCCCACTCAACAGAGGGTGCCAATCAAATCAACTCTATATTTGCTACAGGCAAATGATAGCATAGAAGTTATTGAGTTCATATCAGTGAACTGAGGGCTGCAGCAGGAAAGAATACGGAGCATACTTATGCTGCAGTAGCTGAGCCCATGCCACTTAATGAGCAGCAGATTGAGCGTACACAGGCCTGCCTGATGGACTTATAGCCTGGTAATTGACTGTACCAAGATTGGTCAGACTCTGACTACTTCCCCTCCCCTTACACTGCCTCCATATGAGTGCTCTTACAGACCACAGGTTAAAGTGGCTTTACACTTGAAAGCAACCATCCAACTCCTTTTTTGTATTGGGATGGATAAGTTACTAAATGAGGATATTGTGAAGTTAAATTGATGAGGGATAGGCAATTGAGGATTATCATAATACCTCATGTATTTAAGCCTCACCTCATATAAGAGGATGGAACCATAGTCGGCCTTATAGGATCATCTGAATTTGGGGCTGTGCCTCATATGTGAGGATTTTCTACCATAGAACAACATAAACCTGCCCAAAATATGATCCCAGACATGCTTTATAGGCCTGTCTTGAACTCAGGGTGTGCCTTATACATGAGGTATTACAGAATTGTTCTTAGATCTATAACCTGTGTCACCTACCCTAGCCTTACAGTGGCTGTCTGAAACTTAGCAGTCTAAATGTTCCCTTTCAATGTTGACTTCCATCCATTGGGCAAGGCAGTAATTCACAAATAGGGCTGTAGCAGACTGGAACTGCCTCTGGACAGATTTTGATTGATCTCCCATTAGCCCTCACACATGACAGGAGTTTGCTCTTGTAGAGCGACCATGTGACCAAGTGCCATGTCATGGATAAATGACATTCTCTTTACATTAACTGACAGTGGAGTTAAGACTGCAGCCTATCTATACTGTATTGATATGTCTGTGCATTTTCCTAATACATGAAAACCATTTTCAGTAACCCTAGAGGAGTCTTTTCTATTCAGAGATGAAGTATGTCATGTATTTTATTCCCCCTGTCATCCCTCGTGTATGCATCTTTTCAACCGAGGATAGAAAATAGTTGATTTGTCCAAAACCCTTTGATTGCAGGCTAATGACAAACAGGAGGGAATAGTCAGGTGCTAGGTAGGGACTTAGGATTGACTAACCAATTACTGCTTCTAATGAATAGTAGGATCAGAGCTTGGAGTTTAGCTTCTTCTTGTTCACCACTTGTATCGTGTTCCCTGATGGTAGCCAGCTGCACTGAAAAAAGTCTTCCGGACAAAATGACATGTATACCCATGTCAACTTGATTTGACACAGAGAGCACACGTCATTGGGACATGTGCACATATGTCACCATGACAACTGTAGCATACAGTAATCCTCATATGATTTGACATGCCTTAAAATCCCATGTCATCTGTGAGTTGATTAGGGTCACGGCCATGTCAAAGGCACTTGACATGTGATGGTTTGACATACATAATTGTTCTAGGATATTCCACTAGATGGAGCAAACAACCATTTTGGTACCAGGACTAATCACTACCAAGAAGTACTACCAACACTTGAGACATTTGATGTATCTGTGTCATTTTGTTTTCATGAAGAATAGATCACTAAGGTCTGTAAATACTATTGTAGGGGCCGGTATCGTCGTATATATATTAGTGCCGTTCATCCGAGAGACGTGTTCGTGTGGTGCCTGTTCCTTCTATGCCAGCTAGGTGTCGCTTTGTGATACCCCGTTGGTACAAGAGGGGGCGGCACCATGCCTCGCATCCAGCTCCTACTAAGGAGCCGGACGAGCGGCAGAAGGTGACTGGACCTAGTCCAGTCCAGACGCGCAGTTTAACCTGTAGACTAGAGTGCAATAAAGTCCTACCCGAGAGGTAGGGGTTTCTGGGGCTTTGCCCAACCCGAACTACTCGTGTTGTGTTGGTATTTCTAGTGGTAAGCGAGCCAAAGAGCCACCCAACATATAAGTCAATACGAACCATTACACTGGTGCCGTGACCAGTTGGTTCGGGGGTGGTGCGCGGCCACATTGGCCGAAAGCCTCGGGAAACCCGAAGCGGATCCCCCCAGCCCCGGGCTAGAGGGATTCGAAGAGGATGACTTCACATCCCAGCATCTGTTGTTAGACTGGAAACCCAGTCAACAACAAATGTATAATCCAGCGGGTGGCCGAACTGTTTCCTCGACACCTGGTCTGATGGACGGTGCCACGGGTGATGGTATCGTAAACTTGTATCCGGGTACACCCCAAATGGGAGTACCGGATACGGGATTGTTCAAGGGAATAATAAAACCCTCAACTTTAGACCTGAGTGATTGGTCCCAAGCTATGACTAGCAGACGCCAGCTGTGTCCTATTGTACCAGCAGGCTCGGCTAGTAACTTGGGTATGCCAGTGGCACCGAGCCCTGGAATACGTACTGCGACCCCCCCAGAAGCAGTACCAGATGGTCCAAACGAAGTACCCCCATTAATGACATCGTCGGACCATGACAGCGACGATGGCAAAGCCATAAGGGACGCAATAGTCCCAAGCGTGAATGCGAAGGATAAGCCTAGGGGTACTGAACCGAAAAGCTCGGAAAGGCATCACCTAGGCCGATCGCTAGACGAAGGCTTGTCTGACTCCATGTTTAATCCTGGAGGCAGTCGCAGGTCTATATACGGACGTCGGATGGGCCCCGGGTATAAAACTACCCCGGCCTATTTGAAAGCCAAAGAACGGGTAGAGTTACAAGCTAGGCGGCAACATGAACAATTCATGGCGGCCCAATTAAAAATAGAAGAGGAAACTAAGTCTCGGATCGGAAAATTACGTTCCGATGAGCAGGAGGCGATTCTAAAAGAATCTGACCTAAAGTATCGTCTAACTTCGGCAACCCATCGTTTGGAAAGGAAGGAGAGAGACGAACGTGAGAAAGAGAAAAGATTGGCCGAGTTGGAACTCGAAGAAGCCAATAGACTTAGAGCAATCGAAAAGGCTAGAGCCGAAGAAGTTGCTAAAGCCCGGGATGTAAACAGATTACAATCCGAGTTGCATGCTATGGAGGAGAAGCTAAAGAAACTTCAACTCCGAAAGGTGGAGACAGAGGCCAAAATGGTCTCGGAACAAGCCGAGATAAGGAAGGAGACCAACGAGTACCAAAGGTCTCAGAAAGAAAAAGGTGAAAAGTACCGCTTATTAAAGGATACTTTTAAGCGAGAGGCTTTAGCCGCTCAGGAAGAACGAAACCGAGCTGTGTCGGAAAATGAAAAGATTCGATCCGAAATCTTAGCAGAAAACGCACAGCTGAGGAAGGAACAGCGAAACCTGACCACAGATCTAGCTACCCTCACAATAAATAAGTCTGCCATGGAGAGTTATTTACAAGAGCAGGAGCAAGCGAATGCCCCTCCGGCGAGTAAGGACACAAACCCGAACTCGACTTTCGTTAAACAGGGCGACCCTGTCTCCTGTTCTACGCCGAAGCATCCGCCGTATAATCCTTTTGTCAATGATAATGCGACGCGGAATGTAGATCAAGGGGGAGTTTATATTAGAACCCAAGATAAACATGGCCGAACTAGTAGAGTCCGGATAAGTGAAGTCCCCATAGTCCACAATTTGGACCCGGACTATGTACCACGGGAAGCCTCTGACAGCAGTGCAGAGACTAACGGATTCCACATACATGTGGATCCGAGTGACAGTGTGGGGTTGGGAGCTGGTAATGACAGCAACCAACCCAATCCATCAAACGATGGCAGTCATCCGACGGGTAACCAGCCTTCAAGCGGCGGTTATCAAAGCACACAAGGAGGGGGCGGTACCCCGGGTCCCACAGGCTACAGTGGTACCTCGGGTCCCGGCCCTAACCAGGGTGGCGCGGGTTATACGAACCACAGTGTGCCACAGTGGACGTATACGCAGCCACCACCACCACCTCCACTGGGCAATACGAGCTTCGGTGGTATAGGGGGCAACCGAACCTTAAATGAAACAAAGGCGGTTGAATGGAGCAAACAGCAATGCACTAGATTGATGTATGCTCATAATTCTGCCCGAAGGGTAGCCGTTATTCCAAAAGAATATGACGGTACTCGGCCTTGGAAAGAGTGGTTTGAAGACTTCATCAATGTGATGAATTGTAACGGGTGGACCCCATACGAGGCCAAGCCACATCTGGTAAGATGTTTGAAGGGCGGTCCAGGTCGCATGGCTGTAGAGCAATGGCGTACCTGGTATGGTCTCGTTGGAAGTTTTGAGCAGTTGGTAGAATCTGCTAGTGGACTGTTATGCAACATGGTCAAGGAGGACCCGATGGTCCGTTTCAAGAAACGTACACAGAAGCCTCACGAAGCTTTCCGAGCATACGGTATGGAGCTCCATGCCCTGCTAAGCAAGGCCAGACCCGGTACTGAAAACCAGGACTGGTATATGGACGATTTGATCACACAATTCGTCAAGGGTCTGAGAGACCGAGATGAGCAGATTGCTGCCAGGGATGCCTGGAAAGAAGGCGTAACGCTCCACGACATATTTAATGGTATAGATATGGCCGTGAAGAAGCGAACAATGTTAGCCGGAGACATACCGAATGCCAGCAGCTCGGCTCCCCTGGTGTCAGTAGTCCAGCAGTCTGGGGCACAAGTCCCCTCAGACGATTTCGAATTGATTGAAATCGAACAGGAGGACGGAACCTTCTGTTCGGTTTAATTAAGGAAGAATACGATGGGTAGGAAATATATTCGAAGGAAAGCTCTCAATAAGCCAAGGGACTCTAGACCACCACCCGAGGTCAAGAGTGACCCGAAGGCCAGTGAGAAAGCATCCAAACCTTTCGTAAGCGCCGATAAAGTGAAGGGTCAGTCCCCGGACATGACCAAACTTATGGAGGACATGTGTAAGAAAATTACAGATGCCATCCAAGCTAGTCGGTAGAGACCCCGAGTGGATCGCCGAACTGTAAAGTGTTTCAGGTGCCAGCGCATGGGACACTATTCATCTGAGTGTACCGCTGCTAAACCGGTAATGGCTGCCTTCTATGAAGCCGAAGACAATGGCGAAGGAAGGGAGAACACTACGGATTCCACTGACGTGGAAAACTAGTGGGGGTTGTATCAACGGCATCTGATACGACCCCAAGGAAGAACGAATGCCAAAATGCTACCGGGGGTAACCCGGTGGAAGATTTCGAATCAATTACACCTGGAGGCCGGGTGGCCGGGGGTGCGCACCCCTGCACCTTGGCCGGGGCCGGGGACCCTAGTGTTTGTATGTATGAGAGTGAACATATGGAGGCGAGTGGCCACACTAGGGGAGAGGAAGGATGGATCAAAGAGTTGATCCGAGTGTGTGGGACACGCCTTCCCCCAAGTCATCCGTGTCTGGAATTCCTGAGAGGACTCGGATTGAATCTTGGTGATTCGGGAGACTTTCGCCAGTTTACCAGTAACCCCTCACCCTTAGGGGGGAGACGGTGGTATGTACCCATATCTGTAGAAGGCCGGGTAGGAGAATTCTTGGTGGATACCGGAGCTAGCCACTCCTGTGTGTCCAAAAGGTTTTTCGACTCGGTGGCCAGCAGCCATGAGAACCTCAAAACGGGGGTAAATGCTTGCACGGCCGACGGAAGCAGCATGCGTACATTTGGTAGTACGTTTATGCCTATCCGTATAGGAGGCAAAGAATTTGTTCTTTCGCCAACTATAGCAGAGGTTAGTGATGACGGAATCCTCGGACTGGATTTTGCAAGCTTATACGGGGCCGTCTTGGACCCGAGGGACGGTATGATGAGTATACGGAACCCGTATGGCTTGCATGTCCAATGCGTATTGAGACAGGTGTCTTCGGTCGCATCAGTGATACATACGGTGAAGATCCCACCGGGTACCACTTGCGATGTCCTTTGTGGCGGGTCCATGGCTCAAAGGGATGAAACTGGAGTCTAAGAACCCGATACGGTGTACTTGTCGAGCGTCGGGTTAGACTCAGTGGATACATTAGTGGCTAATGCAGCTTGGACTGTATTACCCATGACTAACCGAAGTGGTTCAGTAGTCTATTTGAGGCGAGGCGACTGTATTGGGAGGATGAGCTCGGTAGAACATGTCGCCGAGGCCAAATTCAATAAACCACTGAACCCTGTTAGTAAGCATCCTCTGGATGAAGAATTCCAAAAGCTGATTGATCAGTCTGATTTAGAAAATACGGAGGATAAGGATTGCCTGGCGAAACTCCTACAGAAGTACGAGAGTGCTTTCGGTAGGGAGGGAGGACCGGTGGGTCGATCCAATAAGGTGTTGCACACCATAGATGTGGGCAACGAGAAAACTTTTAAAATTCCGTATCGTAGACTTTCTCTAAAGAAGAAATTAATTTGCGAAGAGGAAATACAAAAACAGTTAGACCTAGGGGTAATCGTGCCCAGCTCGAGTCCCTGGTCCAGCCCTGTTTGTATGACCACTAAGAAAGACGGTACAATCCGCTTTTGTGTCGACTACCGGAAACTGAATGGTTTAACTAAGAAGAACTCGTATCCTTTACCAAGGATAGACGAGACTTTAGATAGCTTGGGCGGAAACCAATGGTTCTGTACCTTGGATTTACAGTCCGGGTATTGGCAAATACCGATGCACCCCGATGACAAGGAGAAGACAGCATTCTCCAGTCATATGGGGCTATTCGAGTATAATGTCTTACCCTTCGGATTGTGTAACGCCCCCGCTACATTCGAGGCTATGATGGAATCCTTACTGAGTGATCTTTTGTGGAAGAAATGCCTGGTTTACTTGGATGATGTGGTCGTGTTCGGCAAATCGTTCAAGCAATGCCTGGCGAATCTGCAATTGGTCCTCGACCGGATACTATCAAACGGTCTTAAACTTAAACCCAAGAAGTGTAATTTGTTTAAGAAAAACATTACATACTTGGGAAGGATCATTACTCCTAACGGGGTGAGTGCGGATCCGGAAAAATTAGAAGCTGTAGAAAATTGGGAAAGACCTATGAGTGCTAAGGAGGTGAGATCATTTTTAGGATTCTGTTCCTATTATCGTGATTTCATACCAAATTACTCTCGTGTGAGCTTCCCCATGCAGTGTTTAGCTCACTGGACTCCGGGTAGGGCACGGGACCCTTTCCCATGGACCAGCGAGCAAGAAGAATCTTTTAATAAAATAAAAGATTTGTTTAGGAATACACCCGTGTTGAAATATCCCACTCCCGAGGGACATTTCATCTTAGACACCGATGCGAGCAATGATGCAATTGGGGCAGCTCTCTCACAGGTCCAAGGGGGAGTCGAAGTGCCAATAGCATTTGCTAGCAACACGTTAAGCAAGACACAGCGAAACTATTGTACCACCAAGCGAGAACTCCTCGCTGTGGTGGTGTATACGAAGAAGTTCAAGCATTTCCTTTGGGGAAGTGACTTTACCTTAAGAACCGACCATTCGTCTCTTAGGTGGCTCCTTAATTTTAAGGACGCCGAGGGGATGATAGGACGATGGTTAGCTCACCTATCCGAATTCGGATTAGAGCATAAGCAAATAGAGCACCGACCCGATACTAAACATATCAATGCGGATGCCTTGTCGAGACGACCCATCCGAAGGTGCCAAAATGCCACTTGTGATGACTGCGGAGCCCACAATTCTGTGGTAGCCGGGTTGGTATTTAATCATACCACCCCCCGTATCCCCTGGGAGGAGGCTGTGTGTAGCTATCTTGATTGGTCCCCGGAGACCATCAAGAAGTTCCAACAGTCGGATCCCACCACTGCGCGCATAACGGAATACCTACGGACAGGTATTAAACCGGCAAGGCCGCTGGTATCCCTAGAAGATAGGGAGGCGAGGCAGTTGCTAGCCCAATGAACCGAGCTAGAGATCCGAGACGGCATACTGTGCAGGTGGAAGACAGCTCCCACCAACGGTAGGCTGTTGCAAATAGTGATACCCACCCCGATGAGGAGGGATATCATGTATTATTGCCATGGCCATCAAACAAGTGGCCATTTCGGCAAGAAAAGGTCAATAGAGCGCCTACAAAGGCGTTACTACTGGCCCGGTATGAGAGGCGACCTGCTTCGGTGGATCGCCACTTGCCCGGATTGCTGTAAAAACAAGCCGAGACCCGGCCTGGGTAAGCAACCCCTATCCCAGGAATTGTTTGGTATCAGATTCGCTCGAGTGGCGATAGATATCATCAGTGGAATTAAAACGACGCCCCGAGATAATACTTTTATGATGGTCGTAACCGACTATTATACCAAGTACACTCGGGTGTTCCCCCTTCCTAACCACAAAGCCGCCACGTGCGCGGAGGCATTTGTGAAAGGCTGGGTGCTACATTTGGGTGTTCCCCTTATGATGCACAGCGACCAAGGGAGGGAGTTCGAGTCGGAGCTATGGCAGGAAATGTGCCATTACCTAGCCATCTGCAAGATCCGAACAAACCCATACCGACCACAGTCGGATGGGCAGGTAGAGCGTTTCAACAGAACCCTCATACAAGTGCTAAAGCCCCTGGTCAATACCCACCAGGACGACTGGGATGAACAGTGTGAGTTTGTGGTACATGCCTACAACAACACTGTCCATTCATCCACTAATTGCACTCCCAACTTGCTTGTGTTCGGCGAGGACATCATAATGCCCGCCGACTTAGTGTATGGAGTGGTTGGTATAGACCCGGAGGCGCCCTGCACTGTGTTGTTTGTGGAGTCATTAAGGGACAGGTTCAAACAGGCATACGAGGCCGTTCGTAAAGAACTGCTGAAGAGTGCGAAGTGGCAGAAGGTGGGTTATGACACCAATGCTAAACGAACTCGTTTTAATGTAGGGGACAAAGTCCTAAGGTATTATGAGCCGCTGGAGAAGCTGAAGCTCGTAACGCCTTGGGAAGGTCCGTTTAAAATAATTCGTGTCATCTCCGAATCCACGGTGATGATTGAGGACTGCCTAACTGGTAGGAAATGGAAGACAAATGTCGGAAAACTTCGGCCCTGGAAGGGACGCGAAGAGGCGGAGAGGGAGTTCGGCTACAAACCACCTGTATCTGTCCCTAGGGGACCGAGCGTGGTAGTACCGACGAAACGCCCTAGAGGCCGGCCGAGAAAGACGCCGGGAGACGAGGGTATGGTGAAAAAGAAGACGAAGGCCAGGAAACGACCTAATCGTAAGAAAAGGAAAAATGTCTCGCTGAGTGAAGGCATTACGTATGGGAAGGTGCCCGCAGTGGCTAAGCGGAATCCAGAAAGGGCCGTACGTAAAGCCGGGAAAAATAAAAGGCTAACCGAAGGCGTTAGACACAGTCCCCGGTTGAGGTCTGCCGTAACCTAACTCAGTACACAACGAGCTGCTGCGTGTTGTCCGCCATAGGCGGGTAACATACGTTCCACGGCTGGAGATTTCGAACGTGCCCTCCCCGGGGAGCTGTATCCCGTGAGCGGCGGTCGGATTAACCGGTACATTCGCTTTGAAGCGTTGTATAAACCGCCAAACTCCAGCAGATAGCACTCGGGTGGTAGGCCACGTCTCGCATGTCGAGTCGAATGTTAGTTCGGATCTAGTTCCCTAGGTGGCGCCGCGGGTGCAGCGGGAAAGCTTGGAACTAGGTCACCGGATAGCCACGGCGGGATCTCGCGAGGCGAGATGCGTGACGTCATACTGGTCATAACTAGAGCGGACTCGTGGTGGTTAGACGCCACCCGTTTTTGTTCTAGTTAGTGTTGGCAGTTTACAGGCCCCTAGCTGTCGGTTAGCTTGCCTAACATCAACCTTTTGTTGGACGAATCCTTCGGGAGGAGTCCAACACAGACGCCAATTCATTTGGAAGTCGTCCTAAGTGCCATGGCACAGGGGACGATTGACGCCGCGCGTCAAACTGCCAACTTTCTGTTGGAACTAGGCGAGGACCCGAAGGTCCCGTCTCGGGTCGAGGAATCTATGGATTCTTCGACAGAGGAGGCCGCCCGGACGCTCTCGGCTATGGCCGAGGCCACCGACCGGGAGAGGATGCCACCTCCACCACCACCACGCCCGGAGCGCTCGTCTGCAGCAGCCGCTTCGGGTAGCAAAGTGGATGTCTTGGACATTCAAATGTATCCTCCGGGATTTAAGACTCGGATCGAACGTATGGCACACGTCGATCGCGAGGCCGGTGTTGTGTACACCTCCTGGGGGACCTACATCCCCATGCACGCCTCCATGTTCGGATGCGGACCATTGGCGGTGGAGCAGGGCGTGCCCGAGCCCATACCAGATGATTTCAAGACTCTGGTAATGGACTCGTGCAGTGACGAGTTGGCTGACAATATGCCAGTCTCTTGGCTTCGCAACTACCTGAAGTTAGCGGAGAAGATGGCGGTCAACGAGAGTCTGGCCCGAGCTGTGTTGATCTCCGAGGGCATCACCCGAAAGGCCTCTGAGTTAAGGGAGTCCGAATCCGACATGGATACAGACTCCACAGTCACCTTGTCGTCGGTGGAAACCGACCGGGTCAAGCGATTGACCCGTAAACCTGCGCCTAAGGGTCCTCTCACCGAGAGCGATCTGGAGGCTGAGGATGTCCGCATCGCCGTCGAGAGGTCCACAACCGAGACCGACCCAGCTGCCGACATCCCGGAGGCACCTGGCGAGATCTCGGAAGAGGACATCTCGCGCCAGCAGGCTGCTGTAGAGGCAAAGCGAGCCGAGCTTGCCAAACAGCAGAATGAGCTCACCGCAGCTCGCCGGGCCCATCGCAAGCAGCAGGCCCAACAGAAAGCCAAGGTCTCTTCCGACTCTGACTCCCCAGTCAGCGGAAGGAGGAGCCCTCGTACAGAGGACAGGAATCCACGGGAGTCGGATTCCAGTCCTGAGATGCCGGCACAGCCCACCAAGGTTCAGCGCCGGAAGAAGAAGAGCGGAGCGAAAGCGTCTCCGGCCGAGCCCACGCCCCCCACCAAGCCGAGGGGTAAGGGTCAGCCGAAAGCGCCCGCTTCCACCACCACACCCTCAACCACCACAGTAGCCACCTCGGCTGTAGCTTCCACTGCCAGCACCAGCGGAAAAAGCGCCAAATCCTCTGCCAAGGCTTCGGCTGGTACCACCACCACCAGCCGAGCGAACAGGGGAGCTGGTATCTACACGGACAGTGAGGATAGCGACAGCGATCCAGAACTGCCCGAGTCGGCCAAATCTGATTTGGAGTCCGTGACAACGTGGGAAGAGATGACCACGGATGTCCCGAAGGACGACAATCAGAAATGGATGTGGAAGAATGCAGCCGAGGGGTTCAAAGAACGGACTCCTCGCTGCTTCGCGGACTGTGCCTATGACACGGTCCACTACATGTGTCCCGGCGCCGTCAATAAGGACGGTGATAGCGATGACGAGGAGTGGATGAAGTCCGGCCCCTCGGATACTCCTGTAGGTAAATTCTACCTCATTTGGATTGACCAGCTGAAATCCAAATTGGGGTCGATTTACAGCTACGAGGCCCGGACGAAAGTTCAGTGGGCAATGACCCAATGGGGACCAACCGGCAGCCGCCGACGGTGCCCATTCGAGTCATGCCAGCTGGCTCTCACGGGTGAGAAGATGTTCGAGACGAAGCCTCGCTTCGCTCGCCACATTGTTGAACATCACATGCACCACAAGCCTGTGATGATGTGTGTGCTTGGGGACCGCCCAAGCAAACATTGTGATGGCTCGTTCAGCACTCACCGGCGCCGAGACATGGCTCTGCACTTGCAGAAGGCCCATGGCATCGGCCTGGAGAAAACCAGGAACGAGCCATCAAGTGCTTCAACGAGCTCCTAGCTAACTGGGCCTCGTTGAGCGCCAAAGACGTCAAGGAGCAGGCATTCGAGACCGGATTCTGCTCGTGGAAGAGCGGCAACTTGTTGACCTTCTTCCAAATCAACTTCTCGTCCACGAAATTCGGGATGCCCAGTGAGGTGAACCTGAAGGTGAAAAAGTGGCGAGGGGATGATAAGCGAGAGAGGGCCAAGGCCCGCTCGAAGGGTCCCGGCGGAGGCACAACAACAACTACCGGTGCTTCCAAGAGGACCCGAGCAGACCGGTCCGTGAGCCCTTCGGGTGGCAAGGACCAGCCAAGACCAGCTAACCCAGCTGATCGTCGCGAGTCGGGACAACAAGTCTCGGCTCTGGATATGCCCAGCAACCAGGCCCGTAGGGCGGTTAGCCAGGCAACCACACCGGCGACTCCAGCCACCACCACTACACCTGCACCCGCGGAACAACGCCCGGGCGAAGCCTCTGGCAGCCAGGATGATGGGGGCGAAATCCTCGCTCCCCCATCCGGGTATTCGTCCTATTGGGCCGGAGAGGGATCTTCCGGCAAGCGCCCCACGTATAGTGAGTACGCGGCGAAGTTCCCCGCAGTGGGGCCAGCTGGACCCGAGTCGCAGGTCCTTACCTCCCTGGGCCGGACCAAACCCCGTGGTAGAGGCCGTGGTGGGCTGGAGTCCACCCGAGCTTCCCCGGGTGGTGGCCGAGGCCGGGGCGGTCTAACGGTTGAGGGCCCGTCTGCTCCTCCAGCAGGTACTCCGCCTGCCTCAGTGGAAGCCACCGTGCCTCCACCAGTCATAGTTCCACCAACGGGCCCTCGGGTACCCCTGATGGAGCTAATTTCGGATACGCTGTCAGGTCTTCAGGATCCGAACAAGTTTGTTGACCACCTAGATGTCCAAACGGTTCACATCCAGAATGAACTGATAGCGGAGTGGCAGGCATTGCACCGCCAGAAGTCAGTCGACTACTGGCGGGCGATGACTGAAGCCACCCTTAATCTGGTATACGAAATCCAGAAGAGGGAGGAAGACAAGATCAGGCAGCTGGAGAAGGACAGAGTCCAAGAGGCTCTCGAATCCTGCCAGAAGGAAGCTGAAAAGCTTGAGGAGTTTCACCAAGCTGAAAACGCCAGATACATACATAGGTTCAAGGAGGCTGACCTCAAGTTTTTCCTGGCATTCGGGAAACATCTGGAGGAGTGGGACGGCTTACCGTCGTCCCTTATCTTCATACCGGATGTACCCCCGGATGCCCCACCGGTCCCGGTTACTCCACCGGTTCCGGCCACTCCACCGGTCCCGGCTGCCCCGCCAGTTCCGGCAGCTCTCCTGCTCCCGCCCCCTACTGTCACCCGGACTGTTCCAACTGCCACGGTTGCTCCACCAGCATCCGAGGCAATGGACAGTCCATCCGCGGTGATGAGGGCCTTGAGCTTGGAGAGCGATACGCCCAGCGAGGCTTCCGCGGCGCTCTCTGTGAGCAGCTGTAGCAGCTCGGCTCCATCTGCCTCAGTGGAGTCGGCTGAGAAGATGGACACGGATCCGGAAGATCTTTAAGTGTCCATCTGACGGTGTCTCCTTTGTACCCGAGGGTAAAAGCATTTAATATGCCAGAGGCACTGTTCCTTACGCTGGACTCCTAATATCTGGAACGTAACCTGCAGCGAAGATGGACACTAAACCCGACACGCCAAAAGGGATTACCACACCTACCCGGGGCTCCATCTTCCCATCTTCATCAGGGCACATCACAACAGCAACGTGGCTTGCCACCACACATATGTCGCCGGATGGAGCTGCAGAAACCAGTCGTTCCAGATTCGCCGGAAGTCCGGTATATTGTAAGGGTGATCCTGCTACCCTGGTAGGACACCTATATTTATCAGTATTATTATTTTTGTATAAATATATTTTCATACCAAATCTATATTCTTGTAATTAAAACGAACAAAATTTTCTCTCGGGTTATCTACCCCACCTCGGGTCGGTTAGTTAATACTGTAAAATTTTATTCATATCATCTGATTACTCGTCTACCACTTTTTAATGCGTCTCGTTTATAATAATAACACTATTGTAACACTGTTACTACATATCACCATAGGTCGATGGTGCATAAGGCGCCACTTCCTATTCGTTATTATTAATTATCATTACTTCGGGTTATATGCGACGATGCCTCATTATGTACATATTATTTATAATGCCTCTAGATGTTCTATATCCTATACGAACTGTATATATAGACTTACCTATTTGTGTATGATATTACTGTATAAAGCTAAAACAATAGGTACTTGTTAATCACACCTAACCCTAGGTATAGTCTAGTGGGGGTGGTGTAGGGGCCGGTATCGTCGTATATATATTAGTGCCGTTCATCCGAGAGACGTGTTCGTGTGGTGCCTGTTCCTTCTATGCCAGCTAGGTGTCGCTTTGTGATACCCCGTTGGTACAAGAGGGGGCGGCACCATGCCTCGCGTCCAGCTCCTACTAAGGAGCCGGACGAGCGGCAGAAGGTGACTGGACCTAGTCCAGTCCAGACGCGCAGTTTAACCTGTAGACTAGAGTGCAATAAAGTCCTACCCGAGAGGTAGGGGTTTCTGGGGCTTTGCCCAACCCGAACTACTCGTGTTGTGTTGGTATTTCTAGTGGTAAGCGAGCCAAAGAGCCACCCAACATATAAGTCAATACGAACCATTACACTATATATGAATGGTAGTGAATTCTATTTCATTGTTAAATCTGCATTTGTTATTGAATATCAAAATACACACCCACCATCCTGAATACTCCAACTGGAGTGGTTAGACACCTTATGTGTGGGTCAGTGAAAATACCAAAGGACTGTATTCTAACCCACAATCTATAATCTCAGTATCTACAGTACAGGGAGACATATGGCATTGCCATGCACCTCCATGCCCTTGTCTTATTGACTGCATAGAGGTCCTCAGTCAAGTAGGAGTTCTGTAGATAGGAAAAAGTGCCTTAGTGTTGCAGGCCTGTGGGACTATGATATCCCCTGCCTTCTATTATAGGCCTCCCTTGATTGAACCATTGGTACATAGCTATTGACTGCTCTTGACCCTTACATAATTGTCTCACAGTATTACCTAGCACTCAGGTGAATGGACCAGAAATATGTAACGTGTCTTCATTACGCATGTCAAATGGAGTTGACGAACCAAATATGAGAGGGTCAACCTCATTTGACATGCCTTCATACATGTCATGTGGGAGACAAATTGTGACCTGTGCAGTATGCGTCAAAGCGATCAGTGTTCTTCTCTCTGTGTGACATAGTAACCTCATTTGCTCATATACATGGAAATGACATTTAGGGTAGCTGACGACCTCTCATCAGGGCTGTTATTCCAGCACCCCTGATGGAAAAAAAAAACCTCAAATAATAAAGACAACATCAGTGACAGCAATGCTATGACAACTCTACCAAATCATATGTGTATGATTGCATAGGGGTCAACCTTAGTGCGGCATGTCTGAAGACAGCAATCCTCTCCAGTAAGTGATTTTTTTTTTCAGATCGTCAATATATTGAAATTAGCACCTGCCACTCTCACAGGATGATTCATATCTTAGGCTTTGGCCCTGCATCCACTGGAGGCTGAAAGGGGGATTTGGCTGGAGGTTGCAGGGGTCCTGGGGTTGAGATTGGTTGGACTGGAGGGCTGTGGTGGAGAAGGGATGAAAGGGATTATCCCATGGAGGAAGGCGCTGGATCATGCAGGTAGGCACACAAGGAGGATGATTGTAATTTCTCGTGTTTTTGAAGTTTCTACTGAAAAGGTAAGGTGTTCTACTTTAAGCATGAGACCATCAACCAGCATTGGCTCATAAGCGAATTTCACAGTTGCACTATGGTGCTACACAGAACTTTGTAACAATTGCCTTTTTGTTGCCATGATATATGAATGTGACCCTCATGAGTGCTGCATGTGTACATAAAGCTGCAGCAGATGCACCTATGGACACCCAACAGATTATATAGCAACCAACCATGGCTTATAACTGAGTTTGGCTTATGGCTTGAGTTTTGCGGTATTGTGCAAATGCACTATGTGGCACATAAATGGTTGAAGCCTTCAACTTCATGTTTTCCAGGTTAAGGTTGGCTTACTTATTACTTGCACATTTGATGTGAGATCATGTACCTGGTATGAGGGCTGAAGTCATGCGCCTTGCCAACTCTTTCACTGTCATCCTTCTATGGTTTGCATGACTTATATAGGATGTCTCAGTCATATATCATTACAGCAAATCAGGATACTGTGTCAAAGCACCACAGGGTGAAAGACTTCTATTGTGGGTCTTAGTGCTGCTTCCTCATTATTTAGAGGTGTGATGATGGGTGATTTACCTGGCATGCACTGAAGAAGGCATTTATTAAGTTGCACCAGGTAAAATCAGACCCGTCTTCACATACACAGTCATTTTCTGCTTGGCTTCAATTCAGGCTTCAGGTTATCAGCAGATATTTCCTAGTTAATTATGATTCTTTATGTATCAGTCATAAACACAAAGATAGTGCGTAGAAAGTCTTTCATTAGCATGCTGACTTGACAAGCACTGGGATGCTTATCAGTTTGAGTATGTTGTGCCCAAACTTCATTTGATATCCGTTCAATTTTCTTGAAACAATATGAGATGGGCTGATATTAAAGTCTGTGTAGCCAATCCTGTCACATTTGCAAAGGTTTACTAAAATTGTATGTATGTATATATATATATATATATATATATATATATATATATATATATATATATATATATATATATATATATATACCATACATATAGAATAGAAGCAATCAGGACCAGCGGCTTTTTCTCCAGAGAGGACCATAAAGTATGCTGGTAGATTGCAGGTCTCCCTGATTTATACCAAGTTATCACACACAAGATCTACACCCTATTTTGATTCAGCACAAGGCTCCCCAGCAACTTGACAGGGTCAGAGATTGAGATGAGATATACTGATACTCTGGTGAGAAGGTGCATATATGATACATAAACTCAGACTGGAGGTTAGAGGCAGACATACAGAGTATGGTTATGATAAGAACACACACAGTGTATTGCAAGGGCGGGAGCTATTGCTTTGTCTTAATAGGATGTATAGGTTCATCCTCAGTATGAGTATGGAATCTGTATTTCATTTTTTTATGTTAAGACCAAGATTAACTATAAATCTCTATGGAAAGACTCATTCTCCACAGGGGAGAAACCATTCTTCCAGGCTCATTCCCCGCTGTTACTTCATCAAAATGGCCTTAAACCCCTCATTAAGATGGAATTTCATGGGTATATTGATACTTAGATATATTTAGGAGAGGACTTCGTAAAAAGGCTACCCACAGTTGTGGTGGCAGAACCCTAAGAGATCTAACATGTACATGGATGATGTGAGGCAGGCACTTAGCAAAGCTATTGATATTGACATGGAGGATTCTGACAATGTAATTGTTGTATGGGGGAAATTGCAACAGTCATTCAGTGACCTCAGGTCTGGGCCTTCTTCCTGTCAGACCTATTTATTGCATGAGTAGATGTTGCATGGTGGGATCGTGTTATAATCATTCTGGTATTGTTCCTTTTGATAATAAACAATCAAGGAAAACATGGCCTATTCAGCACAAAACAAAGGGGTATCACAGAACTAAATAAGATTATTGAGATGAGCATCGGTGATTGAAATTTAAGAAATCAGGACACTGTAAATAATAATCGTTAGATATACCAGGGATCCTTGTAAAAATGAACAGTGAGCCACCATAATCATGAACCCGTGTAGTTGAAAAAAAAAGAAAAAAACAGGTGGTAGGATGGTGGTAAAATGAGTCTCTGTGAAAATAACAACGGATCTCAGGTGACTTTTGGAGAAGGATTCTGCCATTATTTCAACAACATTATTTGTACAGTGTAGGATTATTCATGTACTGGTCATCGAATCCAACAAAACGTAAAATTTGTTAGCTAGGTCATAGAGATGAAAATCTTTTAAATATAAACAACACAACTAGAGTCCAACATCCCTTTAATAGTGGCTTTTATTAAATTGAATATTGAACCTACAGTTTCGACGTTTTATGCATTTTCATCACGGTTATTTCGAATTCAATCATGACTCATGACTCACATCCGAGATGAAAATCATGTCAGATTAGAGATTCCACTAATAACCAACTACACAGTCTTGTAAAACCCAATCTTAGTTAATTTGATTATCTTTCTTTATGCTTTAAGGCTTAATTGCTTAGATCAATTTAATCAATTTGTATTGTTTTCTGACAATGGGAATCCAGTCATTGTACCTTGGCAATGCCAATGTGCTTCTCTTTGCCTTGATTGCCTTCTTCTGAGCCCCAGGAAATTACACTTGATGCAAGTCCTGATTTAAAATCTTCTAGTGAAAGATTCATGCCAAATGCTGACCACATGTGGTTGATACAATCTTTAAGTGTTTGCTTGTTCTTTAAAAAACATTTTTAGTATCTTGATATGACATGGCATTTTTTCCTCAGATTCAATTTGTTTTTCACTACAGTGATTTGTGTGCAGAAAATATATGCTTCAAGAAATTAAGATGTTGCCTGTAGGTAATATAGTGTGATTTAAGTATCAAAAGATTGTCTAGGTTGTATTTGCTTTGAAATGTGATATTGCTCTTCACTTATTTTCAGGCAATTGGCACAAATCTGAAATTAGCTTACATTTCTGTACAACTGTGAGGTGTCTTGTTATCTCCAGACTACTGGAAAAAAGACGTTGCAGCACTCACTCAATAGATTTATTATCTCTGCCACATGAAAAGTAAGTTGATCTGTGGCAATGAACCAGCTGTATTTAACAAAAAGGGGCCCATATTAACCTCATTTGCTGGCTAATGGGGTTAGTCCTTTAGAGTTTCTCCTTTAGAGTTAAATAAGAAATGGGATTTGGTAACTTTTAGTGCTAGGTTACACCTAGTTGGACACATTGGGGTCACACATGAAGACACCGATTGTTGCCCACTCTAGTTACAGATAAAAACAAGCCTGTATGGATTTTCATAGAAGTAAGATTAACGGTTACCCTGTTTAGGATCACACTAAATAAATAAAGCTTAGTGATACCTTATGAGCTATTTGCATTGTTGCATCAGGTTAACCTCACGGACATCTTTCTGTGATGCATTCATGAAAGAACACTAATGAGTTGAATGTTAGTTTGGCATACATGCATTGTAAGGATAGATGGGTACGCTGCATGCTCCAGTGGACGATGCACTACTTAAAGGATTACCAGCCTAATGGCTACACTAGCTTGTTATGTCAAGATTTGGCCTCTCTGCAGAGAAAGACAAAATTCTTTTTGTATAGACAGCTTTCCAATGAACCATTCTCTTACGAGGGGAGAGAGAAAGTCTGTTTAAGATTATCATAATTCATTACCACATCAGCACCAGGATTTCCTGACAGGCCACAGTGCATTGAGGCACCATGAAGACTTTTAAAGGGTTAACAGCTAATTGACCATTAAGACACACGACTGGTTTCTTTGGGTGTTGACCTTTTCCCTGGCCCATTTCCATTCTCATCATGGAGATGGCACCATCCCACACTGGGGTCTGCACTCTATATGAACAACCTTGGTTCTCATGGGCCCCTGTTGTACCTCTGCTGTATGCAGCACTGTGTTGCTAGTACACACCAAACAGACCACACAATGAATAGGAACTACTTGATTGTCTTGCTAGGATTCCTGCCCTCACTGCAACTCAACATCCTGTAAACCCCAACACAGCCAGGTTAAGATACTGGCAGGCCCTGGTTAAACATGGTCTTCAAACAAGGCAAAGGTCTGTGTGATGAATGAATATATATATTGAACAAGTAACCAATGGATAACTGATGACGAGTGGGGGTTATCGATGGATAATAAGACGAGGCCGTAGGCCGAGTCTTATTATCGTCGATAACCCCCACGAGTCATCAGTTATCCATTGACTACTTATTTTATACCACGAAACCAATAAATAATCAATATAATACCAATAAATTCAATTTGAAAACAAAAATTATTCCCCCTCCCGGGACTCGATCGTCTCGCTGTTATGTTTGTGTATAATACGCCTCTGCGCCCGGCAGCGGACAGCGACAGCGCACACGGCAAAAAAAGACGCGTCCGGCCCGGGAATCGATCCACGGACCTCTCACAGCTGAGCGCGACGTGCTAACCGCTAGACCACCGCGTCTCCTCCTTCTGCGCACTCTACTCTTTGTGTATAATACACCTCGTCGCCCAGCAGCGGACAGCGACAGCGCACACGGCTTCGTATCATATCCAGATTTGGTTCCAAGCAGGCGTATCTCGTCAGTCCCTGTGGCGCAATGCATAGGGAGTTGGATTAGGGATCTGAGACTGTAGGTTCGAGCCCTGCCCTGGCCTTGAAAATTTCGTGGGTTTTAACATGTAACATATGACATGTAAGGACATGAGGTTGTCAATGTAAGGCGTGCGGTTATCCAGGATAACCGCACGCCTTACATGGATAACCGCACGCCTTACATTGATAACCGCACGCCTTCCAAAATTGATGGTACAGCCTATAGGGTGTGCAATATCGACAGATATGTGGATGGGAATAGCCACCAAAAAGCACTGTGTAACCCAGAAATCGTGGTATAACACTGGATAGTTACCCTTAACCCTTGGAATAGCCCACCATATACTATACAAATAACATACTGCTCAAAATATAAGCATCGCAAAAGAATGTGCCGGGATTCCTGCCCTCCATCCTTTGCGCAAGCAATCCCATTACAGCCCTGGTGAATCATGCCCTTCAAATTAGGTCAGTTTCAACGGAGCTCAGTATTATCCAGAACTATAGCAATGGATAGTTATCCAGAACTATAGCAATGGATAGTTATCCAGAACTATAGCAATGGATAGTTATCCAGAACTATAGCAATGGATAGTTATCCAGAACTATAGCAATGGATAGTTATCCAGAACTATAGCAATGTATAGTTATCCAGAACTATAGCAATGTATAGTTATCCAGAACTATAGCAATGTATAGTTATCCAGAACTATAGCAATGTATAGTTATCCAGAACTATAGCAATGGATAGTTATCCAGAACTATAGCAATGTATAGTTATCCAGAACTATAGCAATGTATAGTTATCCAGAACTATAGCAATGTATAGTTATCCAGAACTATAGCAATGTATAGTTATCCAGAACTATAGCAATGGATAGTTATCCAGAACTATAGCAATGGATAGTTATCCAGAACTATAGCAATGGATAGTTATCCAGAACTATAGCAATGGATAGTTATCCAGAACTATAGCAATGGGTAGTTATCCAGAACTATAGCAATGTATAGTTATCCAGAACTATAGCAATGTATAGTTATCCAGAACTATAGCAATGTATAGTTATCCAGAACTATAGCAATGTATAGTTATCCAGAACTATAGCAATGGATAGTTATCCAGAACTATAGCAATGTATAGTTATCCAGAACTATAGCAATGTATAGTTATCCAGAACTATAGCAATGGATAGTTATCCAGAACTATAGCAATGTATAGTTATCCAGAACTATAGCAATGGATAGTTATCCAGAACTATAGCAATGGATAGTTATCCAGAACTATAGCAATGTATAGTTATCCAGAACTATAGCAATGGATAGTTATCCAGAACTATAGCAATGTATAGTTATCCAGAACTATAGCAATGGATAGTTATCCAGAACTATAGCAATGTATAGTTATCCAGAACTATAGCAATGGATAGTTATCCAGAACTATAGCAATGTATAGTTATCCAGAACTATAGCAATGGATAGTTATCCAGAACTATAGCAATGGATAGTTATCCAGAACTATAGCAATGTATAGTTATCCAGAACTATAGCAATGGATAGTTATCCAGAACTATAGCAATGGATAGTTATCCAGAACTATAGCAATGGATAGTTATCCAGAACTATAGCAATGTATAGTTATCCAGAACTATAGCAATGGATAGTTATCCAGAACTATAGCAATGTATAGTTATCCAGAACTATAGCAATGGATAGTTATCCAGAACTATAGCAATGTATAGTTATCCAGAACTATAGCAATGGATAGTTATCCAGAACTATAGCAATGGATAGTTATCCAGAACTATAGCAATGTATAGTTATCCAGAACTATAGCAATGGATAGTTATCCAGAACTATAGCAATGGATAGTTATCCAGAACTATAGCAATGGATAGTTATCCAGAACTATAGCAATGTATAGTTATCCAGAACTATAGCAATGTATAGTTATCCAGAACTATAGCAATGGATAGTTATCCAGAACTATAGCAATGTATAGTTATCCAGAACTATAGCAATGGATAGTTATCCAGAACTATAGCAATGGATAGTTATCCAGAACTATAGCAATGTATAGTTATCCAGAACTATAGCAATGGATAGTTATCCAGAACTATAGCAATGGATAGTTATCCAGAACTATAGCAATGGATAGTTATCCAGAACTATAGCAATGGATAGTTATCCAGAACTATAGCAATGGATAGTTATCCAGAACTATAGCAATGGATAGTTATCCAGAACTATAGCAATGTATAGTTATCCAGAACTATAGCAATGGATAGTTATCCAGAACTATAGCAATGTATAGTTATCCAGAACTATAGCAATGGATAGTTATCCAGAACTATAGCAATGGATAGTTATCCAGAACTATAGCAATGGATAGTTATCCAGAACTATAGCAATGTATAGTTATCCAGAACTATAGCAATGGTTAGTTACAGGGAGTAACCAACCAGGGCTGCATTGCCAAACCTATGGGCTGAACAGTGGATGTCTTGTAACAATATAGTCACAAATCACTTACACAAACTACAGTGTATATCATGGTGACAAGGGAATTTAGTCCTGCATTAGGTTGTGAGGGGGCACCACCAGACAAGTGTCACTTACTGCTCTCAAGGGATACAGCGAGACTTGTGGTGAAAATGAGAGTAAGGCTGTCACATTCAGATGTCAGGGGAGGCCCCTGGTGGGTAAAACTCACACTGTATGAGCTGTCTGATCTTTAGCAAAGAAGTAGGCCCCATCACAGAAGACTGTCAGGAACACTCTACTTGTACACCATGGGCGGATAAAGGGTTCTGAAATGAAAGGGGTGTGCTATATGCTTAGCCTATTTTGGTTGAATCAAAATCCGGCAAATAAACTCTTCAATTAAGGGAAAGGGAAGGGGGCATAAAACCTTGTGCCACCCCCCCCCCTCCATTCCCCTACCTAAATCTGCACCTATGGTAAATCCTTACATATGAGCACACTTTATGTGTACGGCAAACATTCATGCTGGAATAATGCATTAAATTGTTCTGAAGTGTTTAGCAGCTAAATAGCCATTAAGACAAAAAAAGAAGGTTCCTTTGTTGTCATTATTGATGACTAATGAATGCAGCCTTGGTCTGTGACTTAAATGGACTTGATGCTGGAGTTAGTATACACGTAGGGTGTGTATAGTGCATCAACAATGTGGTTTGTTCCACTACATAGATGCGTTACGTTGATGTATCTAAGATGAGATGCAGCTCTTAAAAGTCATGCCATCTTAGATCCCAACACTACTCATAAAATCATCATTTGACTGTTGATCTGACCTTTTATACCCATACAGACAGTACTAAAGCCTGGAACAGAGGTAGGGAGGTATGGGTATATATAGTACCACATAAGGGTGCAAGGGGGACCACCATATATAGTACCACATAAGGGTGCAAGGGGGACCACCATATATAGTACCACATAAGGGTGCAAGGGGGACAATCAGACAAGCATCACTTACCACTCTCACATGATTCAGTGAGACTTTTGGTGAAGACAAGAGTAAGGCTGCCAAAGTGAGGTGTTGAGGGAAACCCTTGTGAGAAACGTGCACACTACATGTGCACTCTGACCTTTGATAGAAGGGTAGGTTCCATTATAGAAGACTGTTAGGAACACTCTACCTCTATATACAGCACCTTATTTACATATAGTATGTGACACGTCTTCAACATACACAAAGTGACACCTACTATAAACCCTCACATATAAGCCACACCTCAAGTGCAAAGTGGATTTGAGTCAATGCTAGATGTGTCAGGTGGATCTGGAGTCATATCTTTGGTAATTTGATATTGTTCTAATGTAAAATATTCACCTATAAGAACCAACCCACTGCAGTAACTGATACAGTAATCTGTAAGGGGTGTCCTAACATGGTTGTCTGAAACCATTCAATGTAGCACTGGAGACTGGCTCATTCTAAACTCATGCATTGTGTGACACTGTGGGGTTAGTATACACCACCCACCCAGAGGGACTGCGGGTACATTAATGAAGTGCGATATGGTTGTGAATAGGGAAAATGTTATTAGCAGATGTTAATCATAGTGCAAATTTAAGGGTGAATCAAACATTACCGACATGCCATTCCTTAAAGGATAAACAGTTTATAAGAACACCAGTGGCAGGTGGCGAAAAAGGGACAGATGGGAGAGGTGTGGAAAACAAGACCAAAACATGGTCAATGAGATTGTGAAATAATTGAATGTCATTAAAATGCTAAGATAAAACTAATTCTAAAGAAATAATCTTCAATGTCAGTTATAGACAATTGTGTTGTGCTCGCAATGGCAGGAGGAAGCCCTTTCTCAGAGAACAAAGTTTAATCAAATTTAATCAGGCCAAATTAAGTTTGAATTAAAAGCATACATAATTAGTTACATAATGTTACTTTGATATCAACTACACTTAAGTGAACATGAAGCAGCGCGATTCATGTTCTACTTGAAAATGATAACCAGTCAAATGATTGATTGATTTTTTTCAACGTCAACTTCATGGGATTGCCTCATTAGCATATGGACATTTAGTCCTTTCTTCCTCAGTCTGAAAGTGTATTTAAAAGCTCCAAAAAAAGCTAGACAGGTACTTGTATGCTGCTTGTTGATGATAGAAATGACCGCATCTATGGAAGACGGATCATAATTCTATATGAGATGAATGATCAAATCTAAGAGGGTCAATGGGGAAAACAGCTACCTCAGCTGCATTTCTCTAATCTTCTCGAAAGGATAGTAAGTGTTTTTTTCTTTGAATAGTCCCATAGGCAGGGCCAGACAAACCATGGTCTTTGATCCCTCAGATGTTGTTCACTGAGGAGGAATCCTACAGCAAAAAGCATGTAGACCTGGGCAAGATCATATGAACACAAACTGCCCATGTGCTCACCTCATGTTTGTTGTCTTTTACGAATCCAGTATGTCCACTGTTAGTATGGAAGGGGACTACTCCTTTAAGCAATTAAACCAATGAAGTTATTCAGCACCTTCATGCCCTCAACATGACGGTCCCCACTCAACAGTGGGTACAAATCAAATGAACTCTATATTTGCTACAGGCATATGATAGCATAGAAGATATTGAGTTCAAATCAGCACACTGAGTTGCCTGCTGGTGGAGAGGGCAGCAGCAGGGAAGAATACACTGCCCAGCAGAGCATATTAATGATACTGTAGCTTAGTCTGTGCCATTTAATAAGCTGCAGATTGAGCAGGCACAGCTCCACCTGATGGACTTATAGCCTGGTAATTGACTGTATCAAGATTGGCCAGACTCTTACTACTTCCCCTCCCCTTACATTGCCTGCATACCAGCACTCTTACAGACCCCAGGTTAAAGTGGCTTTACACTTGGAAACAACCATCCAAATTTCTCATTTTTGTGCAGGAATGGAAAGTCATTGAAGGATTGCCCTAGAAAAAATGGACTTGGTGAGGATCCAATAAATTGGTATGACAAGATAATGTTTTTTTTTGGGATATGCTCTTAAGGATTACCATAATACCTCACATATATATAAGTCTTGAGTTATAAGTGAGGATGGAGCCCTAGTCCACATTGTAGGATCAGCTAAAGTTAGGGCTATGTCTCATATGTTAGGATTTATTATCATAGAACAGCAAAGATTTGAACCCAGAAATGCCTTATATGTCTTAAATTGCAGGTGTGCCTTATACATGAGGTATTAGAGGTATTAAGCCTATGTTGGGGTATTGTTACAGTGCATACCTCCCATCATCTATTCTAGCCTTTCGATAGCTGTCGGAAACATGGCAGTCTAAATGTTCCCTTGCAATATTCACTTTCATCCATAAGGCTAGGCAGTAATTCACAAATAGGGCTGTAGCAGACTGGAACTAGACGGATTTTGATTGATCTCACATTAGCTCTCATACATGACAAGAATTTGCTCTTGTAGATCAGAAGTGAGGAGCGACCATGTGACTAAGTGCCATGACGCAGATAAATGTGTGACTAAGGGTAGGGTCAGACTTAGACTTTCCCATATATAATATTGAAAATCTACAGCTATGACATAATGATGATGGTCTTGGTCATATTTGTTAGAGTAGTAAGAGACATATATATATATGTAAAATTTGTGAGTCTTTTATATGGGCTTTAGGCACCAACCGATCCTTAAGGGTGACAAAAAAAAAGATAATGCTGACAAGCTTGAAACATTGCAATAAAGATCAAATGATATTCAAATTAACCTGTAGTGTTATTTTCAACTTATCCTTGATCCTTTTCAAGCATTAAAATTGGATAAAACTTCATGACTCTAAGAATGTTGAATGTCAGAAATCTGAAAGGTTGTTCTTTTGTCTGCCAGTTAAAATTGCCTACTTTTGACTGCATATGAATTGGGAAGATTCAAAGACAAACAACTCCAATAACTGCAAAGTAGATTAGTAACAATTCAAGATGATTTAACCTGAAATTATCTCCATGTATGGGTAGAGAAAGTGCGATGTACATAACAATTTCTCAAGATTGTGTAAGTTTTAAGATGGCTTACAATCATTTCTAATAGCATGCCTTTGACATTTCGCACTGCCCATGCTGATAACTACAACATGGGTCATCCCATGAATGGTATAGATGTAGGCTGGAGCCAGAGATGGCATAATAATTTACATAAATTGTGGGACCCCGGGCACTCCCTGATGGATGGAGATATGTTTTGGATGAGGGTGTTAGAAATGGGGTTAATGGAGTCAAATTACTCTACATTTTCTCTGATGGCTTTGAAAATTGTTACCTCTGTCATTTTCTTTTACTTTTCATTTTGCGTTCTTTTCTTTCTCTAATTTGTCTTCTTTTTATTTTTAATTTTCAATTGCTTAATTTGTGTATGTCTCAATATACAAGGGGGAGCATCTTTTATGTCCCTTTCAACTCCCCGCTAACATTGATAATAGATGCAAAACAGGGCAAGTATAGATTTTGAGTCAATAGAGCAAGCAGGATGCTGGATTAGGCTGTTGTGTGTTTAGAGAGCAGCAGAGATTGCTCTACCCAGCAGAGCGTACTAATGCTGCTGTAGCTGAGCCCGTGCCACTTAATGAGCAGCAGATTGAGCGTACACAGGCCTGCCTGATGGACTTATAGCCTGGTAATTGACTGTGTCAAGATTGGTCAGACTCTGACTACTTCCCCTCCCCTTACACCGCCTCCATACGAGTGCTCTTACAGACCACAGCTTAAAGTGGCTTTACACTTGGAAGCAACCATCTAACTATTTTTTTATGTTGCAGTGGAATGTCACTGGATGAGTGCCTTGGGCAAAACGTACTTGGTGAGGATCGAGTAAATTGGTTTGATAAGAGGTTATTCCGAAGTTAAATTGAGGATGGATAGGCAATTGAGGATGATCATAAAACCTCATGTATAAGCCTCGCTTTATACATCAGGATGGAACCATAGTTAGCCTTATAGGATTAGCTGAAGTTGGGGATGTGCCTCATATGTGAGGATTTTCTACCATAGAACAGCATAAACCTGATCAAATTATGATTCCAGACATGCTTTATAGGCTTGGCTTGAACTCACTGTGCACCTTATATGTTAGGGATTAGAGAATTGTCCTTAAATCTATGTTAAAACCAGCTTCACCAATCCTGGCTTTACAGTGGCTGTCTGAAACTTAGCAGTCTAAATGTTCCCTTGCAATATTCACTTTCATCCATAAGGCTAGGCAGTAATTCACAAATAGGGCTGTAGCAGACTGGAACTGCCTCTAGACAGATTTTGATGTATCTCACATTAGCTCTCATACATGACAAGAATTTGCTCTTGTAGATCAGAAGTGAGGAGCGACCATGTGACTAAGTGCCATGACACAGATAAATGATGTCTAATGTCAGACTAGTTAGAGTTTTCCACACATGATATTGTAGATATACACCCATGGCATAATTGACGGTGTTTTGGGGTTTAATTGTTTGTTTCAATTCATCCTTTATCATATTCAATGACTAATGTTTTATGGTAACAAGAATACATGGGTCTTTTGTTTTTTTTTAAATCAAAAATCAGAAATCTGTTCACTTTCTGCAAGGCAAGATTGCTAAGGATTATAAGAATACTGCTTTTGACTGTGGATGAATAGGAATAATTCAAAGACTAACTCCAACTCATTATGGTGGTTAAACCTAAAAAAAACCTCCCTACATTGACAGAGAAAACATGATAAACATGTCAAGTTTTCAAGGTTGTGGATATTTTTTGGATGGCTTACCATCTAATAGCATGGCTATGGTATTTTATCCTGCCTAAGCTCATGATTACAACATTAGTCATTTCATGAAGGGTACAGATGTGGGCTGGACCCAGAGATGGCATTTACATAAATAGTGGGTCCCTGGGCACTACCTGTAGGTGGACACAGGTCATAGGACCTTGGCATCATTTCCGATTGGCTGAGCACTGAATGTATTTCCCTAAATGATGTAGGCTGTAAGAGGTCAGGGGAGGGAGAGGAAAGGACAGAGTCATTGGTTGGCTTATCTCTGCTACAACTGCTGGCCACTGGATGCAGTCATATACAATCTACCAGGAGGCACATGCTAGTAGGGCAATGATGGACCTGCCATACCAATGTTTCACTGCCTACCCTTGATGACATTATTAATATGCATAACCAATATTAACTCTGTGGACACAATGCAAAGCAGGCACTTGGCAGCAGACCTTGACCAGGAGGCTGTATTGGGCTAACTGATCACTATCGTGTGTGGAGGGGTTGGGTCAGGGGATCACTGCCCAAGGCCAGCAGGGCCGAGGGGTGTGTTCCCAGGCCCAACCCCGACACACAGGGAGTGATCCGTTTTCTATCATAGCCTTCCAAGATTACCCCCTCCCCTCTTTGTTAAAGAAAACTCAGTCATGTAAAACCATACAAATCACAAGGGCCAGGTTGTATGACAAACAAGTGACCCAACACTGAGTCAAGTGTAAGGCTGGCCAGGTATGGGGTTTTTTACCTGCACCCCTGGATGTATGATGTAATAGTACTACTACCAGTAATACTATACTAGGGCTAGGCTATTATGTTTCATTCTCTGTTAATAGAAAGGAATGGATAGCACGCCCTCATTAGTACAATATAACTTCATTATTTTTTACAGTGGGCCCTTCTTTTGGAATTAGATATAGGATATTATACACTAAACAGGGAGGCTAGACTTTGAGAGTAGGCTTAGAACTGGGTGGTGATCCAGCAGATCACCTGCCCTGTGCCTCTTTCTGGTTAACATAGGGCTCAATGGGATCAACCTGCCCAACTCCACACAGCTATGGTAGAACAGGTGGTAACGGTAGGTTGGTGGCCTCAGGCGGCAGCAGGAAGTGATGGCCTCAGCCTACTTTCTGATAAGGCCTTTTACATAATCGATGTGAGATGGCTTACACGCTTTAGAGAGTGATGTCCTGACTATTGTTGCTATATTTGTTTATTTCTCTGATTACTTCTTTTGATGTTGGACAATGTATAAAAATCGTTCTTTCACTAAACCTCTTCATGGCATCTCAGACATGTCAATGTTTCTTCCCTTGCCTTATGGTTTGCTTTGAATCTTGATAATTCCTAATGATGTAGTTCATGAACCTGAATACTATATCTGTAAGGCTGAATCTAAAGGTAGTTTTCTGTAAAGCAGCTGGAACTACAGTGTAATAAGGGGGACTAGGCTACATGCCAAATGCCTTGAAAAAGTCTATAGTCATGGCCATTACTGAAGCTGGTAGTGGTAAGCATCATGAGTGCCAGTTGAACACTAAATTTACTATAATGAATACAGGGAATTCTCAGTAGATAAGTGCATTGAATCTAATCTCGTAGCTCCTGATCTCGGCAGGTGGTGAAACGATTACCACCAAATTAATGCATCAGTCCCAAGGTCAAGATCCCAATGTGACACCTTCAGGCTGTTTCCTCTGACTGGCATGAAAAGAAATCAGAATCAGTAAAATGATGAGAGAGGTGCACATGATGCAAATTATTTGTATGAAGATATTGCTTCACTCAAAACATTCCATCTCTACCACATGAAAAGTAGGCCAACTATATCTGATACATGGAATCTTCTTAGCCCTAGTGTCCTGTGTGACCTGCCCCTTGTTCAGTTTCTCCTTTAGTTTTAAGGTGTGTCGCTACCATTGAATAAAAAATCCTAGAAATTCTCCATTTCTTTGTCAGATGTACTTCATGTCATTTAGAATATTATTTTGAAAAGAAAAGTAGGGGGTCCCATGCTACTTATTTCAATATTGAATTTTCAAAAATAAAAGTTTCTTTTTGGATTTCATTTAAAAATTAGAAGAAAAATGTCTCAAGTTTGAGATTTTTTTCTATGATAATTATCAAACACATAGATCTAATGCCTCACATGATAAATAAACCAATATATATTTGTATTTACTAAGAATTTTTGTTTGTATCGCCATTATATTGCATTCTGGGTAAATTTCTCATGCTTGAAGAGTGGGTTACATTTTCTCTTGTTTTAAAGCAAAAACGATCAGAATTATATTTTCAACCACTAGATTTTTCGGTATAGGGTCCTGTGCATAATTTTAGAGTTTTAGCCATTTGAAATTAAAAAAAAAATGTATTGTAAAAATTGACAAAAATCCATATTCAAAGCACTGCACGATGGGTAAAATGTATGAATTATTGGCACAAGGTTGCTTCTTTTTATGCCCTCAGTCACTGTGAACAGCTTTCGCAGCATTTCACAGCATTGTCTTGGTAATGTGAGGGCTATAATTATAACGTACAAAAGAGTGCTAGATAATGATGAAATAAATCTAGATGTAAATATGCTGATATTTCAAAGTGTAATCAAATGAATAATTTTGAGCAAAACCACTCACAATTTCTGGTCAACATTGAGGGTCTATATAGGTATATGCCTACCAAAAATGATCCCATTCTGATGAAAATAACTTATATGTGCAGAAACCTGCGAAGTGAGTTCAATTTCAATGGTAGCGACCCACCTTAAATGACTAATGAGACTGGTGGGCTGTGATGGGAGCTGATAAAGTTACAGTTTAGCCTAATTGGACACAGTGAGTTGATACATGGAGACCCAGATTGTCACTCACTCTGTTTGCAGAAAGGGCTTTGTAAATATTTAACAAATCAAGGGCCACATTATGTCTTTTCAAGCATGATAATAATTGGATCTCATGATGCACCAACAATGCTAGATTGCTGAATCATGATTCACTGCTCATCTGGATTGGTAATCCCATTTTGTAGGCATGAGACATGGACGATGACTGCGAATATCTTTTTTGTGCTGGGGCAGCATTGAAGTATCATTTGAGGGTCAGTGTCAGAAAAAGTGTACAAAACCCAGAAAAGCATTGTTTTTGGCCTTTATGCAGCCATAGAATAAATTATGGCTATCGAATCTTATCTCCCATGGTCTCATCTTATAAAGGACATTCTAGCCTCTCAAAAAAATATCAATTTGTGTCTGTCGGGTTAAATATCTTTCAGTTAAGGAGCCCCAAAAGTGCCAAAATCACTAAAATTCCAGTTTTTTGCAGTTTTGGTCATTTTGCACATGTTATATTGTCCACTCAAAGACTAAAAGACCCATACAAAATTGCCTGTGGTATTAGGCATAAGTTAGACCAACACTATCTATGTCAGTTTAGGTGGATGTTGATTGAAAATTTTCACTATAGTCACTCATGTGTGGAATTTTACTCTTTGAGGCATCTGTGACAATAACTCTTAGGTAAGAATAACTCTATAAATAATAGTGATATAATGTTTCTAATACATACCACATAAATAACTTACAAGGGGTTGAAGTTGGTGTCAAGATTTTAGCCATCGGTCAAACGGTCCCTGATTTGTGGGTCAGAATGTCAATATGGACTGGGTTTTCGTCATAGACGCCTCAACTAGATGTTATAATGTTGCTAATTTATTTAAGTATCTATTTGCTTTTCTTACATGTCATATCAACCAACACAGCCTGCTGATTAATTCTGACAAGCATTGGTAGATTCTGGCCATGCAGTGTAGCATTTTGAGTACCATTCCTCATTTAGGGGGTTTTCGTCACAGACGCCTCAAGATTTTGTTTGTGGCAAAGTTGGAATCATCTAGTGTTACCCAGTGGAAGCCTATTACTTGGGGGAGCCTTGTTTTTGCCAATTAAGTGTTACTTCTGCTTGTTTATCAAAGATTTTCTAAAGACTCTCTTCAGACTTTGACAAATTTTGCCATCAAAGTTTAGGAATCCGATCAAATTTCTTTTGAAGTCCAAAGATTATACCCCCTAGTACTTGGTATGTGGTTAGGTTTGGTTAAAGTGGCCTCATTTTGATGGAAACAGTATAGCTTAGTTAGTTTTAGGCGATATTGGATACAGATTCATAATCGCAAGGCTTGTGTGACAAAAACTCCTTTTGAACAAAATTCTCTCTGACGGGCATCATACGCTGCCCTAAGTTCAAAAATGGATGGAAATGTGCAGAAATGATGTGCCCCAATTATTTTCAGGGCATTTTCTACATGTTCTGTTGATTATAGTCAAGAGTTGGCAGGTCTAACCTTGTGTTTGACCCAAAATTGCTGCAAATTGCTCCAGAAATTCCCACCTGTACATGATATTTGGGTATTCAATTTATTTTTCTGTGGTTGATATGATACTTTGTACTCCTATACATCAATTGTGTGTGTTATGATTAGAATCCCATTAGTAATTTGGCCACAACAAGCACCAAAGTGCAGAGTTTTCGTCACAGACGCCTCTGACGGAAATGAAATTCTGGTCCTGTAATCTTGCAAAGCATCATCTATGCAATATCAGTTCTTGGTAGACTATTGAACAAGTAATCAATGGATAACTCATGACGAGTGTGTGTTAGTGAAGGCTAATGACACAAGGCCGTAGGCCGAGTGTTATTAGCCTTTGCTAACACACACGAGTCATGAATTAATCATTGACTACTTATTTTATACCACGAAACCAATAAATAATCAATAGAATACCAATAAATTCAAGTTGAAAACAAAAATTATTCCCCCTCCCCGGGACTCGAAGCCAGCCATAGTGTGTGTACACAGGTACATACACCTCCTTGCCCGGCAGCGGACAGCGACAGCCCCCGTCTCGGCTAGGCTTGGCAGCGGCACACGGCTAAAGATTTCAATGCGTCTCGCTGTTATGTTTGCACTACTTATCCAAAACGGCTACCCCGGAAGTTGTCCGCTTTCACGTGGAATGTTCCTGTAGTTTGCCACTCACACTCTATCTGAGAGCAACCAGCGAAAGTGACCCCAAAGAGGCATAATGTAGTATAAGAGATCCCACTCCGCCGTATTGGGTGACGAGAGATTGAGCTCCTGAACCGCGTTAATCATAGGAGATGGGGCCAGCTTGCACCAGGGTGTAAACGCGAGGGCTCCCATAGAGCGCAATGTTAAACATCGCAACTTGATCGGCAATTTTGAAATGGAAATCTTTGGAATTAAAAATTAATTCTGGTATCTGTAGATAGCTATTGACATGAACTAAATCAGTATCGAGATCAATTAAAAGAAAAATGAGATTTGCAGCGATCAACATTCCCGAAACGAAGGACACTTTTGACAATTTGACCCCTCTGTGCTAGGCCTTTCCTCTCACGAAGCACAGAGTGCTCAGATTCGTAACTTCACTTTCCACTGTCAGTGTGGTTAAACTGAGCCAATAAATAAAAATCTAAGTACATACAATTTATATTTAGGTCATTCTCTGTCATATACTATTATATGGAAGTTGTGGAAGGAATACAAATAATTATTTTGATAGGGTGAACATGGGTTGTTTTCATGTGTTTCGGTAGAAAATGCCCAAAATTGACAAGTTGCGTGGGCTATCCAAGGCTCCCCCGACAAGACAGTTCACATAAATAATATCTAAACTTAAGAATAAACATCTTTGAGTCCTGCCCTTTCACCCAGTGGTCGAATTATTTCATTATTCCAAGGATTAATATTTTTAAATAGGTTTGGAAAATGTGTTGTTTAACATTGCGCTCTATGGGAGGCCCCCGCATCTACACCCTGGCTGCACACTGGGTCCCTGGGCGTGCCGAGAACCCCGTCACAACGTTAAACCTATGCGAGGCAGCGGGAGTACTCCGTCTTACTAACCCCAAAATTCATCCGTCGGTCCAGTGACCCAGTGAATAAGAAAACAGTAGAAGTTGTGTGTCAAGTACAGAGTTGCAACGGTAGAAGTTGCAATGCTTTTGGCACGTGGTGGCGCCACTTCTTTGCGTGCGAGCAGCGCCGCAGGCGCTGGTTGTGTACTAAATACACCTCCTCGCCCGGCAGCAGACAGCGACAGCGGCCGTCTCGGCTCGGACAGGCAGCGGCACATGGCTAAAGATTTCAATGCGTCTCGCTGATATGATTGTGTACTAAGTACACCTCCTTGCCCGGCAGCGGACAGCGACAGCGCACACGGCAAAAAAAAGATGCGTCTCGCTGTTATGTTTGTGTATAATACACCTCCTCGCCTGGCAGCGGACAGCGACAGCGCACACAGCGATAAAAAGATGCGTTTCGCTGTTATGTTTGTGTATAATACACCTCCTTGCCCGGCAGTGGACGCTAACCACTAGACCACCGCGTTTCCTCCTCCAGCGGCCGTCTCGGCTTGGCTATGTTTGAATGCGTCCCGCGGTTATGGTAGCGGTCAGCCCGCAGTCGTCGCCTGCCCGGCCTTTGTATCATATATATCCAGACCTGGTTATAGCCAGCCCCTACCTGTCAGTCCCTGTGGCGCAATGCATAGGGAGTTGGATTAGGGATCTGAGACTGCAGGTTCAAGCCCTGCCCTGGCCATGAAATTTCATGGGTTTTAACATGTAACATATGACATGTAGGGACATGTAAGGTGTGCAGGTTATCCATGGATAACCGTACCAGGTGCCTGTTATCCTTGGATAACCGCACACCTTACAAAAGTCATGCTACAGTATTCATGCTGTGCAATATCAACAGGTATGTGCATGGGAATATCCAGCAAAAAGCACTGAGTAACCCAGAAATCGTGGTATAAAATACATTATTGTTCAATGTCCTGACTTAAAATAATTACATTTCCAGCATTTTTATCTAAATTTCTTGCATGTTTAGTTTTCGTCACAGATGCCTCATTTCAACATTTCCCCCCAAAAAAATATTTTCAGTCTACATAACCAGCTAATACTTTACCAAAAGATGCGCTTAACCTTAGTTCATTTTGGTACAGAGCAGCTTTGCAATTGCTGAAAAAAACCTTTTGGGGGGCCCTTTACCTGTGTGAAATTTAGATTTTTCTCAATTTTTTTTCCATCTCGGCAGACATTCAACACTCAAGGGTACAAAATTGGTTTTAGTGAAGCCTCTGCTGTTTCATTTCCCTAAAACTAGACATAATGAGGATTTATTAGAGCAATTCTGGAGCTAATCAAGGCATTATTGACAGAACTGCAGTAAAGATGGTGTTTTGAAGACAAAAATGTCCAAATTTTTAATTTTTTTATAATCATATCCGGGCTCTCAGGAAAACATTTTGAAGATACAGTTTTTAATTCTTGCATACTTAAAGTAGTTAGTTATGGGTACTTGCAGCCCAAAATTCAAGTTGCTGTGATTGTCCTAACTTGTTTTATAGCAATCCTAAAGTTTTCGTCATAGACGTCTCACAAAAATCGCTGAAATTCGGTTGACTATGAATAAAAACTGCAGTTCTTGGAGGAAGCCAGTCCACCAGGGGTTTTCATAAAGTCAAGATGTACTGTGTGCACCAGATATGTGCACTTATTCTGACATTCACCCTTGAGGATATTAAGGTCATTGTGCATCAGGACGATATGCAGCACTGCAAGGATCAATAGCTTCATTAGAGTACTGGTTACCCAATGCTAAGCTAACCTTTTATGTTGAGTCGTATTACTTTTGCAGAGAAAAGATAAGCATCAACCTCACAAACCAATGTCCACCAAACCATTACAAAGATTACCTAAAAGCACAAAGATCAACGCTCCATTAAGAAAATAGATATAAAAATAGGATTTGCCTCATGCCCTATCCGATAGAGAGTGGTAGGAATGACTAGTGAGTGATAATTGTGAATCATTACCATGATGTCCTTCTGATTAACCTTGATCACAGCAATTTAGTTATATTGTGTTCCAAATAATGTGATAAATAAACAGAATTGGCTGGAAATTTGTTTATTTATCATAGTGTAATGAACCACAGATGGGTCACTCACCTGGGTAGCCTACAGAAATATCTACCAGCCTAATCCTGTTTCACCAGCCTTTCCTTGATGAAATGTCGGGATGATGCTGTGTTTGCATCCCTCTATATACTATGGCTCTCCTGCTATGGTACAACCTAGCAGACACTATGCATTCCCAGATAAATCCTTCATTGTCAACAAATCAAAACAATGTATTCTTGCTAATTTGTCATCATGATCCATCAATGCAGCCCTGTGAGAATCTTGACTCTGCTGCATTGGGGCAATGTTCGTCAGTAGTGGATCAGCTCTGAGGGGTCAGTGTTAGGGCTTCAGTAGCCCACCAAGGCTGCATTCATGTGTCACGATAACCCAAAGACAACACTGTATCAAATGTTTGAATCAAAGACTGACTAGAAAGAGTTAGCAGCTAATTAGCCATTAAGACACACAACTAGCTTCTCCGGGTGTTGACCTTTTCCCTGACCGGTTCCCTTTCCAGCCACAGACACTGGAGTATGCCCCACTGGGGACTGCATTCTGCAAGCACAGCCTTGTTTCTCACATGTATTTATCATATCACTGCCACAAACAGCATCATGCATTCAGTACTTACAAGGGGATTCCAAAAAGTACATAAACACATTTTAACCAGAGATTGACACCCCACCCACCCACAATTTGTTTGATTTTACCCAAGGGCTAATGGGGCAGCACACTGGCCCTATAGGCTTGATATATATGGTCCTGAAAGGTGGATTTGATACATCAGTATAGAGGAACTATTTTAGTTTCTCACCAGCACTACACCAGTGCATCATGAAGGAAGAGGAACAGGAATCTTTATATCTCTATATATATGATGCAGTTGTTACAGGTTTAGATTTGACAGCATCCCTTTCCCTTTTCACCTGTATAGAAACTACTTCAGCCTGGAGCAGAGGCATGGATGTATTGTTATAACAACTGGTATGTAGTACTGCATTAGGCTGCAAGGGGGCACCACCAGACAAGTGTCACTTACCACTCTCACGGGATTCAGACTTGTGTTGAGGATGAGAGTGAGGCTATCTGAGTCAGGTGTGGGGGGAGGTCCCTGGTGGGTAACGCTCAGACTTTGTGAGCCATCTGACCTTTGGTAAAGGAGAAAGATTCATTATAGAAGACTGTCAGGAACACTTGCCTTCTACATATAACACCTTATTCAAACATGCAGATTGTGAATTCTGCACATAACCTCACTAGGGTGACATTTATGTATAATACATATCCCACACAGTTGCTACAAATGCGACACTCAGTGCATCAATACCCTCTGTGAGCAGCCTGTCATAACATAAACTAGCACTTATCTCCAGCACCATGCCTGTATGGAAATCATTTTACTATCAGCATCATCAACAACACAATCAGCCTACCATAGTTATTTAAATGAGCACTTTGTTAAGTTTTCATATAGACCATTCTCACAACACTCACACAAGTGGTTTATACATATCCAAGACAGCATTCATCATGAATTCTTCACCTGCAATACTCAGTGCTTATGAGGACCAGGACGTAATGATATACATGGCTTTTGTACAGACGAAAATGTTGTTTTCTGCCCCTACATTCAATGGTTAGCTTGTACTGAAGCCCATAACTACCCACCACCTGGGTGATTGACAAGTGAGCTGTGGACCTTGGGAAGGTGTTGGTAACACAAAAAGGAATCTGAAAATAATCCACCATAAGAAGATCATTTTAAAACATGGCACATTTCGTGCACCAACTAAGCCATTAAGAACCACTGCATACATTTTGTCATGATGGTGAATACAGCAGTGAGGAGTAACTCTCAATTTCTTGTCTTATGCTGAGTGTATGAAGTTATTATAGATCCTCAACGACAGCTGGTAAATCACAGCTATGCCAGTGAGTTACAAAATAGCCAAGAATGGTTGCAAAGGTTGCAGCATGCCAACCTCAAAGGGGGAAACCAATCATGAGAACATCAATTCTCCCAAGAAATACAATTCATTTTAAGAAATACCAAGCACCCTGGAAAAAAATTAGGTTGCATTGAAAAACACTGGAAAATTATGGTCAAAGAGATTTTGGCTTAATTGAAAGTCATTAAATGCATTAAAAACCAAGAAAACTTTGTAAACATAAAAAGAGTGAAGCTCACAGTGGTCTGAATTGGCTCTCTCTGTCAATTAGGAAATTTAAGTGGCTGAGCCTGTGTCACTTAATAAGCAGCAAATGTCAGGACAGTGCACAGCCCCAACTGGTAATTGACTGTATCACGATTGGCCAGACTCTGATTACCTCCCTCCCCCTACGCTCCCTCCATATGTGCACTCTAGTTTCAGGTTAAAGTGGATTATATTTGGAGGTGGCCATCCAATCCAATTTAACACTGGGACGGAAAATCAGTGAATGAGCTCCTTGGGAAAAATGTACTTGGGGAGGACCAATAAATTAAGTTTAATAAGAATTCCACAAATAGGGCTGTGCTAGACTAAGGGTAGGGTAAGAGTTTTCCCGGTAGATTGTAATTATGAGCCATGACATTGATGAGGTGATTTTAAGCAGGTTAGATCAATATCATGAAAAAAAATGAAAATTACCTTTTGAAGAGAATGCAGATTTGTGCTAAATTTTATGGTGTTAACCTCTTGGGTTTCAATAGGGAATTTGCCTATGAATATATTCAGCTCTATCCAATCAATATATTGTTAACGATCACAACATATCAATAAAGTAAAGATACCTTTACCCATCCAAACTCTCTAAAGATCCCTCTTCCATGTTTATCCAGGCTAGTACACTTAGCATGTGAACACAGTTATGTTCCTGAAGGTGCTTCTAAATCATTGATGCCTATCCTAGAATGTGTTTACAAAAGGTCTACCACTTTATTTGAATAATACACAATTATTACATTACTGTTTATCATGAAGCAGTACTGAGTGTGATGATTAAGGTAAAGAAAACTGGTGTACATTGGCCATTAGCATCAGGCCTAGTACACTTAGCATGTTGAAACAATTATGTTCTTGTAGAGGTCGGTGGAAAACGTCCTGGAGAAACCGGGAGTCAAACCCGGGACCCTTAGCTTATACCGGCTGACCAGCCCCTGAGGGCTGGTACAACCGGAACGGGGCAGATGGCCTACCTCCATGGACTTACAGCCAGAGCTGGCCCCTACACTCCTCCCAACCAGCTTCAACCATGGCCAACCAGCACCAAGCATTCCTCCCAACCAGATCGGTTGGGCTTTATCAAGCAGTGTGAGGCACTCCTGACTTCCCAGTTGACCTACCAGTACACAGTACTGCCAGGGTCGAAGCGTATCTGTATTATACCGTTCCAGGCACCTACACCTGGATTGGTATGACACACACGTAGGGGGGAGCTACCACCGGATGCCAGCCCCTGGGGGGCTGGGATCTCCAGAAACGGGATAAGGTGGTTCAAAGCAGGCAGTATTCAGTACATGGGTTTTAGGTTCGGCAGATGCTGGGTTTCCAGTCAGGGCCACACAGGGCAGCCCAAATTGCCCTGCCCTGCCCTACTCTCATCCTGCACTGCCCTCCTCTCACCCTGCCCTGCCCTGCTCTCACCCTGCACTGCCCTGGCATCTCCTTCGCTCACATGCCCTGCCCTGCCCTGCTCTCACCCTGCCCTGCCCTGCTCTTACCCTGCTCACATGCCCTGCCCTGCCCTGCTCTCACCCTGCCCTGCCCTCTCACCCTGCCCTGTCTTACTCTCACCCTGCACTGCCCTGGCATCTCCTTTGCTCACATGCCCTGCCCTGCTCTCACCCTGCCCTGCCCTGCCCTCATCTCACCCTGCCTTGCCCTCTTCTCACCCTGCCCTGCCCTCCTCTCACCCTGCCCTGCCCTCCCCCCTCCCTTCCCTCCACCACTGCTGTAGGACACTTTCCCTTTACCATTAATACACAGGTAGGTTCATAGTAGGGATCCAGATATTTAATGTAAAAGGCAACACTGACTAGTCCTGGAAAGAACAGCTTCATGTCTTTCTTTGTACTAGTAGGCTTGCAAGGTGTATTTGTGGTGTGGGGGCAAACAGGTCCCACACTTGGCCAGGTATAAGAGGACTATATATAAAGGCAATTGAGAAACCAAAAATATCCCCTGCCCCTGTAGGCCAGTCCATGGCAGACTCACTACAAAGTGGTTTCACAGCACTCCAGGCAGAATTCTACTACCCATACCAAACTTATTTCTTTTAGACATAGGACAACTGGAATAGACTACTAAATCAGATATGAAGTAATAATGTGCAGACTTTCTCATAGTCTGGAAATACTTAGATGTTTCTAGTCAAAAGTGCAAATCAAGGTCATCTGAGTAGTAGTGGAATGGCAACAACATTTCTATTGCACTGAACTTAGAACAAGAGCAGATATGCAGAGGTACAGTCATTATGAACTTGAAGGCTCTCTTCTCTACTCTTACATAGGGAATTAGTGGGGGAAGATTGAGGCCAGAATGTCACTTTAATGAATCAAAGTGCCTTGTGTTGGCTGAATGAGTTTGATTCAAATGAATGGTACTGCTCTGCCTTTCCACTTGGGTAGATATTGCATTTACTGCTTTGGTGATGGGGGGGGGGTAGATTAGCTCAAGGATTTGTTGCTTATTGACTTTTAAAAAAAAGAAAAGATTTTGGATAAATTTCTCAAAAAGAATTTTTAACATGTCACCACTAATTTTTCATCAAATCGGGCAGCCCACTTTAGGCCACACCAAAAACCCATGTTAAACTCACTTTGAGCCCAAATCGGTGAGCCCAATTTCAAACAGATCTGTGCCCGAATCGGTTAGCCCAGTGTGGCCCAGACCCTTTGCTGAGGACAAAACCCATCGGGCGCCCACTGTGTTAAACAGTGTGGCCCACATCAGGAGCCCGCTCTGGCCCAGACTCGGGCCACACCATTTTTGCTACCTGGGTACACTCCTCCCTACCAGATTCAATATAGGGTTCAGTACCCTATAGGTACCAGATACCCGGGACTAGTACTGAGTTGTGCCCAACCACCAAGTCTCCTCCCAGCACTAGCAAATTGAATCATCATTCGTGTCACACCAGCCCAGGTACCCAGTTCTCGTAGTCCCCCCTAGCAGGGCAGGACCGACTCCCGGTTTCTCCACCAGTGTAGAGGTCGGTGGAAAACGTCCTGGAGAAACCAGGAGTCAAACCCGGGACCCTCCAACCTGCAGGCGAAAGCTCTACCGCTGAGCTACTTCCCCGTCTGACATTCTCTGCCTTCCAACTACATCTGGATCGGTATGATACACAAGGGGGGCAGCTTATACCGGCTGACCAGCCCCTGAGGGCTGGTACAACCGGAACGGGGCAGATGGCCTACCGCAATGGACTTACAGCCAGAGCTGGCCCCTACATTCTTAAAGGTGTTTCTAAATCATTAATGCCTATCCTAGTATGTGTTTACAAAGGTCTATCACTTTATTTGAATAATATACAATTATTACATTATCATGAACCACTGCTGAGTGTGATGGTAAAGGTAAGAGAAAAGTGGTGGACATTGGCCATTAGCATCAGATAAACATTCATCAACATGCCAAGTTATTCATTGGTTAACTCTATAACCAACATGAAGAAAATCGACAATGTTTAAAAGCATGCATTGGGGGAATATTAGACATTAATGCACTACATCATGGACAATCTAAAGTTCAAATACACACTTTCAGTTACTGAAGTAAAGGTATAAAATTGTACAGGAATCTTTTTGTTTTTACTGATTATTCTCATGGTGTTAAGCATCATCAGATTGTAACAGTTAAGTGGCTCTCCTATTTACCATAAATCCTCACATATGACGAGTATTGCGGTCGACCCCAGTGCCACTCACGGTCGGGGGATACATAATGTCAGGGTCAAGCCAGGATTGCTTCTGTTGCATGCCCCCACAGTCCTCTCCCCACCTATACAGCAGAATACATGTTGCTGGTACGTGGCACCTCGTTCGCAGTTACCGCTTGAATGAGCACTGATTTTGAAAAAATGGCCTTATATAGTGCTTGACATGTGACCAAAATTGACCAATCATAGGCCTGCTATGGGCAGGTCGGTGTTGTTGACAGTAGAATGGTTGCTATGGGTGGCATGGCAACGGGACTACTTGACCTCTGACCTCAGTGGAATTAAATAGAGGAACTTGGCGGTTTCACCTGTGGGGATCTTCAGACTGCATGAAATAAAAATTAATTTGAATTCAATGGCAGGCCATAAAATTCCAAAATTAATTTGCGCGGTACCACATCCTATGGGGATATGGAAATGAATTTTTTCACTTCAAGATATGGGAGTCTTGGGTGTCAAAAAAATCGAAAATTAAATTTGACAGCAGAATACAGAGTGGCATGCACCTGAGAAGTACCTATGCCACACAGCACAGAACCATTTACAATCCTTGTATACCAGTATCCACCTGGTGAATTACAGTAGAGGCATGGGGGTTTTTTAAATGTCGGCGCCCAAGCCCTAACCCCAAGGCATAGTCTATAAGACGCACCCTGGGGAAATGATATAAGATGCAAATGGGTAGTATAGTGTGATTTTATAATATGCAAGCCATGACTATAGAAAGCACCCTGATTTCAGGTAAATCCTATAAGACACACCTGAGGTCATATAAAGTTACACCCGTCACAGATTTGCAGAGATTGTGTGCACCACTTCCATGATCTCCTACACATCAGTTTTATTCTCTTTGGCTTCAGTGGGCCCCTGATGTAACTCAGGGACATGCTCTGCTAGCTGTCTGTCAGGCTGGTCTGTCATCACTTTGCGTTCCCTCATCTTCTTTGTTCTTCTTATCTCAGAACGTCGGTCATGGTACAGCATGAATGGAAATGAAAATGCCAAAATATTGGATACCAGGATCAGGATGGTAACCTGGAAATGTATAATTGTGAACAATTTATGTTATAGCTGTAAGCATTATATACCTCATGTTATTTTGATAAATCACATCTCAGAAATTTAGTTTGGATGCCTCTGTCAAGGAAGGGAAAGTTTGATATTTCTCTGAATATTTTAATTTTCTATTCATTGGCACAGTATGAGTGCATTTACTACAAACCACAGGATTTCCATCTCTTTTCTCTGCCCCTTAAATACCATACACCCTATTCGCATGTTTCCCAGTTACATGTGTGCATATTTATTAGCGGTTAGAACTAAATGTCTGGAGGAGAGTGATGGGCATGTGTTGTGATGCTGTTCAAACAGCTATGGCGAGCTTTGTTTTATCTTTTCTGACTGGATATATTAAGAAGAAATATGAGTTTTCTGTATCTATTAAGACAATATATTAAGAAGTACAGGATTGATAGTGATCGTTAGAATACAGGTGATATCCCTCTAGACGATTCCAGGCCCATAATTTTCAAAGGCGTCATACATAATTATTCTAACGTTGTAGCCAATCCAGTGTATGTATTTACATACCGGTATGATGCTATGCACAGCAGCTGCCCACTTTACATGTATTTACATACCGGTATGATGCTATGTACAGCAGCTGCCCACTTTACACGTATTTACATACCGGTATGATGCTATGTACAGCAGCTGCCCACTTTAGGTACGGATACCAGTGTATGTATTTACATACAGGTATGATGCTATGTACAGCAGCTGCCCACTTTAAGTACGGATACCAGTGTATGTATTTACATACCGGTATGATGCTATGTACAGCAGCTGCCCACTTTACATGTATTTACATTCCGGTATGATGCTATGTACAGCAGCTGCCCACTTTACATGTATTTACATACCGGTATGATGCTATGTACAGCAGCTGCCCACTTTAGGTACGGATACCAGTGTATGTATTTACATACAGGTATGATGCTATGTACAGCAGCTGCCCACTTTACATGTATTTACATACCGGTATGATGCTATGTACAGCAGCTGCCCACTTTACATGTATTTACATACCGGTATGATGCTATGTACAGCAGCTGCCCACTTTAAGTATGGATACCTGTGTATGTATTTACATACAGGTATGATGCTATGTACAGCAGCTGCCCACTTTAGGTACGGATACCAGTGTATGTATTTACATACCGGTATGATGCTATGTACAGCAGCTGCCCACTTTAGGTACGGATACACCATAAAGGAGGAGACGCCACCTGCCACATTCAATATCCCAAACACAACACCATAATATTGCATTGGCGGGCTGCAAACAAAAGCACATTATGTGTCACTTTCTGGCAGAGACTTGCAATATTACAACATTGGCGGATCCAGGGGGGGGGGGCAGGGAGCCTGAGTCATATCTTGTGATTTGTTTGGTCTAATGAGGTTCCATTTTCTCACTTTTCTTTGGGGGGTGTCTTTGTATAGTTAGGACTGAGGGGTTTTATCCTTTAGATGGCTCCACAATACACCAACCAGCCAAAGGATTTCAAGATTTTCCCCAGACCCCCACCTTGCATGATAATTGCAACTGAGACACATCTGAACAGATAATGATTTACTTTTAAAGGTAAAGTTTGATAAGTAGTATGATTGTAAAAAGAAATGCAGTCAGAATGTACTGTTTCAAGTATTAAATTTCTTGTGGTTTGTTGTAGTTTTTTTTGTGTTTTTGTTTTTTTTTTGGGGGGAAGGGGGTGGAAAAGGTGCCAAAATGCCTCAGAATACACAATTTCCCGTCTTAAATTTCAAGATTTCATTGATGGCCAAGCACCCAAACATTAAATGCCCAAACCTTAATAGAAACATTCAATTTTATATGGTGTACAATAATGCACCAGAATGTTTGTTTTTTTTTTCCTGGTAGCAATCCTCAAGGCTCTCTGTGTAGGGGAGAATAGGCCTATAGGTCTATACATGTCTCCTATCCCTGTTCAATTAGAATGCATCAGAATGCACTATTTTAGGCCTAAACCCTCAAAATGTTCTGGGGGCATGCCCTCCTCCCTATTCTGACCGATGCACTTCACTTATGGTGCTTTGGGACATGTAGTTAGTACCTCGCCAACTTTCACCAAGTCTGCCACCCCCCTCTGGAGAATCCTCAATCTGCCACTGTTGCAATCATTACATTGGTCTCAATAATGTAGTTAGATATGCATCATAATTTTTCAATTCAAGATATTTGTGTACTCATGTCTGTATTAAACAATAGATGTATAAATATTCCAGTTTAAAACCATAAGAATCTGTTGGCATTATCAATGAATCTGAGAATAGGTTCATACATCATGCCAATCCTCATGACTAGACATAGCTCCTAAACAGCGAGTGTTACACATTAATGTGATAAAACATGCAGCCCCAAAGGGATTAAAATGATAATTTTTAATAACCACAGCCCCATAAGAGATGAATAACAACATCTTACGCGATAGACATGAAGATGGCTGGTGTAGAGAGAAACAGTGGTTTTCCAACCAGAAAAAGTACAACAGCAGCATAAGTAGCAGCCTCAGTGTGAAACAACAGTGGTACGTTCACTAACATCATCAGGAGGGAGCTGATGAGGGCAGCAGGCAGCATGGTTAGCGATTTACCTCCTGGTCCACGACCTACAAAAAAAAAAGTAAGGAGGTCAATTATACACTTGCCATGAACAAAAAACAAATAATGTAATTGTTAGTTGCTGAACTTTCTGAAAAGATTTCTTATACTATTGAGAGACTAAATATTAAACATAATTCTAATAGTTTTTACATGATTTTTCTGAACTTGATGTATCAGTTGGTAATGGCACACCAGTTATGTCTATCATATCACAAGGTATACCGTTATCTTAAACCTAAAAAGAAATAGGCACAACCAGAGGTTTGGCTGTTATTGATATCTTGGATTAAGTATTGCTCTTACCATACTTAGCCAACATGAAGTCAGTAACAATTCCATTGATTGGAGTCAGAAGAGATCCAGCCAAAGTTCCATATGCCAATAGATCTGTGTAGAATGTCACTGAAATAAGGACATTGTATGGTTGTCAATTGAAGACTAATCCAATACTAATGGGCTCACTATCTGAACAACCGTTATGGCTATTTGTAAGTTCCTTAGCATTGAGATCATCATGCATCTTATATTGTATGATTGCAAGACAGGAGCTGGTCCTAATATTGTGCAGTTTAGCTAAATAAATTTCAACTCAAACCAAACCCTGAGGAATTACATATATTAGTGCATTATGTGCATTAGCTATCATGATATTACAAGAACTGAGTATCCATCTCATTTTGAATATATTGTATTTTGAAAATCACTTTATGCAATAAACACATTATAACTTCAAAAATATAACTCTCATATGTGTTGATTACCTTTTCTTAAATCACCACTGACAATTTCAGTTATCCAGGAGTCATAACCATTAATCATCATATTTTGGCGGGTGTAGTTAGCACAGAACCAGAACAGGAAGGTGATGTATGTAGCTGAGGTGGTGTACTTCCATAAACTTTGCTCTTTTGCTTGCCCAATTCCAAGATTAGGCCCAATTTTATTTTGAGTAAGTTCATCAAGATGTATTGTGAAAAGAGCAAAAGTTGAATGAATTTTGAGACCTGAAACGATAAAAGTGTTATGGAAGACATTGAGATCTATGCAATGCCATCAGCATATCAATAACATTTTTAACAGACTCAATTCTTCCTCTTGCAAAATTACTGACTGCAGTTTGAGGTATTCTGTTGCACTATGATATAAACTTATGTCCTGAAGCTACACTTTAAATTTGGCTTTCATTATTCTGGAAAGGTGTGAAATGATTCTGAAAAGAATTGGATTAAAAACAAGACTTTAGGCTCATAATATTTTGTTGAATTGACCCTTCTCAGAAAATGCATTCATCCGTGTTAGTGCACTGGGTGTGCCTAAAGTTCATGTAAGGATTAAGTATAGCGCACCAAAGTCTTCCTCGACAATCTTGAACTTGGGTAGGAGACACCATGATGTGAACAGAACGACCAACCACATAGAAGCCAGCATGAGTAATGCTACAAACCGCGTGACTCCAGCATCATGTGCAATCTGTATCACACATCTCACAATTATATAAGCCCTGAGAAATTGACTTTTAAACTAAAATGTGCAGGTCAAACTGTAAAACTAAACTCAATTTGCGTATTTAATTTGAGTCCATGCTTAAACTGCATGTATTCTATGCCTTATTTGTTACCCTCAAGGGCCACATAATGGATGTATACACTTGTAGGGGCCGGCATCGTTGTATGTATTTTAGTGCGGTTCATCCGAGAGACGTGTTCGTGTGGTGCTCATTCCTTCTATGCCAACTAGGTGTCGCTTTGCGATACCCGGTTGGTACAAGAGGGGGCAGCACCATGCCTCGCGTCCAGCTTCTACTAAGAAGCCGGACGAGCCGCAGAAGGGGACTGGACGTGCTCCAGTCAAGACGTACACCTGGTGCCATGCACCTTCTGAACATTGCCTTTGATTGTTCTTTAATTCCTGATTGTATTGATAACAGACAGGTACACACAAGAAGGCATGATCAGCGGTTGCTTGCTGTTCCTAGGGATGTTAATCTAACCTTTAGGAAAAGTATCGCCTATAAAGCTGCTATCTCGTGGAATGGCCTTGATAATAAAGCCAGAGCTTGTGTGATTAAAGCCAAATTTTCTTCCTGGAACAAAACACAGTTCCTTGAGCTGATTAATACTTATAACGACCAGACATGGGTCTAAATGACCCTCCCTCCTAACCCCCACCCACCTCTACCCCCCTTGGATTGCTAAATAATCACATGGGATAGGAAGAAATTCCTACCTGCAGTAATCAGAATATTTTTTATACAGGACAATACCATCAGTCCTAACGACAATAACACCAGTCGTTAAGAACCTGATCTGACCAATCAAGTTCTATTGGACAATAACATCAGTCCAAATATCAAAGGGCCAGTAACATCCGCCCCTTAGTTCTCAAAAAAGCATATATTTCTAAAGCAAGATGGAGCATTCATTTGCTCAAGCGCTTCTTTTTTTCCTTTTTACTTTGTTCTTTTCTATTAGTATAAGTCATGGCCTTAAGCCTTGCTACTATTATTATTATCATTATTATTACTATTATCATCATAATATTCATTTGAGTATATTGCAAACCAGAAAGCATATATACAATTGACTGGAATGATTGTTACCACAGGCACACTTTTTCTGCCTAAATTATTTCAGTATAAATAAAAGAATATCAATCAATCAATCAATTATAGAGCAAAAGTAAATAAAGGCCTACCCGAGAGGTAGGGGTAATCTCTGCCCAACCCGAATCACTCGTGTTGTGTTGGTGTCTTTAGTGATAAGCGAGCCAACGAGCCACCCAACATTTAAGTCGATACGAACCATAACACTGGTGCCATGACCAGTTGGTTCAGGGGTGGAGTGCGGCCAAACGGCCGAAAGCCTCGGTAAACCCGATGCGGATCCCTCAAGCCCTGAGCTAGAGGGATTCGAAGAGGATGGCTTTACATCCCAGCATTTGTTGTTAGACTGGAAACCGGGTCAACAACATGTGTTCAACCCGGAGGGTGTCCAGACTGTTTTCTCGACACCCGGTCTAACAGACGGTGCCACCAGAAATGGGGACGGCATTGTTAAATTGTATCCGGGCACACCTCAACAGTTTGCCTCGGATACAGGATTGTTCAGGGGGGTACTAAGGCCCCCTACCTTGAACTTGAGCGATTGGTCTCAAGTATTGACTAGCAGATGCCAGCTGGGACCTATTATCCCTGCAAGCTCAGCTAGTAACTTGGACACACCAGAAGCCCAAGGCCCTATGCAGCTTACCGCGACTCCTATGGGCGCTGCACTAGATGGGGCAACCGGGGTGGCCCCATTAATGACGTCGTCTGATCATGATAGCGACGATAGTAAGGCTTTAAAGGATCCGAAGGTTCCTTCAGCAACCCCGAAGACTAGGTCCCGGGAGACCCTGCCGAGAAGCTCGGAAAGGCACTCCCTAGGCCTATCTTTAGATGAAGGCTTGTCTGACTCCATGTTTAACCCTGGAAGCAGCCGCAAGTCGATATACGGACGTCGGATGGGCCCCGGGTATAAGACTACCTAAAAGAGAAAGACGAGACAGAAAAAGAGAAAAAATGGGCTGACCTAGAACTCGAGGAAGCCAATAGACTCAGAGCAATCGACAAGGCTAGAGCCGAGGAAGTTGCTAAGGCCCGGGACGTAAGCAAATTACAATCCAAATTGCATGCCATGGAGGAAAAGTTGAAGAAACTTCAGCTCCGTAAAGCGGAGACGGAAGCCAGGTTGGTCTCGGAACAAGCCGAGATCCGGAGAGAGACCAGCGAATATCAGCGGTCTCAAAAGGAAAAAAGTGAAAAGTATCGCTTATTGAAGGATACTTTAAAGCGAGAGGCAGTAGCTGCCCAAGAAGAGGTGAGCTGTTGCAGACAATGAGAAGATTAGATCCAAAATCAGAAAATGCACAGCTAAGGGAGGAGCAGCGAAACCTTACTACGGATGTAGCTACCCTCACAATAAATAAGTCTGCTATGGAGAGTTATTTACAGGAACAGGAGCAGATGAATGTTCCCCCAGCAAGTAAGGACCTAAACCCTAACTCGAGATTTGTTAAACAAGGAGACCCAGTTTCCTGTTCAACACCGAAGCATCCGGCGTATAATCCATTTGTCAATGATAATGCGACACGGAATGTAGATCAAGGGGGAGTTTATATCAGAACCCAAGATAAGCACGGCTGAACTAGTAGAGTCCGGATTAGTGAGGTCCCGATAGTCCACAATCTAGACCCGGACTTCATGCCTAGGGATGCTTCCGACACTAGCGCGGAAACTAGTGGGTTCCACATACACGTGGATCAGACAGAAGATGTCAGATTGGGAGCAGGTAATACCAGCAACCAACAGAATCCACCTAGTAGTGGTAACCAACCAAACCAGGCTGGCCAGCCACCCCATTGAGGTCACCAGGGCAGCACTAACTATACAGGTGCTCAGGGTGGGGATGGTACTTCGGGTAACGGCCCCAACGAAGGTAGCGATGGTGCCTCGGGTACCGGTCGCAACCTAGGGGGTGGAGGCTATACGAACTACAGAGGTTCACAGTGGACCTATAACCAACCACCACCACCACCACCACCACCAAACAATACAAGCTTTGGTGGGATGGGAGGCAATCGAACCTTGAATGAAACCAAGGCGATTGAATGGAGTAAACAACAATGCACTAGATTGATGTATGCTCACAATTCAGCCCGTAGGGTAGCTGTCATTCCAAAGGAATACGACGGTACTCGGCCATGGAAAGAATGGTTTGAAGATTTCATCGATGTGATGAATTGTAATGGTTGGACCCCATACGAGGCCAAGCCGCATCTTGTGAGATGCCTGAAAGGTGGGCCAGGTCGTATGGCTGTGGAGCAATGGCGTACCTGGTATGGCCTCGTCGGAAGCTTTGAGCAGCTAGTTGAATCTGCTAGCAGACTGTTATGTAATATGGTCAAGGAGGATCCGATGGTCCGATTTAAGAAACGTACTTAGAAGCCTAACGAAGCTTTCAGGGCATATGGTATGGAACTGCATGCGCTGTTAAGTAAGGCCAGACCCGGTACAGAAAACCAGGACTGGTATATGGACGATTTAATTACCCAATTCGTCAAGGGTCTGAGAGACTGAGACGAGCAGATAGCTGCTAGAGATGCCTGGAAAGAGGGCATAACTTTGCACGGCATATTTAATGGTATAGATATGGCCGTGAAGAAGCGAACCATGTTAGCTGGAGACATCCCGAATACCTCGGGTTCGACTCCAGTATCGTCGGTAGTTCAGCGATCCGAGGTAGACAATACCCCGGATGACTTTGAACTAATTGACATTGAGCAGGAGGATGGCACCTTTTGCTCGATGCAGCTTAGGAAGAACACTTCAGGTAGGAAGTATATCCCGAGAAAGGCGTTTAGTAAATCGAGAGATTCTAAATCGCCATCCGAGGTCAGAGGTGACCCAAAAGCTAGTGGGAAGGCTACTAAGCCCTCTGACAATGCTGATAAAGCGAAGGGTCAGTCTCCGGACATGACCAAACTGATGGAGGATATGTGTAAGAAAATTACAGATGCCCTCCAAGCCCACCGGCAGAGACCCAGAGTGGATCGCCGGACGGTTAAGTGTTTCAGGTGCCAGCGCATGGGACACTATTCCTCTGAATGTACCACTGCAAAGCCGGTAATGGCGGCCTTCTATGAAGCCGAGGACAACGGCGAAGAGGGCCTGAGTGCTACGGATTCCACTGATGTGGGAAACTAGTAGGGGTTGTATCCACGGCATTGGGTATAACCCCAGGAGGGAACGAATGCCAAAATGCTACCGGGGGTAATCCGGTGGAAGATTCCGAGTCAAATTCACCTGTAGGCCGGGTGGCTGTGGGTGCGCACCCCTGCACTACGGCCGGGGCCAGGGACCCTAGTGCTTATGTGTACGGAGGCGAGCATATGGAGGCGAGTGGCCGCACTGGGGGAGAGGAAGGATGGATCAAGGAGTTGATTCGAGTGTGTGGGACACGCCTTCCCCCAAGTCATCCGTGTCTGGAGTTTTTGAGAGGGCTCGGATTGAATCTTGGTGATTCGGGAGACTTTCACCAGTTTACCAGAAACCCATCCCCTTTGGGGGGGAGACGGTGGTATGTACCCATATCTGTGGAAGGCCGGGTAGGAGAATTCTTAGTGGATACTGGAGCTGGCCATTCCTGTGTGTCCAAAAGATTCTTCGACTCGGTGGCCGGCAGTCATGAGAACCTCAAAACAGGGGTAAATGCTTGCACGGCCGATGGAAGCAGTATGCATACTTTTGGTAGGACATTTATGCCTATCCGTATAGGAGGCAAAGAGTTCGTTCTTTCGCCGACTATAGCAGAGGTTAGTGATGACGGAATCCTCGGATTGGATTTTGCAAGCTTGTATGGGGCCGTCTTGGACCCAAGGGATGGAATGATGAGTATTCGGAACCCGTATGGCTTGCATGTCCAGTGCGTTTTGAGACAGGTGTCTTCGGTTGCATCAGTGATACATACGGTGAAGATCCCCCCGGGTACCACTTGTGATGTCCTTTGTGGCGGATCAATGGCCCAGAAGGATGAAACCGGAGTCTTTGAACCCGACACGGTATATTTATCAAGTATCGGGTTGGACTCAGTGGACACATTGGTGGCTAATGCAGCATGGTCTGTATTACCCATAACTAACCAAAGTGGTTCAGTGGTTTACTTGAAGCGAGGCGACCGTGTGGGGGAGATGAGTTCGGTAGAACACGTCGCCGAGGCCAGGTTCAATAAACCATTAAACCCTGTTAGTAAGCATCCTTTGGATGAAGAATTTCAGAAACTGATTGAACAATCAGATTTACAGAATACGGAGGATAAGGAATGCCTAGCGAAACTCCTATGGAGGTACGAGAGTGCTTTTGGTAGGGAAGGTGGACCGGTAGGCAGATCCGATAAGGTGTTGCACACTATAGATGTGGGCGATGAGAAACCCTTTAAGATCCCGTATCGTAGACTTCCTCTTAAGAAGAAGTTAATATGTGAACAGGAAATACAAAAACAGTTGGACCTAGGGGTCATTGTGCCGAGCTCGAGTCCCTGGTCCAGCCCTGTTTGTATGACCACTAAGAAAGACGGTACAATCCGCTTTTGCGTCGACTACCGAAAACTGAACGGTATGACAAAGAAAAACTCGTATCCTCTGTCTAGGATAGACGAGACTTTAGATAGCTTGGGTGGGAACCAATGGTTCTGTACCTTGGATCTGCAATCCGGGTATTGGTAGATACCGATGCACCCCGATGACATAGAGAAAACAGCGTTCTCTAGTCATATGGGGCTGTTCGAGTATAATGTCTTGCCTTTCGGATTGTGTAACGCCCCTGCTACATTCGAGGCCATGATGGAATCCCTGTTGAGTGACCTTTTGTGGAAGAAATGCTTGGTCTACTTGGACGACGTTGTCGTGTTCGGCAAGTCGTTTAAGGAATGCCACGCGAATCTGCAATTGGTACTCGACCGGATCCTATCCAACGGTCTAAAACTCAAACCCAAGAAATGTAATCTGTTTAAGAAAACAATTACATATCTGGGAAGGATCATCACCCCTGACGGCGTGAGTGCGGATCCGGAGAAGCTGGAAGCTGTAGAAAATTGGGAACGGCCCACGAGTGCTAAGGAGGTGAGATCATTTCTAGGATTCTGCTCCTATTACCGTGATTTCATTCCGAATTACTCTCGTGCAAGCTTCCCGATGTAATGCTTAGCTCACTGGACCCCGGGTAGGGCACGGGACCCGTTCCCATGGACCAGCGAGCAAGAAGAATCTTTTAATAAAATAAAGGATTTGTTTAGAAACACACCCGTATTGAAATATCCCACTCCCGAGGGACATTTCATATTAGACACAGATGCGAGCAATGATGCCATTGGGGCAGCGCTCTCTCAGGTCCAGAATGGAGTCGAAGTCCCACTGGCCTTCGCTAGCAACATGCTAAGGAAGACCCAGCGTAATTATTTTACCACTAAACGAGAGCTCCTCACGGTAGTGGTGTATACGAAGAAGTTTAAGCATTTCCTATGGGGAACTGATTTTACTTTGCGAACCGACCATTCGTCTCTGAGGTGGCTCCTTAACTTTAAGGACGCCGAAGGGGTGATTGGAAGATGGTTAGCTCACCTATCCGAATTCGGATTAGAGCACAAACAAATAGAGCACCGGCCAGGTGCTAAACATATCAATGCGGATGCCTTGTCGAGGCGACCCGTCCGAAAGTGCCAGAATGCCACTTGTGAAGACTGCGGGGCCCACAATGCTGTGGTAGCCGGGTTGGTATTTAACTATACCACCCCCCGCATCCCCTGGGAGGAGGCTGTATGCAGCTATCTCGATTGGTCCCCGGAGACCATCAAGAAGTTTCAACAGTCTGACCCCACCACTGCACGCATAATGGAATACCTACGGACAGGTATTAAACCGGCAAGGCCGATTTTATCCCTAGAAGACAGGGAAATGAGGAGATTGATAGCTCAATGGACCGAGCTAGAGATCCGAGACGGTATACTGTGTAGGTGGAAGACCACTCCTACCCGCGGTAGACTGTTACAAATAGTGATTCCCACTTCAATGAGGAGGGATATCATGTATTATTGGCATGGCCACCAAACTAGTGGTCATTTCGGGAAGAAGAGGTTGATAGAGCGTCTGCAGAGATGCTATTACTGGCCTGGAATGAGAGGTGACCTACTTCGGTGGATCGCCACTTGCCCGGATTGTTGTAAAAACAAGCCGGGACCCAGCCTGGGAAATCTACCCCTATCCCAGGAATTGTTTGGTGTCAGGTTCGCTCGAGTAGCGATAGACATCATCAGCGGAATAAAAACGACACCCAGAGATAACACTTGCATGATGGTCGTAACCGACTATTATACAAAGTACACTCGGGTGTCTCCTCTCCCCAATCACAAAGCCGCCATGTGGGCTGAGGCGTTTGTGAAAGGCTGGGTGCTACATCTGGGCGTCCCCCTTATGATGCACAGTGACCAAGGGAGAGAGTTCGAGTCAGAGCTATGGCAGGAAATGTGCCATTACCTAGCCATCTGCAAGACCCGAACCAACCCATACCGACCGCAGTCAGATGGGCAGGTAGAAAGGTTCAATAGAACCTTGATACAAGTGCTGAAGCCCCTGGTTAATACCCACCAGGACGACTGGGATGAAAAGTGTGAGTTTGTAGTACACGCCTACAACAACACTGTCCATTCATCTACTAATTGTACTCCAAACATGCTAGTGTTCGGCGAGGACATCATAATGCCCGCCGACTTAGTGTATGGAGTGGTTGGGATAGACCCAGAGGCGCCCTGCACCGTGTTGTTTGTAGAGTCGTTAAGGGGATAAATTCAAACAGGCATACGAGGCCGTTCGTAAAGAACTGTTGAAGAGTGCGAAATGGCAGAAGGTGGGTTATGACACCAATGCCAAAAGAATTCGTTTTAATGTTGGGGACAAAGTACTAAGGTACTACGAGCTGCTGGAACGGTTGAAGCTCGTAACGCCTTGGGTAGGTCCATTTAAGATTATTCGCATCATCTCCGAGTCCACGGTGATGATGGAGGACTGCCTTACTGGTAGGAAATGGAAGACAAATGTCGGAAAACTTCGGCCCTGGAAGGGACGCGAAGAGGCGGAGAGGGAGTTCGGTTACCACCCACCCGAGCCTGCGCCGAGCAAGCCCAACGTGGTGGTACCCGAGAAACGCCCTAGAGGCCGGCCGAGGAAAGTGCCGGAAGCAGGAGGAGTAGTAAAAAAGAAGACGACGGCCAGGAAACGGCCTAATTGTAAGAAACGGAAAAATGTCTCGCTGAGTGAAGGCATTACCTATGGGAAAGGTCTCGCCGTGGCTAGGCGGGAAGAATAAGATGCTAACCGAAGGTGTTAGACGCAGTCCCCGGTTGAGGTCTGCTTTAACCTAACTCAGTACACAACGAGCTGCTGCGTGTTGTTCGCCGTAGGCGAATAACATACGTTCCACAGCTAGGGATGCCAAACGCGGCCCCTGGGTAGCTGTATCCCGTGAGCGGCGGACGGATTAACCGGTACATTCACTTTGAAGCGTTGTATATACCGCCAAGCTCCAGACAATAGCACTCGCGTAGCAGGCCGCGTCTCGCATGTTGAGTCGAATGTTTGTTTGGATCTAGACCACTAGGTGGCGCCGCGGGTGCGGCGGGAAAGCATAGAACTAGGTCACCGGATAGCCCATTGCGGGATCTCGCGAGACGAGAGGTCTGACGTCATACTGGTCATAACTAGATGCCACTTGTTTCGCTCCGGTTATTGCTTGGCCTCTAGCAGCCGCTAGCTGCGTGGTTTGTTAACCCACACCTCCTCATTTGTTGGACGAATCCTTCGAGTCCAACACATTTGCCAATTTTCTGAATTGGAAGTCGGCCCACTGTGATGGCACAGGGGACGATTGATGCTGCGCGTCAAACCGCCAACGTTCAGTTGGAGGAAGGCGAGGACCCGACGGTCTCGTCTCGGGTTGAGGAGAGTATGGACTCCTCAACGGCGGTCCCTGCAAGGGGATCCGAAGTCGAGGAAGCAGCTCGCACGCTCTCTGGAATGTCCACCGAGGTCACAGACAGAGAGAGGATGCCTCCTCCACCTCCTCCACGCCCGGAACCGACGTCTACAGCAACGGCTCCGGGTGGTACTGTCGATGTCTTGGACATTCCGCTGTATCCTCCGGGATTCAGAACATGCACCAAACGAATGGCCCATGTGGACGAGGAGGCCGGTGTCATGTACACCTCTTGGGGGACCTACATCCCCATGCATCCTTCTATGTTCGGATGCGGTCCCCTAGCGGAAACACCCGGCCTGCCCGAGACCGTACCAGACGATTTCAAAACTCTGGTAATGGACTCGTGCACGGACGAGTTAGCAGAGACTCGGCAACAGGTCTCGGCTTTGGACATGCCTGGCAACCAGACCCATAGGGTGGTTAGTCAGGCATCTGCTCCAACTCCTCCTCCAACATCCGCAGAGCACCCCCCGAGTGAAGCCACTGGCAGTCCGGATGACTGGAGCACTTACTTTGGTGCCCCATCCGGACACGGTGCATGGTGGGCCGGTGAAGGGTCATCCAGCAAGCACCCCATGTATAGTGAATACGCGGCGAAGTTCCCTGCAATGGGACCAGTAGGACCCGAATCACAGGTCCTAACCTCCTTGGGCCAAGCCAAGCCTCCGGGTAGAGGCCGTGGTGGCATGGAGTGCACCGGAGCTCCCCCGGGCGGCGGCCGAGGCCGGGGAGGAACAACTGTTGAGGGTCCCTCGGTCCCTCCAGCAGGCGCTTCGCCTGTCACTGTGCAGGCTGCTGCACCACCACCAGCTATAGTCCCACCAGTGGCCCCTCGGGTGCCCGTTATGGGACTCATAGCCAGCACGCTGTCAGGTCTTCAGGATCCGAATACGTTCGTCGATCACCGCGACGTCCGTACTGCCGAGATCCAGAACGACCTGATGGCAGAATGGCAGGCACTTCATCGCCAAAAGTCTATCGACTACTGGTGGTGTATGACTGAAGCCACCTTCAACTTGGTCTTTGAAGTCCAGAAGAGGGAGGAAGTCAAAATCCAGGAACAGGAGAGGAAGAACGTCCATGAGGCCATCCAAGCCTGCCGGCACCAGCAGTTGGAAGCTGAAAAGCTTAAGGAGTTCCACCGTGCTGAGAACGCCGGGTACATCCATAAGTACAAAGAGGCTGACCTCAAGTTCTTCCTCTGCTTCGGGAAGCACCTGGACGAGTGGGACGGCTCTGCGTCGTCCCTGTCCATCGCTCCGGGTGCCCCACCCGAGGCCGAGGCCGTTGATAGTCCGTCCGAGGGGATGGGCGCGCTGAGCTTGCGCAGCGAGTCTCTCAGCGAAACCCCTGTGCTGCACTCTATGAGTAGCTGCAGCAGCTCGGCTCCGGCTGCCAACCCGGAGCCAGCTGAGAAGATGGACACTGATCCCGAGGATCTTTAGTTGTGCATCTGAAGGCACTAATCTTACCCGAGGGTAAAGGCATTTACCATGCCAGAGGTTCACACCCTCGAACTGGACCCGCCGATCTGGAACCATACCTGCAGCGAAGGTGGACGTTACCCGAAACACAAACAGATTACCACACCCAACTGGGGCTCCATCTTCCCATCTTCATCAGGGCACATCACAACAGCAACGTGGCTTGCCACTACACGTATGTCGCCGGATGGAGCTGCAGAAACCAGTCATTCCAGATTCGCTGGAAGTTCGGTATATTGTAAGGGCGATCCTGCTACCCTGGTAGCACGCCTATTTTATCAGTATTAAATTTTGTATAAATCTATTTTTATATACGATATTATATTTTCGTAAACAAACTCAACAAAATTTTTTCTCGGGTTATCTACCCCCCCTCGGGTCACGTATTTGCTACTGTAAAATAATATTATTACTATATCACTACATATAAAACCATTACTTTTGGTACGTCTTTCAACTATAATAACATTGTAACATTGTTACTTAACCATATACCATCTTATGTCGATGGTGCATAAGGCACCACTTCTTAATCGTTATTATTAGTTACTTCGAGTTATATGCGACGATGCCTATTATTATGTAAATATTATTTATAATGCCCCTTTAATGTTGTATATTCTATACGAACACATATGTATAGACTTACCTATGTATATATAACTTATTATTGTATAAAGTTAACAATAGGTATTTATTAATACACCCAACCCTAGGTATAGTCTAGTGGGGGATGAGCCGCAGAAGGGGACTGGACGTGCTCCAGTCAAGACGTACACCTGTTATAGAGCAAACTTAAATAAAGGCCTACCCGAGAGGTAGGGGTAATCTGAGGCTTTGCCCAACCCGAATCACTTGTGTTGTGTTGGTGTCTTTAGTGATAAGCGAGCCAACGAGCCACCCAACATTTAAGTCAATACGAACCATTACACACTCTAAGAACTGACTGTTGAATCTACCAGTGTCCTTGTAAAACTTAACAATGAACCACTGTAACTGCATTGCAGTAAAGCAGTGTAGTTTCTACAATGAAGAAATATGGTTCACACTGTGGTACAAGAAATCTCAGTGAAAAAAACGATGGATCTCTGACAACTTTAGGTCAAGGATATCACCATCATTCCAACATAGCTCTGTGTTTCATTTCCATTTCATGCAAGTCCTCTAGATACAAGTTCAAGTATCTACCTTGACAAGCTAATAGGCAAATGAAGTGTTCATCCCTGCTGAGTAGACTGCAACTGCTAGCGAAATCCTTTTCCCTGCAAGTTTTGCAACCTTTACAGCAAAAGTGAGCAGACATGCAAATGAATATACTGAATAAAGATTTAACATAGAGATAAAAGATATTACCAAAAATACCAATGAACGTATATGTAGTACAAATGAAATATAAATAATATTATATTTCCCAGAATATCTTTTGATACTATATCCTAAGGGAGTATTCTTGGAAGATATATGGAGTAATTCATGAGTTAGAAAGATTTGTACATACATGGAAGTTGGTGATGAGTAAGATATAACACGTAGGTCCAGTAAAGATGGCTCCTGTTAATATCAGCCATTCTGAACCTGTAAATAATGGGTATTGATATAACATGATGGGTATATTGACTATCACAGATTGCTCAGCCATGAGCTGAATTGTGTAAACAATCATATCCTTTCTCTATCTCTCTCTCTCTCTCTCTCTCTCTCTCTCTCTCTATTTTCCTTCCATCCTCATCTTGTCCCACTTTGCGTGTCTCTTTCTCCTCCCACTCCATCCCCATCTATTCCCCAACAAGCAAAAATCTGGAACCATTTCTTTATTCAAAGATGCAACACCCATACCTTGTTTTGCGAAGGCCAGCTGACAATACCCAATCATTGCAAGAATCCTGAAAGAGGAATAAAACATCGTTATAACTCATTTCCAAGCTGTAAAGGTATGCTCACATTTAAAGGCTACTGCAGTATATTCAAAGACTTTTCTCCTCTTTTTTATTTTACTTCACACTTCATGCCAGCACAACATTCTACTCACGCAGTGATGGTCCTTGTCATTCTCAGCCCAAACCGATCAAAGAAGACACCACTAGGTAAAGCTGAAACACCAAATGACACAGTAGCCACTGTGTAGGACAGAGACAACGCTACTTTCTGTTCTTCACATCTCAGAGCTGATATAGTTTTGGTGGTCATATTGCCATCAGCGTCACTGTCTACACCACTGTATTCACTATCTTCATGATCTAATGTAGACAGAACCTTGTCTAAGGTTCTGGGTGTTGTATCAGTCTTGATAGTCACAAACTGCGGAAAGCTCACATCAGGGTAGGAAGTGTTTTTTATTCCCTTGAGATCAATGATATCACTGGAAGTGTTAAATCTGCCAGTGCTTTCAAAGTTGATGTCATGGGGGTTTGTGAGGGGTAAAGATTTGTTAGGAATAGACACTATGCCTGGTTTCTGTATGCAGTATTCAATGTACAGCTCATCAGCCTGGTTTGAGATGGAGAAAAATTATCAATACTTTTCAAAGGATTCTAAAGGAATAAAAGCGTATCCAATTATCTCATAAAAAAGGAAAAGGTTCATGGGTGCACTTTTGTATGTACCATGTATAGGTCAATTATTCATATTCATAAACTGCACATATTTTTTAAAAAAATCAATAAATTGCCCAAATGTTTACTTTATCTATCTGCAATTCAACTATGACTCTTTGAATCATATCGAGTGGCATGCCACTTACCTGAAGAACATAGACAAGAGATGGCCATCCAAACAAAGCTCCACCAAGTATGGTTGTTTCCAAGAAGCACAGCGAAAGGGTTAGGCTCCTTTTCCACATGTTCGTCATTTTTTGTTTATCCTCTAACTCTGGATGAATGCTAACAGTTTAAACCTTTTGTGAAACACCCTGCATCATGTTACCCACCACACTTTGGCAAATTTGTTACATACATTAGCAACCGTACACCACTTCATAAAATTCCTGATTGAAATGGCAAAATTTAAATGAATGAATTCAGAAGGCTGATTCTGAGTAAGTAAGTACAGGATGTAACTTCAAAAAAAGACTGAAAATTCTGTGCTGAATATGTCTCACTAGAAAAATAAAATGTGAAGTGAAAAAAAGGAAAAACCCAGAGAACACAATTGATGAGAGTGATCATACTTTACCATCAGCCCAATGTAATTCACCCAAGCCCTGCAAGATATATGGATGCAGGCTTCCAAATACTCACCAACTACACCAAATTTCACTACTCAATTATAAGGGAGATGTGACATGATATCAAATAGACCACACTGCTGCTTAAAATCAACACTTTTGATGAAATGTTAAATAAATGTGCACGTAAAATAAGCCATAGAAGGTTAGGGTAAAGGAAAGGTAAACATAGCATTGTTTGCCTTACATTGCCATAACCTGAATTCAAGTATGCCAAAACCCATGCTAGTCTGAAGTGCCACAATGGACCCTCAGGAGGGAATTGTATGGACTAATGGATGAAACATTAATAACCTTGAGTAGACTGTCTTTATATTGTTGAATCGAGACATGCTGATGGATAATATAATTCTTGTCATCATTGGTAAAAGAAAACTTCTGAATGATGGAGAATTTCTCTACAAACAGAATTTTCTAGAATGTCCAATTTGGATGCTATATTCCTCGCACGGAATGATGGGACTTACATGCCCTATTGCAAATTACGCTTTAAGTTAGGGCATTGATTTAGACAGATATTGGAGATAGCAAAGCTCTTTTGGCTGCAACAGGAAACCGGAAAATACAAAGGGTAACATAATATATATATAAAGGAATGAAAAATATGCAGATGAGGTAAATAAGTTGCATTTTGACAGAATAATTGGGTAATCAGCCTCTAAGACAAAAAACTGGTTGTCTGCTACTGCTAACAGCATAGTGCTGTCAGTATGGACTACAGAATGTTGTCCAGAATTTTGAAATGTCTGGTGTCTATATACTAGAGAAACTCATTGTCAGCAAGGCGTCTCTTACTAAAATATAAGATGGCCATGCATATATATATATATTAGATTGACTAAAGTATAACTCATCAGTCATGTGAAATATGGCACATAAGCATGTGAAGTCACATCCGTAATTGCCCGTTTTTAAGTGCCGGGGTGTCAAATAAGCACCGCTCTTAGATAAGGACTGGGGGTAATCTTAAAGAAAAACAGTACCCAAAATTTGTCACATCAAACTTTGATAGCATTTATATTAAATGGTCCAAATAGATCACCCGGGTGATCTATTGGCCTATTGACTTTAAAACGCTGCACCACCTCCACCTGGTGTAGTTTAGAACAGTTACCCCCTAACACTCTCCCCCCACAGCGGGGGTGACAGCAGTTAAGCAAGCAGCAGCCGCGCATGGCAGGCAGGAAAAGAACTTTCTTTGTTTTTTGTTCATTATGGGAGTCATTTGGGAAAGAGAGATTGATCAGTTAGCTAAGCTCAAGGAATTGGAATTGGATATCAGCAGAGTGGAAAACAGCAGGTGTATATGTTGCATCTGATGACGTCATGATTGGGCAAAATGCACCAGATTAGTGCTAACACAGTACAGTTTACCCACAGTCAGACACTGTTTGTTGCATTTTAGAGGCACAATAAGTTCATTTCCATTGAGAGGTATTACAAGATAAGCCTACACAAGGTCCTGGTATAAGATTACGATGGCATATAATTTATTATTCTAATTATGATACACATAAACCTGCTGAACATTTTGAAAATGATACCAGAATATCTTTATTTTATACCAAAGCTATTAAAATACAATGTCATGAAAGGAGGGCACTGTTTACCATTAAGGACTATACACTGTATATCTCAATTAAGCGCCTGTCTCATATAAGTGCCAAGGGTACAGTAGAAAATGAGCTACGGGCACTTATAAGTGCCACTACAGCAGTGAGGCTATCACAGCCAGGTGTCAGGGGTGGCCCCTGGTGGGTAACACTCACACTACATGAGCCGTCTGACCTATGGTAAAGCATGAAGATTCATTATAGAAGACTGTCAGGGTCACTCTACTTCTATACTTCTACACAGTTGTCAAAAGGTAAGTGTGGGCATACCAGAATCATGAAACACATGTCAGGCACTAATACTAGACCTTGAATGAATGCCTGTCTTGAATTTGAGCCAGGTGTAATGACCTGTCCACATCAATAAGTGTGGGGACAGTTATTCACAAGGTTATGGTATTCTGCCAAGAGCTGCACCATGTCCAAAAGGACCAGCCAATCATAAGAACGCAAATTTTTCCTAAGAAATGCATTTCAGTTATCTTAAATAGTGGGCAAACTAACAAAAAGATGGGGAAAACCTGTGGAAAACATGGATAAAGAGATTTTGAACTGACTGAAAATAAAAAAAAAAGCCATGAGAGATAATTTCCAATTAATTTAAAAAGGTCAAATTCATGCTCAGAGGGCCCCCATTTGAGAACTATCGCTATACCCCACATACTTATAAGGTATGATAAACCCAAAGTGTGCCTTATAGGCAAACATTGGGGTGTTCCCTATAACATTATATAGGTGAGGACATTATACTAAAGAACAGTACTAAGGCGTTCAAAATGTAGCCCCTGATTTCTTTCTTAAGTTGAGGGGGGCGCCTTATACATGATGTGCACCTTATATACTAGGTATGACAGTATGTCTTCAAAACCGTGCTAGTGGATTTTTTTTTTCTAAATGGAGTCTTTTATTGAGAGGAGTATGGTGAAAGTATTATGGCTTCCCCAAACATATCTAATACTTACTCTGCACTTCTGATATCTGCTGCCAAAATGTACTAGAGTTTAAATAAATAAGACCTCAATTCAAAGGTCTCTTAAGTGCTGCATAAATCATCATTTTATGTTCTAATAATGCCTGTGCCATTGCAGGACCATGGTGCTCATATTCATGTACTAACTGACATGATAAAAGGTGAAGACCTTTTGGATGAGGATGTTAGAATGGGGGTGATGCAGTCAAATTACTCTACAATTTCTCTGATGGCTTTGAAAATTGTTACCTCTGTCAATTTCTTTTACTTTTCATTTTGCGTTCTTTTCTTTCTCTAATTTGTCTTCTTTTTATTTTCATTTTTCAATTGCTTAATTTGTGTATGTCTCAATATGCAAGGGGGGCCATATTTTATGCCCCTTTCAACTCACCCCTAACATTGATAATAGAAGCGAAACAGGGCAAGTATAGATATTGAGTCAATAGAGCAAGCAGGATGCTGGATTAGGCTGTTGTGTGTTTGAGGAGCAGCAAAGATTGCTCTACCCAGCAGAGCGTACTAATGCTGCTGTAGCTGAGCCTGTGCCACTTAATGAGCAGCAGATTGAGCGTACACAGCCCTGCCTGATGGACTTATAGCCTGGTAATTGACTGTACCAAGATTGGTCAGACTCTGACTACTTCCCCTCCCCTTACACTGCCTCCATACGAGTGCTCTTACAGACCACAGGTTAAAGTGGCTTTACACTTGGAAGCAACCATCTAACTATTTTTTTAAGTTGCAGTAGAATATCACTAGATGAGTGCCTTGAGCAAAACGTACTTGGTGAGGATCGAGTAAATTGGTTTGATAAGAGGTTATTCCGAAGTTAAATTGAGGAAGGATAGGCAATTGAGGATAATCATAAAACCTCATGTATAAGCCTCGCTTTATACATGAGGATGGAACCATAGTTAGCCTTATACGATCAGCTGAAGTTGGGGATGTGCCTCATATGTGAGGATTTTCTACCATAGAACAGCATAAACCTGATCAAATTTTGATTCCAGACATGCTTTATAGGCTTGGCTTGAACTCACTGTGCACCTTATATGTGAGGGATTACAGAATTGTCCTTAAATCTATGTTAAAACCAGCTTCACCAATCCTGGCCTTACAGTGGCTGTCTGAAACTTAGCAGTCTAAATTTGTCCTTGCAATATTCACTTTCATCCATAAGGCTAGGCAGTAATTCACAAATAGGGCTGTAGCAGACTGGAGCTAGACGGATTTTGATTGATCTCACATTAGCTCTGATACATGACAAGAATTTGCTCTTGTAGATCAGAAGTGAGGAGCGACCATGTGACTAAGTGCCATGACGCAGATAAATGATGTCTAATGTCAGACTAGTCAGAGTTTTCCACACATGATATTGTAGATATACACCCATGGCATAATAGTGTTTTTGGGTTCAATTGTTACAGTTTTAAGAGACATACCTAAACCTTTGGGTGGTTTGTCCCACTTTGATCTTTTTCTTGTCATGAGGATTGTAATGAACTAATGCTGGTCGCATGCTCTACAATAACTGTGAACATTGCAATGAAGACCGAATGATATTTAAGTCCATCCGTATGGTTTGTTTCAATTCATCCTTTATCACATTCAATGACTAAAATCTTTTATGGTAAACAAGAATACATGGGTTTTGGTGTTTTTTTTTAAATAAAAAATCAGAAATCTGTTCATTATCCTGCAAGGCAAGATTGCTAAGGATTATAAGAATAATCTACCAGGAGGCACATGCTAGTAGGGAACTGATAGACCTGCCCTACCAATGTACCACTGCCTACCCTTGATGACATTATTAATACCTATAACCAATATTAACTCTGTGGACACAATGCGAAGCAGGCACTTGGCAGCAGACCTTGACTTTGACTGGGAGGCTGTATTGATCACTACCGTGTGTGGAGGGGTTGGGTCAGGGGATCACTGCCCAAGGCCAGCAGGGCCGAGGGGTGTGTTCCCAGGCCCAACCCCGACACACAGGGAGTGATCAGTTTTCTATCATAGCCTTCCAAGATTACCCCCTCCACTCTTTGTTAAAGAAAACTCTAATGTCAGTCATGTAAAACCATACAAAATCACAAGGGCCAGGTTGTATGACAAACAAGTGACCCAACACTGAGTCAAGTGTAAGGCTGGCCAGGTATGGGGTTGTTTACCTGCACCCCTGGATGTATGATGTAATAGTACTACTACCAGTAATACTATACTTGGGCTAGGCTATTATGTTTCATTCTCTGTTATTAGAAAGGAATGGATAGCACACCCTCATTAGTACAATATAACTTCATTATTTTTTACAGTGGGCCCTTCTTTTAGAATTAAATATAGGATATTATACATTAAACAGAGAGGCTAGACTTTGAGAGTAGGCTTAGAACTGGGTGGTGATCCAGCCGATCACCTGCCCTGTGCCTCTTTCTGGTTAACATAGGGCTCAATGGGATCAACCTGCCCAACTCCACACAGCTATGGTAGAACAGGTGGTAATGGTAGGTTGGTGGCCTCAGGCGGCAGCAGGAAGTGATGGCCTCAGCCTACTTTCTGATAAGGCCTTTTACATAAAGGATGTGAGAGGCTTACAGGCTTTAGAGAGTGATGTCCTGACTATTGTTGCTATATTTGTTTATTTCTCCGATTACTTCTTTTGATGTTGGACAATGTATAAAAATCCTTCTTTCACTTGAAAACAAAGAGGCATTGTCAAACTTCTGCATTTCTGAACCTCTTCATGGCATCTCAGACATGTCAATGTTCTCTTCCCTTGCCTTATGGTTTGTTTGAATCTTGATAATTCCTAATGATGTAGTTCATAAACCTGAATACTATACCTGTAAGGCTAAATCTAAAGGTAGTTTTCTGTAAAGCAGCTGGAACTACAGTGTAATAAGGGGGACTAGGCTACATGCCAAATTCCTTGAAAAAGTGTATAGTCATGGCCATTACTGAAGCTGGTAGTGGTAAGCATCATGAGTGCCAGTTGAACACTAAATTTACTATAGTGAATAAAGGGAATTCCCAGTAGATAAGTGCTTTGAATCTAATCTCGTAGCTCCTGATCTCGGCAGGTGGTGAAACGATTACCACTTAATTAATGCATCAGTCCCAAAATCAAGATCCCAATGTGACACCTTCAGGCCGTGACTGGCATGAAAAGAAATCAGAATCAGTAAAATGATGAGAGAGGTGCACATGATGCAAATTATTTGTATGAAGATATTGCTTCACTCAAAACATTCCATCTCTACCACATGAAAAGTAGGCCAACCATATCTGATACATGGAATCTTCTTAGCCCTAGTGTCCCATGTGACCTGCCCCTCAGTTTCTCCTTTAGTTTTAAGGTGTGTCGTTACCATTGAATAAAAAATCCTAGAAATTCTCCATTTCTTTGTCAGATGTACTTTATGTCATTTAGAATATTATTTTGAAAAGAAAAGTAGGGGGTCCCATGCTACTTATTTCAATATTGAATTTTCAAAAATAAAAGTTTCTTTTTGGATTTCATTTAAAAATTAGAAGAAAAATGTCTCAAGTTTGAGATTTATTTTTCTATGATAATTATCAAACACAGAGATCTAATACCTCACATGATAAATAAACCAATACATATTTGTATTTACTAAGAATTTTTGTTTGTATCGCCATTACATTGCATTCTGGGTAAATTTCTCATGCTTGAAGAGTGGGTTACATTTTCTCTTGTTTTAAAGCAAAAATGATCAGAATTATATTTTCAACCACTAGATTTTTCTTTTACATTTTTTTCAACATATTCCCAAGATAATTTGCCTTTAAATAAAAGGAATTTTGGTATAGGGTCCCGTGCATAATTTTAGAGTTTTAGCCATTTAAAAAAAAAAGCATTGTGAAAGTTGACAAAAATCCATATTCAAAGCACTGCACGTTGGGTAGATTGTATGAATTATTGGCACAAGGTTGCTTCTTAATATGCCCTCAGTCACTGTGAACAGCCTAAGACTTTCACCGCATTGTCTTAGTAATGTGAGGGCTATAATTATAACGTACAAAAGAGTGCTAGGTAATGATGAAATAAATCTAGATGTAAATATGCTGATATTTCAAAGTGTAATCAAATGAATAATTTTAAGCAAAACCACTCAGAATTTCTGTTCAACATTGAGGGTCTATATAGGTATATGCCTACCAAAAATGATCCCATTCTGATGAAAATAACTTATATGTGCAGAAACCTGCGAAGTGGGTTCAATTTTAATGGTAGCGACCCACCTTAAATGACTAATGAGACTGGTGGGCTGTGATGGGACCTGATAAAATTACAGTTTAGCCTAATTGGACACAGTGAGTTGATACATGGAGACCCAGATTGTCACCCCCTGTGTTTGCAGAAAGGGCTTTGTAAATATTTAACAAATCAAGGGCCACATTATGTCTTTTCAAGCATGATAATAATTGGATCTCATGATGCACCAACAATGCTGGATTGCTGAATCATGATTCACTGCTCATCTGGATTGGTAATCCAATTTTGTAGGCACGAGACATGGACGATGACTGCGAATATCTTTTTTGTGCTGGGGCAGCATTGAAGTATCATTTGAGGGTCAGTGTCAGAAAAAGTGTACAAAACCCAGAAAAGCATTGTTTTTGGCCTTTATGCAGCCATAGAATAAATTATGGCTATCGAATCTTATCTCCCATGGTCTCATCTTATAAAGGACATTCTAGCCTCTCAGAAAAATATCAATTTGTGTCTGTCAGGTTAAATATCTTTCAGTTAAGGAGCCCCAAAAGTGCCAAAATCACTAAAATTCCAGTTTTTTTGCAGTTTTGGTCATTTTGCACATGTTATATCGTCCACTCAAAGACTAAAAGACCCATACAAAATTGCCTGTGGTATTAGGCATAAGTTAGACCAACACAATCTATGTCAGTTTAGGTGGATGTTGATTGAAAATTTTCACTATAGTCACTCATGTGTGGAATTTTACTCTTTGAGGCGTCTGTGACAATAACTCTTAGGTAAGAATAACTCTATAAATAATAGTGATATAATGTTTCTAATACATGCCACATAAATAACTTACAAGGGGTTGAAGTTGGTGTCAAGATTTTAGCCATCGGTCAAACGGTCCCTGATTTGTGGGTCAGAATGTCAATATGGACTGGGTTTTCGTCATAGACGCCTCAACTAGATGTTATAATGTTGCTAATTTATTTAAGTATCTATTTGCTTTTCTTACACGTCATATCAACCAACACAGCCTGCTCATTAATTCTGACAAGCATTGGTAGATTCTGGCCATGCAGTGTAGCATTTTGAGTACCATTCCTCATTTAGGGGGTTTTCGTCACAGACGCCTCAAGATTTTGTTTGTGGCAAAGTTGGAATCATCTGGTGTTACCCAGTGGAAGCCTATTACTTGGGGGAGCCTTGTTTTTGCCAATTAAGTGTTACTTCTGCTTGTTTATCAAAGATTTTCTAAAGACTCTCTTCAGACTTTGACAAATTTTGCCATCAAAGTTTAGGAATCCGATCAAATTTCTTTTGAAGTCCAAAGATTATACCCCCTTGTACTTGGTATGTGGTTAGGTTTGGTTAAAGTGGTCTCATTTTGATGGAAACAGTATAGCTTAGTTAGTTTTAGGCGATATTGGATACAGATTCATAATCGCAAGGCTTGTGTGACAAAAACTCCTATTGAACAAAATTCTCTCTGACGGGCATCATACGCTGCCCTAAGTTCAAAAATGGATGGAAATGTGCAGAAATGATGTGCCCCAATTATTTTCAGGGCATTTTCTACATGTTCTGTTGATTATAGTCAAAAGTTGGCAGGTCTAACCTTGTGTTTGCAAAGCATCATCTATGCAATATCAGTTCTTGGTAGACTATTGAACAAGTAATCAATGGATAACTCATGACGAGTGTGTGTTAGTGAAGGCTAATGACACAAGGCCGTAGGCCGAGTGTTATTAGCCTTTGCTAACACACACGAGTCATGAATTAATCATTGACTACTTATTTTATACCACGAAACCAATAAATAATCAATAGAATACCAATAAATTCAAGTTGAAAACAAAAATTATTCCCCCTCCCCGGGACTCGAAGCCAGCCATAGTGTGTGTACACAGGTACATACACCTCATTGCCCGGCAGCGGACAGCGACAGCCCCCGTCTCGGCTAGGCTTGGCGGCGGCACACGGCTAAAGATTTCAATGCGTCTCGCTGTTATGTTTGCACTACTTATCCAAAACGGCTACCCCGGAAGTTGTCCGCTTTCACGTGGAATGTTCCTGTAGTTTGCCACTCACACTCTATCTGAGAGCAACCAGCGAAAGTGACCCAGTGAATAAGAAAACAGTAGAAGTTGTGTGTCAAGTACAGAGTTGCAACGGTAGAAGTTGCAATGCTTTTGGCACGTGGTGGCGCCACTTCTTTGCGTGCGAGCAGCGCCGCAGGCGCTGGTTGTGTACTAAATACACCTCCTCGCCCGGCAGCAGACAGCGGCAGCGGCCGTCTCGGCTCGGACAGGCAGCGGCACATGGCTAAAGATTTCAATGCGTCTCGCTGATATGTTTGTGTACTAAGTACACCTCCTTGCCCGGCAGCGGACAGTGACAGCGCACACGGCAAAAAAAAGATGCGTCTCGCTGTTATGTTTGTGTATAATACACCTCCTCGCCAGGCAGCGGACAGCGACAGCGCACACGGCGAAAAAAAGATGCGTTTCGCTGTTATGTTTGTGTATAATACATCTCCTTGCCCGGCAGTGGACAGCGACAGTGCACACGGCGAAAAAAAGATGCACCCAGACCGGGACGCCATCCGCCTACCTCTGACGGCTGAGAGCAATGCGCTAACCACTAGACCACCGCGTTTCCTCCTCCAGCGGCCGTCTCGGCTTGGCTATGTTTGAATGCGTCCCGCGGTTATGGTAGCGGTCAGCCCGCAGTCGTCGCCTGCCCGGCCTTTGTATCATATATATCCAGACCTGGTTATAGCCAGCCCCTACCTGTCAGTCCCTGTGGCGCAATGCATAGGGAGTTGGATTAGGGATCTGAGACTGCAGGTTCAAGCCCTGCCCTGGCCATGAAATTTCATGGGTTTTAACATGTAACATATGACATGTAGGGACATGTAAGGTGTGCAGGTTATCCATGGATAACCGTACAAGGTGCCTGTTATCCTTGGATAACCGCACACCTTACAAAAGTCATGCTACAGTATTCATGCTGTGCAATATCAACAGGTATGTGCATGGGAATATCCAGCAAAAAGTACTGAGTAACCCAGAAATCGTTGTATAAAATACATTATTGTTCAATGTCCTGACTTAAAATAATTACATTTCCAGCATTTTTATCTAAATTTCTTGCATGTTTAGTTTTCGTCACAGATGCCTCATTTCAACATTTCCCCCCCAAAAAAATATTTTCAGTCTACATAACCAGCTAATACTTTACCAAAAGATGCGCTTAACCTAAGTTCATTTTGGTACAGAGCAGCTTTGCAATTGCTGAAAAAAACCTTTTGGGGGGCCCTTTACCTGTGTGAAATTTAGATTTTTCTCAATTTTTTTCCATCTCGGCAGACATTCAACACTCAAGGGTACAAAATTGGTTTTAGTGAAGCCTCTGCTGTTTCATTTCCCTAAAACTAGACATAATGAGGATTTATTAGAGCAATTCTGGAGCTAATCAAGGCATTATTGACAGAACTGCAGTAAAGATGGTGTTTTGAAGACAAAAATGTCCAAATTTTTAATTTTTTGATAATCATATCCGGGCTCTCACGAAAACACTTTGAAGATACAGTTTTTAATTCTTGCATACTTAAAGTAGTTAGTTATGGGTACTTGCAGCCCAAAATTCAAGTTGCTGTGATTGTCCTAACTTGTTTTATAGCAATCCTAAAGTTTTCGTCACAGACGCCTCACAAAAATCGCTGAAATTCTGTTGACTATGAATAAAAACTGCAGTTCTTGGAGGAAGCCAGTCCACCAGGGGTTTTCATAAAGTCAAGATGTACTGTGTGCACCAGATATGTGCACTTATTCTGACATTCACCCTTGAGGATATTAAGGTCATTGTGCATCAGGACGATATGCAGCACTGCAAGGATCAATAGCTTCATTAGAGTACTGGTTACCCAATGCTAAGCTAACCTTTTATGTTGAGTCGTATTACTTTTGCAGAGAAAAGATAAGCATCAACCTCACAAACCAATGTCCACCAAACCATTACAAAGATTACCTAAAAGCACAAAGATCAACGCTCCATTAAGAAAATAGATATAAAAATAGGATTTGCCTCATGCCCTATCCGATAGAGAGTGGTAGGAATGACTAGTGAGTGATAATTGTGAATCATTACCATGATGTCCTTCTGATTAACCTTGATCACAGCAATTTAGTTATATTGTGTTCCAAATAATGTGATAAATAAACAGAATTGGCTGGAAATTTGTTTATTTATCGTAGTGTAATGAACCACAGATGGGTCACTCACCTGGGTAGCCTACAGAAATATCTACCAGCCTAATCCTGTTTCACCAGCCTTTCCTTGATGAAATGTCGGGATGATGCTGTGTTTGCATCCATCTATATACTATGGCTCTCCTGCTATGGTACAACCTAGCAGACACTATGCATTCCCAGATAAATCCTTCATTGTCAACAAATCAAAACAATGTATTCTTGCTAATTTGTCATCATGATCCATCAATGCAGCCCTGTGAGAATCTTGACTCTGCTGCATTGGGGCAATGTTCGTCAGTAGTGGATCAGCTCTGAGGGGTCAGTGTTAGGGCTTCAGTAGCCCACCAAGGCTGCATTCATGTGTCACGATAACCCAAAGACCACACTGTATCAGAATGTTTGAATCAAAGACTGACTAGAAAGAGTTAGCAGCTAATTAGCCATTAAGACACACAACTAGCTTCTCCGGGTGTTGACCTTTTCCCTGACTGGTTCCCTTTCCAGCCACAGACAGTGGAGTATGCCCCACTGAGGACTGCATTCTGCAAGCACAGCCTTGTTTCTCACATGTATTTATCATATCACTGCCACAAACAGCATCATGCATTCAGTACTTACAAGGGGATTCCAAAAAGTACATAAACACATTTTAACCAGAGATTGACACCCCACCCACCCACAATTTGTTTGATTTTACCCAAGGGCTAATGGGGCAGCACACTGGCCCTATAGGCTTGATATATATGGTCCTGAAAGGTGGATTTGATACATCAGTATAGAGGAACTATTTTAGTTTCTCACCAGCACTACACCAGTGCATCATGAAGGAAGAGGAACAGGAATCTTTATATCTCTATATATATGATGCAGTCGTTACAGGTTTAGATTTGACAGCATCCCTTTCCCTTTTCACCTGTATAGAAACTACTTCAGCCTGGAGCAGAGGCATGGATGTATTGTTATAACAACTGGTATGTAGTACTGCATTAGGCTGCAAGGGGGCACCACCAGACAAGTGTCACTTACCACTCTCACGGGATTCAGACTTGTGTTGAGGATGAGAGTGAGGCTATCTGAGTCAGGTGTCGGGGGAGGTCCCTGGTGGGTAATGCTCAGACTACGTGAGCCATCTGACCTTTGGTAAAGGAGAAAGATTCATTATAGAAGACTGTCAGGAACACTTGCCTTCTACATAGAGCACCTTATTCAAACATGCAGATTGTGAATTCTGTAGATAGATCTACAAGTGTCACACCATAACCTCACTAGGGTGAAATTTATGTATAATACATATCCTACACAGTTGCTACAAATGCGACACTCAGTGCATCAATACCCTCTGTGAGCAGCCTGTCATAACACAAACTAGCACTTATCTCCAGCACCATGCCTGTATGGAAATCTTTTTACTATCAGCATCATCAACAACACAATCAGCCTACCATAGTTATTTAAATGAGCACTTTGTTAAGTTTTCATATAGACCATTCTCACAACACTCACACAAGTGGTTTATACATATCCAAGACAGCATTCATCATGAATTCTTCACCTGCAATACTCAGTGCTTATGAAGACCAGGACGTAATGATATACATGGCTTTTCTACAGACGAAAATTCTATTTTTTACCCCTACATTCAATGGTTAGCTTATACTGAAGCCCATAACTACCCACACCTGGGTGATTGACAAGCAGCTGTGGACCTTGGGAAGGTGTCGGTAACACAAAAAGGAATCTGGAAATAATCCACCATAAGAAGATCATTTTAAAACATGGTTTGCGCACCAACTAAGAACCACGGCAGTGAGGAGTAACTCTCAATGTCTTGTCTTATGCTGAGTGTATGAAGTTATTATAGATTCTCAACAACAGCTGGTAAATCACAGCTATGCCAGTGAGTTACAAAATAGCCAAGAATGGTTGCAAAGGTTGCAGCATGCCAACCTCATAGGGGGAAACCAATCATGAGAACATCAATCCTCCCAAGAAATGCAATTCATTTTTTAATAAAACCATAGTGTTGTAGATTTTAATACAATAGTAGAGAATAGTCCTGTGAGACATGGCGCGGCAACTTGTAATCTTGTGTCTAGTTTCAGTTGGTGAGACAGATAGGGCATACTATCATCTGGGCTTTTGGTAGTATATAGCACACATTCAACCTTAACTACCCACTGCAGCTAAGTACTAATAGTCTGTAGACTGTCCATTCTGCATGCACCTCACTCAGCTGCCACAGTGACCTGTCTTATTCAATGTTCAATGCCATAGTCAACAGGTGTGTCATTATGAGTGTACACTGTCTCAGATTGCCAGGAGCCTGCTCTGCCCCCCGCCCCCCCCCCCACACACACACACCCAACTGCCAATCACTTGTAATAGTATGTACCTGTCATGGGCCAGTGGTCAGCAAACCGGCCAGATCACTCCACCTCTCTGTAGAGGGGGGGGAGCACAGTGTAAGTACCCCGGTGTACATACATGTTTTCAGTGTTCCACAAAATCGTTTATACAATGAAAGGAGTAATCAAATTAATCTTTCATCACCAATAGTAGATACATATTCTGAGATAGCATTATTTCAATGTAAACTAAAAATTTTACACAGAAAAGAATGTAGCAGTTCCACAAGGTGGCCTTACACTTCAACCTCCTCCGATTTACAAAAATGCACATATGGCAACACACACTTTAGCACTGATTTCTCCATAGAGATCTTTGACAGTGAATATTTTGTTTAAATACAGAAAATATGATCCAATTGTACCATAACCCACTGAGATAAAACCTGTACTACATATATATAGTAGTTTCAAAATGAACAATTCTAAAACAAAGGCTACAGGGATGCATTTCTGAATCTTAAAATGCTCTAATGCTAATCTGCCATAGGGCTCCAAATGATGAAATGTCTTATCTGTGAATAAAATCAAAAGTATGAGATATATTCTGAAAATTCCTTCACTGATAAGTAAAGTACACACATTGTTGTTATTACATTAGAATAGTGAGCAGGAATAGTCCATAGCAGAGGAGCCACAAACAAAAATAGATTGCAAGGCCTCCCTATCCCTTACACCGTGGCGACTGTGAACCATACACTAGTCTACTCATCTCACGAGTAGTACTCACTAGTCGCCGCGCTAAAAATACCAAGCACCCTGAAAAAAATTAGGTTGCATTGAAAAACACTGGAAAATTATGGTCAAAGAGATTTTGGATTAATTGAAAGTCATTAAATGCATTAAAAACTAAGAAAACTTTGTGAACATAAAAAGAGCGAAGCTCACAGTGGTTTGATTTGGCTCTCTCTGTCAATCAGGAAATTTATGTGGCTGAGCCTGTGCCACTTAATAAGCAGCAAATGTCAGGACAGTGCACAGCCCCAACTGGTAATTGACTGTATCAAGATTGGCCAGATTACCCCCCTCCCCCTACTCTCCCTCCATATGTGCACTCTAGTTTCAGGTTAAAGTGGATTATATTTGGAGGTGGCCATCCAATCCAATTTTACACTGGGATGGAAAGTCAGTGAATGAGCTCCTTGGGAAAAATGTACTTTGGGAGGACCAATAAATAAAGTTAATAAGAATTTCACAAATAGGGCTGTACTAGACTAAGGGTAGGGTAAGAGTTTTCCCGGTAGATTGTAATTATAAGCCATGACATTGATGAAGTGATTTCAAGCAAGTTAGATCAATATCATGAAAAAATGAAAATTACCTTTTTTAAGAGGTTGCAGATTTGTGCTAAATATTATGGTGTTAACCTCTTGGGTTTCAATAGGGAATTTGCTTATGAATATATTCAGCTCTATCCAACCAATGTATTGTTAATGATCACAACATATCAATAAAGTAAAGATACCTTTACCCATCCAAACTCTCAAAAGATCCCTCTTTCATGTTTATCCAGGCTAGTACACTTAGCATGTGAACACAGTTATGTTCCTGAAGGTGCTTCTAAATCATTGACGCCTATCCTAGAATGTGTTTACAAAGGTCTATCACTTTATTTGAATAATACACAATTATTACATTATCATGAACCACTGCTGAGTGTGATGGTAAAGGTAAGAGAAAACTGGTGGACATTGGCCATTATCATCAGATAAACATTCATCAACATGCCAAGTTATTTGTTGGTTAACTCTATAATCAACATGAAGAAAATCGACAATGTTACGTCATGAATAATCTAAAGTTCAAAATACACACTTTCAGTTACTGAAGTCAAGGTATAAAATTGTACAGGAATCTTTTTGTTTTTACTGATTATTCTTATAGTGTTAAGCATCATCAGACTAACAGTTAAGTGGCTCTCCTATTTACCATAAATCCTCACATATACCAAGGATTGTGTTCGACCCCAGTGCGACTCACGGTCGGGGGTCTGGCCTCAGTTTGGTGCATGCATGATGTCAGGGTCAAGCCAGGATTGCTTCTTTTGCATGCCCCCACAGTCCTCTCCCCACCTGTACAGCAGAATACAGAGTGGCATGCACCTGAGAAGTACCTATGCCACACAGCACAGAACCATTTACAATCCTCGTATACCAGTATCCACCTGGTGAATTACAATAGAGGCATGGGGGGGGGGGTTTAAATGTCAGCACCCAAGCCCTAACCCCAAGGCATAGTCTATAAGACGCACCCTGGGGAAATGATATAAGGTGCAAATGGGTAGTATAGTATGATTTTATAGTATGCAAACCATGACTATAGAAAGCACCCTGATTTCATGTAAATCCTATAAGACACACCTGAGGTCATATAAAGTTACACCCGTCACAGATTTGCAGAGATTGTGTGCACCACTTCCATGTTCTCCTGCACATCAGTTTTATTCTCTTTGGCTTCAGTGGGCCCCTGATGTAACTCAGGGACATGCTCTGGTAGCTGTCTGTCAGGCTGGTCTGTCATCACTTTGTGTTCCCTCATCTTCTTTGTTCTTCTTATCTCAGAAAGTCGGTCATGGTACAGCATGAATGGAAATGAAAATGCCAAAATATTGGATACCAGGATCAGGATGGTAACCTGGAAATGTATAATTGTGAACAATTTATGTTATAGCTGTAAGCATTATATACCTCATGTTCTACCTATCAATTTTGATAAATCACATCTCAGAAATTTAGTTTGGATGCCTCTGTCAAGGAAGGGAAAGTTTGATATTTCTCTGAATATTTTAATTTTCTATTCATTGGCACAGTATGAGTGCATTTACTACAAACCACAGGATTTCCATCTGTTTTCTCTGCCCCTTAAATACCATACACACTATTCGCATGTTTCCCAGTTACATGTGTGTATATTTATTAGTGATTAGAACTAAATGTCTGGAGGAGAGTGATGGGCATGTGTTGTGATGCTGTTCAAACAGCTGTGGCGAGCTTTGTTTTATCTTTTCTGACTGGATATATTATGAAGAAATATGAGTTTTCTGTATCTATTAAGACAATATATTAAGAAGTACAGGATTGATAGTGATCGTTAGAATACAGGTGATATTCCTCGAGACGATTCCAGGCCCATGATTTTCAAAGGCGTCATACATAATTATTCTAACGTTGTAGCCAATCCAGTGTATGTATTTACATACCAATATGATGCCATGTACAGCAGCTGCCCACTTTAGGTACCGATACCTGTGTATTTATTTACATAATGGTATGATGCTATGTACAGCAGCTGCCCACTTTAGGTACGGATACCAGTGTATGTATTTACATACAGGTATGATGCTATGTACAGCAGCTGCCCACTTTACATGTATTTACATACCGGTATGATGCTATGTACAGCAGCTGCCCACTTTAAGTATGGATACCTGTGTATGTATTTACATACCGGTATGATGCTATGTACAGCAGCTGCCCACTTTACATGTATTTACATACCGGTATGATGCTATGTACAGCAGCTAACCACTTTAAGTATGGATACCTGTGTATGTATTTACATACCGGTATGATGCTATGTACAGCAGCTGCCCACTTTAGGTACGGATACCAGTGTATGTATTTACATACCGGTATGATGCTATGTACAGCAGCTGCCCACTTTAGGTACGGATACCAGTGTATGTATTTACATACCGGTATGATGCTATGTACAGCAGCTGCCCACTTTACATGTATTTACATACAGGTATAATGCTATGAACAGCAGCTGCCCACTTTAGGTACCGATACCTGTGTATGTATTTACATACCAGTATGATGCTATGTACAGCAGCTGCCCACTTTAGGTACCGATACCTGTGTATGTATTTACATACCGGTATGATGCTATGTACAGCAGCTGCCCACTTTAGGTACCAATACCTGTGTATGTATTTACATACCGGTATGATGCTATGTACAGCAGCTGCCCACTTTAGGTACGGATACCAGTGTATGTATTTACATACAGGTATGATGCTATGTACAGCAGCTGCCTACTTTACATGTATTTACATACCGGTATGATGCTATGTACAGCAGCTGCCCACTTTAAGTATGGATACCTGTGTATGTATTTACATACCGGTATGATGCTATGTACAGCAGCTGCCCACTTTAGGTACGGATACCTGTGTATGTATTTACATACCGGTATGATGCTATGTACAGCAGCTGCCCACTTTAGGTACGGATACCTGTGTATGTATTTACATACCGGTATGATACTATGTACAGCAGCTGCCCACTTTAGGTACGGATACCAGTGTATGTATTTACATACCGGTATGATGCTATGTACAGCAGCTGCCCACTTTAAGTATGGATACCTGTGTATGTATTTACATACCGGTATGATGCTATGTACAGCAGCTGCCCACTTTAGGTACGGATACCTGTGTATGTATTTACATACCGGTATGATGCTATGTACAGCAGCTGCCCACTTTACATGTATTTACATACCAGTATGATGCTATGTACAGCAGCTGCCCACTTTACATGTATTTACATACCGGTATGATGCTATGTACAGCAGCTGCCCACTTTAGGTACGGATACCAGTGTATGTATTTACATACAGGTATGATGCTATGTACAGCAGCTGCCTACTTTACATGTATTTACATACCGGTATGATGCTATGTACAACAGCTGCCCACTTTAAGTATGGATACCTGTGTATGTATTTACATACCGGTATGATGCTATGTACAGCAGCTGCCCACTTTAGGTACGGATACCTGTGTATGTATTTACATACCGGTATGATACTATGTACAGCAGCTGCCCACTTTAGGTACGGATACCAGTGTATGTATTTACATACAGGTATGATGCTATGTACAGCAGCTGCCTACTTTACATGTATTTACATACCGGTATGATGCTATGTACAACAGCTGCCCACTTTAAGTATGGATACCTGTGTATGTATTTACATACCGGTATGATGCTATGTACAGCAGCTGCCCACTTTAGGTACGGATACCTGTGTATGTATTTACATACCGGTATGATGCTATGTACAGCAGCTGCCCACTTTAGGTACGGATACCAGTGTATGTATTTACATACAGGTATGATGCTATGTACAGCAGCTGCCTACTTTACATGTATTTACATACAGGTATGATGCTATGTACAGTAGCTGCCCACTTTAAGTATGGATACCTGTGTATGTATTTACATACCGGTATGATGCTATGTACAGCAGCTGCCCACTTTAGGTACGGATACACCATAAAGGAGGAGACGCCACCTGCCACATTCAATATCCCAAACACAACACCATAATATTGCATTGGCGGGCTGCAAACAAAACCACATTATGTGTCACTTTCTGGCAGAGACTTGCAATATTACAACATTGGCGGATCCAGGGGGGGGGCAGGGAGCCTGAGTCATATCTTGTGATTTGTTTGGTCTAATGAGGTTCCATTTTCTCACTTTTCTTTGGGGGGTGTCTTTGTATAGTTAGGACTGAGGGGTTTTATCCTTAGATGGCTCCACAATACACCAACCAGCCAAAGGATTTCAAGATTTTCCCCAGACCCCCACCTTGCATGATAATTGCAACTGAGACACATCTGAACAGATAATGATTTACTTTTAAAGGTAAAGTTTGATAAGTAGTATGATTGTTAAAAGAAATGCAGTCAGAATGTACTGTTTCAAGTATTGAATTTCTTGTGGTTTGTTGTAGTTTTTTTTGTTTTTTTGTTTTTTTTTGGGGGGGAAGGGGGTGGAAAAGGTGCCAAAATGCCTCAGAATACACAATTTCCCGTCTTAAATTTCAAGATTTCATTGATGGCCAAGCACCCAAACATTAAATGCCCAAACCTTAATAGAAACATTCAATTTTATATGGTGTACAATAATGCACCAGAATGGTTTTTTTTCCTGGTAGCAATCCTCAAGGCTCTCTGTGTAGGGGAGGATAGGCCTATATGTCTATACATGTCTCCTATCCCTGTTCAATTAGAATGCATCAGAATGCACTATTTTAGGTCTAAACCCTCAAAATGTTCTGGGGGCATGCCCTCCTCCCTATTCTGACCGATGCACTTCACTTATGGTGCTTTGGGACATGTAGTTAGTACCTCACCAACTTTCACCAAGTCTGCCACCCCCCTCTGGAGAATCCTGAATCTGCCACTGTTGCAATCATTACATTGGTCTCAATAATGGAGTTAGATATGCATCATAATTTTTCAATTCAAGATATTTGTGTACTCATGTCTGTATTAAACAATAGATGTATAAATATTCCAGTTTAAAACCATAAGAATCTGTTGGCATTATCAATGAATCTGAGAATAGGTTCATACATCATGCCAATCCTCATGACTAGACATGCTCCTAAACAGCGAGTGTTACACGTTAATGTGATAAAACATGCAGCCCCAAAGGGATTAAAATGATAATTTTTAATAACCACAGCCCCATAAGAGATGAATAACAACATCTTACGCGATAGACATGAAGATGGCTGGTGTAGAGAGAAACAGTGGTTTTCCAACCAGAAAAAGTACAACAGCAGCATAAGTAGCAGCCTCAGTGTGAAACAACAGTGGTACGTTCACTAACATCATCAGGAGGGAGCTGATGAGGGCAGCAGGCAGCATGGTTAGCGATTTACCTCCTGGTCCACGACCTACAAAAAAAAAAGTAAGGAGGTCAATTATACACTTGCCATGAACAAAAAACAAATAATGTAATTGTTAGTTGCTGAACTTTCTGAAAAGATTTCTTATACTATTGAGAGACTAAATATTAAACATAATTCTAATAGTTTTTACATGATTTTTCTGAACTTGATGTATCAGTTGGTAATGGCACACCAGTTATGTCTATCATATCACAAGGTATACCGTTATCTTAAACCTAAAAAGAAATAGGCACAACCAGAGGTTTGGCTGTTATAGATATCTTGGATTAAGTATTGCTCTTACCATACTTAGCCAACATGAAGTCAGTAACAATTCCATTGATTGGAGTCAGAAGAGATCCAGCCAAAGTTCCATATGCCAATAGATCTGTGTAGAATGTCACTGAAATAAGGACATTGTATGGTTGTCAATTGAAGACTAATCCAATACTAATGGGCTCACTATCTGAACAACCGTTTTGGCTATTTGTAAGTTCCTTAGCATTGAGATCATCATGCATCTTATATTGTATGATTGCAAGACAGGAGCTGGTCCTAATATTGTGCAGTTTAGCTAAATAAATTTCAACTCAAACCAAACCCTGAGGAATTACATATATTAGTGCATTATGTGCATTAGCTATCATGATATTACAAGAACTGAGTATCCATCTCATTTTGAATATATTGTATTTTGAAAATCACTTTATGCAATAAACACATTATAACTTCAAAAATATAACTCTCATATGTGTTGATTACCTTTTCTTAAATCACCACTGACAATTTCAGTTATCCAGGAGTCGTAACCATTAATCATCATATTTTGGCGGGTGTAGCTAGCACAGAACCAGAACAGGAAGGTGATGTATGTAGCTGAGGTGGTGTACTTCCATAAACTTTGCTCTTTTGCTTGCCCAATTCCAAGATTAGGCCCAATTTTATTTTGAGTAAGTTCATCAAGATGTATTGTGAAAAGAGCAAAAGTTGAATGAATTTTGAGACCTGAAACGATAAAAGCGTTATGGAAGACATTGAGATCTATGCAATGCCATCAGCATATCACTAACATTTTTAACAGACTCAATTCTTCCTCTTGCAAAATTACTGACTGCAGTTTGAGGTATTCTGTTGCACTATGATATAAACTTATGTCCTGAAGCTACACTTTAAATTTGGCTTTCATTATCCTGGAAAGGTGTGAAATGATTCTGAAAAGAATTGGATTAAAAACAAGACTTTAGGCTCATAATATTTTGTTGAATTGACCCTTCTCAGAAAATGCATTCATCCGTGTTAGTGCACTGGGTGTGCCTAAAGTTCATGTAAGGATTAAGTATAGCGCACCAAAGTCTTCCTCGACAATCTTGAACTTGGGTAGGAGACACCATGATGTGAACAGAACGACCAACCACATAGAAGCCAGCATGAGTAATGCTACAAACCGCGTGACTCCAGCATCATGTGCAATCTGTATCACACATGTCACAATTATATAAGCCCTGAGAACTTTTAAACTAAAATGTGCAGGTCAAACTGTAAAACTAAACTCAATATGCGTATTTAATTTGAGTCCATGCTTAAACTGCATGTATTCTATGCCTTATTTGTTACCCTCAAGGGCCACATAATGGATGTATACACTTGTAGGGGCCGGCATCGTTGTATATATTTTAGTGCGGTTCATCCGAGAGACGTGTTCGTGTGGTGCTCGTTCCTTCTATGCCAACTAGGTGTCGCTTTGCGATACCCGGTTGGTACAAGAGGGGGCAGCACCATGCCTCGCGTCCAGCTTCTACTAAGAAGCCGGACGAGCCGCAGAAGGGGACTGGACGTGCTCCAGTCAAGACGTACACCTGGTGCCATGCACCTTCTGAACATTGCCTTTGATCGTTCTTTAATTCCTGATTGTATTGATAACAGACAGGTACACACAAGAAGGCATGATCAGCGGTTGCTTGCTGTTCCTAGGGCTGTTAATCTAACCTTTAGGAAAAGTATCGCCTATAAAGCTGCTATCTCGTGGAATGGCCTTGATAATAAAGCCAGAGCTTGTGTGATTAAAGCCAAATTTTCTTCCTGGAACAAAACACAGTTCCTTGAGCTGATTAATACTTATAACGACCAGACATGGGTCTAAATGACCCTCCCTCCTACCCCCCTTGGATTGCTAAATAATCACATGGGATAGGAAGAAATTCCTACCTGCAGTAATCAGAATATTTTTTATACAGGACAATACCATCAGTCCTAACAACAATAACACCAGTCGTTAAGAACCTGATCTGACCAATCAAGTTCTATTGGACAATAACATCAGTCCAAATATCCAAAGGGCCAGTAACATCCGCCCACTAGTTCTCAAAAAAGCATATATTTCTAAAGCAAGATGGAGCATTCATTTGCTCAAGCGCTTCTTTTTTTCCTTTTTACTTTGTTCTTTTCTATTAGTTTAAGTCATCGCCTTAAGCCTTGCTACTATTATTATTATCATTATTATTACTATTATCATCATAATATTCATTTGAGTATATTGCAAACCAGAAAGCATATATACAATTGACTGGAATGATTGTTACCACAGGCACACTTTTTCTGCCTAAATTATTTCAGTATAAATAAAAGAATATCAATCAATCAATCAATCAATCAATTATAGAGCAAAAGTAAATAAAGGCCTACCCGAGAGGTAGGGGTAATCTTTGCCCAACCCGAATCACGCGTGTTGTGTTGGTGTCTTTAGTGATAAGCGAGCCAACGAGCCACCCAACATTTAAGTCGATACGAACCATTACACTGGTGCCATGACCAGTTGGTTCAGGGGTGGAGTGCGGCCAAACGGCCGAAAGCCTCGGTAAACCCGATGCGGATCCCTCAAGCCCTGAGCTAGAGGGATTCGAAGAGGATGGCTTTACATCCCAGCATTTGTTGTTAGACTGGAAACCCGGTCAACAACATGTGTTCAACCCGGAGGGTGTCCAGACTGTTTTCTCGACACCCGGTCTAACAGACGGTGCCACCAGAAATGGGGACGGCATTGTTAAATTGTATCCGGGCACACCTCAACAGTTTGCCTCAGATACAGGATTGTTCAGGGGGGTACTAAGGCCCCCTACCTTGAACTTGAGCGATTGGTCTCAAGTATTGACTAGCAGATGCCAGCTGGGACCCATTATCCCTGCAAGCTCAGCTAGTAACTTGGACACACCAGAAGCCCAAGGCCCTATGCAGCTTACCGCGACTCCTACGGGCGCTGCACTAGATGGGGCAACCGGGGTGGCCCCATTAATGACGTCGTCTGATCATGATAGCGACGATAGTAAGGCTTTAAAGGATCCGAAGGTTCCTTCAGCAACCCCGAAGACTAGGCCCCGGGAGACCCTGCCGAGAAGCTCGGAAAGGCACTCCCTAGGCCTATCTTTAGATGAAGGCTTGTCTGACTCCATGTTTAACCCTGGAAGCAGCCGCAAGTCGATATACGGACGTCGGATGGGCCCCGGGTATAAGACTACCTAAAAGAGAAAGACGAGACAGAAAAAGAGAAAAAATTGGCTGACCTAGAGCTCGAGGAAGCCAATAGACTCAGAGCAATCGACAAGGCTAGAGCCGAGGAAGTTGCTAAGGCCCGGGACGTAAGCAAATTACAATCCGAATTGCATGCCATGGAGGAAAAGTTGAAGAAACTTCAGCTCCGTAAAGCGGAGACGGAAGCCAGGTTGGTGTCGGAACAAGCCGAGATCCGGAGAGAGACCAGCGAATATCAGCGAATCTCAAAAGGAAAAAAGTGAAAAGTATCGCTTATTGAAGGATACTTTAAAGCGAGAGGCAGTAGCTGCCCAAGAAGAACGTAACCGAGCTGTTGCAGACAATGAGAAGATTAGATCAAAAATCAGAAAATGCACAGCTAAGGGAGGAGCAGCGAAACCTTACTACGGATGCAGCTACCCTCACAATAAATAAGTCTGCTATGGAGAGTTATTTACAGGAACAGGAGCAGATGAATGTTCCCCCAGCAAGTAAGGACCTAAACCCTAACTCGACATTTGTTAAACAAGGAGACCCAGTTTCCTGTTCAACACCGAAGCATCCGGCGTATAATCCATTTGTCAATGATAATGCGACACGGAATGTAGATCAAGGGGGAGTTTATATCAGAACCCAAGATAAGCACGGCCGAACTAGTAGATTCCGGATTAGTGAGGTCCCGATAGTCCACAATCTAGACCCGGACTTCATGCCTAGGGATGCTTCCGACACTAGCGCGGAAACTAGTGGGTTCCACATACACGTGGATCAGACAGAAGATGTCGGATTAGGAGCAGGTAATACCAGCAACCAACAGAATCCACCTAGTAGTGGTAACCAACCAAACCAGGCTGGCCAGCCGCCCCATTGTGGTCACCCGGGCAGCACTGACTATACAGGTGCTCAGGGTGGGGATGGTACTTCGGGTAACGGCCCCAACGAAGGTACCGATGGTGCCTCGGGTACTGGTCCCAACCTAGGGGGTGGAGGCTATATGAACTACAGTGGTTCACAGTGGACGTATAACCAACCACCACCACCACCACCACCACCAAACAATACAAGCTTTGGTGGGATGGGAGGCAATCGAACCTTGAATGAAACCAAGGCGATTGAATGGAGTAAACAACAATGCACTAGATTGATGTATGCTCACAATTCAGCCCGTAGGGTAGCTGTCATTCCAAAGGAATACGACGGTACTCGGCCATGGAAAGAATGGTTTGAAGATTTCATCGATGTGATGAATTGTAATGGTTGGACCCCATACGAGGCCAAGCCGCATCTTGTGAGATGCCTGAAAGGTGGGCCAGGTCGTATGGCTGTGGAGCAATGGCGGACCTGGTATGGCCTCATCGGAAGCTTTGAGCAGCTGGTTGAATCTGCTAGCGGACTGTTATGTAATATGGTCAAGGAGGATCCGATGGTCCGATTTAAGAAACGTACTTAGAAGCCTAACGAAGCTTTCAGGGCATATGGTATGGAACTGCATGCGCTGTTAAGTAAGGCCAGTCCCGGTACAGAAAACCAGGACTGGTATAAGGACGATTTAATTACCCAATTCGTCAAGGGTCTGAGAGACCGAGACGAGCAGATAGCTGCTAGAGATGCCTGGAAAGAGGGCATAACTTTGCACGGCATATTTAATGGTATAGATATGGCCGTGAAGAAGCGAACCATGTTAGCTGGAGACATCCCGAATACCTCGGGTTCGACTCCAGTATCGTCGGTAGTTCAGCGATCCGAGGTAGACAATACCCCGGATGACTTTGAACTAATTGACATTGAGCAGGAGGATGGCACCTTTTGCTCGATGCAGCTTAGGAAGAACACTTCAGGTAGGAAGTATATCCCGAGAAAGGCGTTTAGTAAATCGAGAGATTCTAAATCGCCATCCGAGGTCAGAGGTGACCCAAAAGCTAGTGGGAAGGCTACTAAGCCCTCTGACAACGCTGATAAAGCGAAGGGTCAGTCTCCGGACATGACCAAACTGATGGAGGATATGTGTAAGAAAATTACAGATGCCCTCCAAGCCAACCGGCAGAGACCCAGAGTGGATCGCCGGACGGTTAAGTGTTTCAGGTGCCAGCGCATGGGACACTATTCCTCTGAATGTACCGCTGCAAAGCCGGTAATGGCGGCCTTCTATGAAGCCGAGGACAATGGCGAAGAGGGCCAGAGCGCTACGGATTCCACTGATGTGGGAAACTAGTGGGGGTTGTATCCACGGCATTGGGTATAACCCCAGGAGGGAACGAATGCCAAAATGCTACCGGGGGTAATCCGGTGGAAGATTTCGAGTCAAATTCACCTGTAGGCCGGGTGGCTGTGGGTGCGCACCCCTGCACTACGGCCGGGGCCAGGGACCCTAGTGCTTATGTGTACGGAGGCGAGCATATGGAGGCGAGTGGCCGCACTGGGGGAGAGGAAGGATGGATCAAGGAGTTGATTCGAGTGTGTGGGACAAGCCTTCCCCCAAGTCATCCGTGTCTGGAGTTTTTGAGAGGGCTCGGATTGAATCTTGGTGATTCGGGAGACTTTCACCAGTTTACCAGAAACCCATCCCCTTTGAGGGGGAGACGGTGGTATGTACCCATATCTGTGGAAGGCCGGGTAGGAGAATTCTTAGTGGATACTGGAGCTGGCCATTCCTGTGTGTCCAAAAGATTCTTCGACTCGGTTGCCGGCAGTCATGAGAACCTCAAAACAGGGGTAAATGCTTGCACGGCCGATGGAAGCAGTATGCATACTTTTGGTAGGACATTTATGCCTATCCGTATAGGAGGCAAAGAGTTCGTTCTTTCGCCGACTATAGCAGAGGTTAGTGATGACGGAATCCTCGGATTGGATTTTGCAAGCTTGTATGGGGCCGTCTTGGACCCAAGGGATGGAATGATGAGTATTCGGAACCCGTATGGCTTGCATGTCCAGTGCGTTTTGAGACAGGTGTCTTCGGTTGCATCGGTGATACATACGGTGAAGATCCCCCCAGGTACCACTTGTGATGTCCTTTGTGGCGGATCAATGGCCCAGAAGGATGAAACCGGAGTCTTTGAACCCGACACGGTATATTTATCAAGTATCGGGTTGGACTCAGTGGACACATTGGTGGCTAATGCAGCATGGTCAGTATTACCCATAACTAACCAAAGTGGTTCAGTGGTTTACTTGAAACTATTAAACCATTAAACCCTGTTAGTAAGCATCCTTTGGATGAAGAATTTCAGAAACTGATTGAACAATCAGATTTACAGAATACGGAGGATAAGGAATGCCTAGCGAAACTCCTATGGAGGTACGAGAGTGCTTTTGGTAGGGAAGGTGGACCGGTAGGCAGATCCGATAAGGTGTTGCACACTATAGATATGGGCGATGAGAAACCCTTTAAGATCCCGTATCGTAGACTTCCTCTTAAGGAGAAGTTAATATGTGAACAGGAAATACAAAAACAGTTGGACCTAGGGGTCATCGTGCCAAGCTCGAGTCCCTGGTCCAGCCCTGTTTGTATGACCACTAAGAAAGACGGTACAATCCGCTTTTGCGTCGACTACCGAAAACTGAACGGTATGACAAAGAAAAACTCGTATCCTCTGTCTAGGATAGACGAGACTTTAGATAGCTTGGGTGGGAACCAATGGTTCTGTACCTTGGATCTGCAATCCGGGTATTGGTAGATACCGATGCACCCCGATGACATAGAGAAAACAGCGTTCTCTAGTCATATGGGGCTGTTCGAGTATAATGTCTTGCCTTTCGGATTGTGTAATGCCCCTGCTACATTCGAGGCCATGATGGAATCCCTGTTGAGTGACCTTTTGTGGAAGAAATGCTTGGTCTACTTGGACGACGTTGTCGTGTTCGGCAAGTCGTTTAAGGAATGCCACGCGAATCTGCAATTGGTACTCGACCGGATCCTATCCAACGGTCTACAACTCAAACCCAAGAAATGTAATCTGTTTAAGAAAACAATTACATATCTGGGAAGGATCATCACCCCTGACGGCGTGAGTGCGGATCCGGAGAAGCTGGAAGCTGTAGAAAATTGGGAACGGCCCACGAGTGCTAAGGAGGTGAGATCATTTCTAGGATTCTGCTCCTATTACCGTGATTTCATTCCGAATTACTCTCGTGCAAGCTTCCCGATGCAATGCTTAGCTCACTGGACCCTGGGTAGGGCACGGGACCCGTTCCCATGGACCAGCGAGCAAGAAGAATCTTTTAATAAAATAAAGGATTTGTTTAGAAACACACCCGTATTGAAATATCCCACTCCCGAGGGACATTTCATATTAGACACAGATGCGAGCAATGATGCCATTGGGGCAGCGCTCTCTCAGGTCCAGAATGGAGTCGAAGTCCCACTGGCCTTCGCTAGCAACATGCTAAGCAAGACCCAGCGTAATTATTTTACCACTAAACGAGAGCTCCTCGCGGTAGTGGTGTATACGAAGAAGTTTAAGCATTTCCTATGGGGAACTGATTTTACTTTGCGAACCGACCATTCGTCTCTGAGGTGGCTCCTTAACTTTAAGGACGCCGAAGGGGTGATTGGAAGATGGTTAGCTCACCTATCCGAATTCGGATTAGAGCACAAACAAATAGAGCACCGGCCAGGTGCTAAACATATCAATGCGGATGCCTTGTCGAGGCGACCCGTCCGAAAGTGCCAGAATGCCACTTGTGAAGACCCCCCGCATCCCCTGGGAGGAGGCTGTATGCAGCTATCTCGATTGGTCCCCGGAGACCATCAAGAAGTTTCAACAGTCTGACCCCACCACTGCACGCATAATGGAATACCTACGGACAGGTATTAAACCGGCAAGGCCGATTTTATCCCTAGAAGACAGGGAAACAAGGAGATTGATAGCTCAATGGACCGAGCTAGAGATCCGAGACGGTATACTGTGTAGGTGGAAGACCACTCCTACCCGCGGTAGACTGTTACAAATAGTGATTCCCACTTCGATGAGGAGGGATATCATGTATTATTGGCATGGCCACCAAACTAGTGGTCATTTCGGGAAGAAGAGGTCGATAGAGCGTCTGCAGAGACGCTAGTACTGGCCTGGAATGAGAGGTGACCTACTTCGGTGGATCGCCACTTGCCCGGATTGTTGTAAAAACAAGCCGGGACCCGGCCTGGGAAATCTACCCCTATCCCAGGAATTGTTTGGTGTCAGGTTCGCTCGAGTAGCGATAGACATCATCAGCGGAATAAAAACGACACCCAGAGATAACACTTGCATGATGGTCGTAACCGACTATTATACAAAGTACACTCGGGGGTTTCCTCTCCCCAATCACAAAGCCGCCATGTGCGCTGAGGCGTTTGTGAAAGGCTGGGTGCTACATCTGGGCGTCCCCCTTATGATGCACAGTGACCAAGGGAGAGAGTTCGAGTCAGAGCTATGGCAGGAAATGTGCCATTACCTAGCCATCTGCAAGACCCGAACCAACCCATACCGACCGCAGTCAGATGGCCAGGTAGAAAGGTTCAATAGAACCTTGATACAAGTGCTGAAGCCCCTGGTTAATACCCACCAGGACGACTGGGATGAACAGTGTGAGTTTGTAGTACACACCTACAACAACACTGTCCATTCATCTACTAATGCTAGTGTTCGGCGAGGACATCATAATGCCCGCCGACTTAGTGTATGGAGTGGTTGGGATAGACCCAGAGGCGCCGTGCACCGTGTTGTTTGTAGAGTCGTTAAGGGGATAAATTCAAACAGGCATACGAGGCCGTTCGTAAAGAACTGTTGAAGAGTGCGAAATGGCAGAAGGTGGGTTATGACACCAATGCCAAAAGAATTCGTTTTAATGTTGGGGACAAAGTACTAAGGTACTACGAGCCGCTGGAACGGTTGAAGCTCGTAACGCCTTGGGTAGGTCCATTTAAGATTATTCGCATCATCTCCGAGTCCACGGTGATGATGGAGGACTGCCTTACTGGTAGGAAATGGAAGACAAATGTCGGAAAACTTCGGCCCTGGAAGGGACGCGAAGAGGCGTAGAGGGAGTTCGGTTACCACCCACCCAAGCCTGCGCCGAGCAAGCCCAACGTGGTGGTACCCGAGAAACGCCCTAGAGGCCAGCCGAGGAAAGTGCCGGAAGCAGGAGGAGTAGTAAAAAAGAAGACGACGGCCAGGAAACGGCCTAATCGTAAGAAACGGAAAAATGTCTCGCTGAGTGAAGGCATTACCTATGGGAAAGGTCTCGCCGTGGCTAGGCGGGAAGAATAAGATGCTAACCAAAGGTGTTAGACGCAGTCCCCGGTTGAGGTCTGCTGTAACCTAACTCAGTACACAACGAGCTGCTGCGTGTTGTTCGCCGTAGGCGAATAACATACGTTCCACGGCTAGGGATGCCGAACACAGCCCCCGGGTAGCTGTATCCCGTGAGCGGCGGACGGATCAACCGGTACATTCACTTTGAAGCGTTGTATATACCGCCAAGCTCCAGACGATAGCACTCGGGTAGCAGGCCGCGTCTCGCATGTTGAGTCGAATGTTTGTTTGGATCTAGACCGCTAGGTGGCGCCGCGGGTGCGGCGGGAAAGCATAGAACTAGGTCACCGGATAGCCCATTGCGGGATCTCGCGAGACGAGAGGTCTGACGTCATAACTAGACGCCACTTGTTTTGCTCCGGTTATTGCTTGGCCTCTAGCAGCCGCTAGCTGCGTGGTTTGTTAACCCACACCTCCTCATTTGTTGGACGAATCCTTCGAGTCCAACACATTTGCCAATTTTCTGAATGGGAAGTCGGCCCACTGTGATGGCACAGGGGACGATTGATGCTGCGCGTCAAACCGCCAACGTTCAGTTGGAGGAAGGCGAGGACCCGACGGTCTCGTCTCGGGTTGAGGAGAGTATGGACTCCTCAACGGCGGTCCCTGCAAGGGGATCCAAAGTCGAGGAAGCAGCTCGCACGCTCTCTGGAATGTCGACCGAGGTCAGAGACAGAAAGAGGATGCCTCCTCCACCTCCTTCGTGCCCGGAACCGACGTCTACAGCAACGGCTCCGGGTGGTACTGTTGATGTCTTGGACATCCGCTGTATCCTCCGGGATTCAGAACATGCACCAAACAAATGGCCCATGTGGACGAGCAGGGCGGTGTCGTGTACACCTCTTGGGGGACCTACATCCCCATGCATCCTTCTATGTTCGGATGCGGTCCCCTAGCGGAAATGCCCGGCCTGCCCGAGACCGTACCAGACGATTTCAAAACTCTGGTAATGGACTCGTGCACGGACGAGTTAGCAGAGACTCGGCAACAGGTCTCGGCTTTAGACATGCCTGGCAACCAGACCCATAGGGTGGTTAGTCAGGCATCTGCTCCAACTCCTCCTCCAACATCCGCAGAGCACCCCCCGAGTGAAGCCACTGGCAGTCCGGATGACTGGAGCACTTACTTTGGTGCCCCATCCGGACACGGTGCATGGTGGGCCGGTGAAGGGTCATCCGGCAAGCACCCCATGTATAGTGAATACGCGGCGAAGTTCCCTGCAATGGGACCAGTGGGACCCGAATCACAGGTCCTAACCTCCCTGGGCCAAGCCAAGCCTCGGGTAGAGGCCGTGGTGGCATGGAGTCCACCGGAGCTCCCCCGGGCGGCGGCCGAGGCCGGGGAGGAACAACTGTTGAGGGTCCCTCGGTCCCTCCAGCAGGCGCTTCGCCTGTCACTGTGCAGGCTGCTGCACCACCACCAGCTATAGTCCCACCAGCGGCCCCTCGGGTGCCCGTTATGGGACTCATAGCCAGCACGCTGTCAGGTCTTCAGGATCCGAATACATTCGTCGATCACCGCGACGTCCGTACTGCCGAGATCCAGAACGACCTGATGGCAGAATGGCAGGCACTTCATCGCCAAAAGTCTATCGACTACTGGTGGTGTATGACTGAAGCCACCTTCAACTTGGTCTTTGAAGTCCAGAAGAGGGAGGAAGTCAAAATCCAGGAACAGGAGAGGAAGAACGTCTATGAGGCCATCCAAGCCTGCCGGCGCCAGCAGTTGGAAGCTGAAAAGCTTAAGGAGTTCCACCGTGCTGAGAACGCCGGGTACATCCATAAGTACAAGGAGGCTGACCTCAAGTTCTTCCTCTGCTTCGGGAAGCACCTGGACGAGTGGGACGGCTCTGCGTCGTCCCTGTCCATCGCTCCGGGTGCCCCACCCGAGGCCGAGGCCGTTGATAGTCCGTCCAAGGGGATGGGCGCGCTGAGCTTGCGCAGCGAGTCTCTCAGCGAAACCCCTGTGCTGCACTCTATGAGTAGCTGCAGCAGCTCGGCTCCGGCTGCCAACCCGGAGCCAGCTGAGAAGATGGACACTGATCCTGAGGATCTTTAGTTGTGCATCTGAAGGCGCTAATCTTACCCGAGGGTAAAGGCATTTACCATGCCAGAGGTTCACACCCTCGAACTGGACCCGCCGATCTGGAACCATACCTGCAGCGAAGGTGGACGCTACCCGAAACACAAACGGATTACCACACCAAACCGGGGCTCCATCTTCCCATCTTCATCAGGGCACATCACAACAGCAATGTGGCTTGCCACCACACGTATGTCGCCGGATGGAGCTGCAGAAACCAGTCATTCCAGATTCGCTGGAAGTTCGGTATATTGTAAGGGCGATCCTGCTACCCTGGTAGCACGCCTATTTTATCAGTATTAAATTTTGTATAAATCTATTTTTATATACGATATTATATTTTCGTAAACAAACTCAACAAAATTTTTTCTCGGGTTATCTACCCCCCTCGGGTCACGTATTTGCTACTGTAAAATAATATTATTACTATATCACTACATATAAAACCATTACTTTTGGTACGTCTTTCAACTATAATAACATTGTAACATTGTTACTTAACCATATACCATCTTATGTCGATGGTGCATAAGGCACCACTTCCTAATCGTTATTATTAGTTACTTCGGGTTATATGCCACGATGCCTATTATTATGTAAATATTATTTATAATGCCCCTTTAATGTTGTATATTCTATATGAACACATATGTATAGACTTACCTATGTATATATAACTTATTATTGTATAAAGTTAACAGTAGGTATTTATTAATACACCCAACCCTAGGTATAGTCTAGTGGGGGTGGTGTAGGGGCCGGCATCGTTGTATATATATTAGTGCGGTTCATCCGAGAGACGTGTCCGTGTGGTGCTCGTTCCTTCTATGCCAACTAGGTGTCGCTTTGCGATACCCGGTTGGTACAAGAGGGGGCAGCACCATGCTTCACGTCCAGCTTCTACTAAGAAGCCGGATGAGCCGCAGAAGGGGACTGGACGTGCTCCAGTCAAGACGTACACCTGTTATAGAGCAAATGTAAATAAAGGCCTACCCGAGAGGTAGGGGTAATCTGAGGCTTTGCCCAACCCGAATCACTTGTGTTGTGTTGGTGTCTTTAGTGATAAGCGAGCCAACGAGCAACTCAACATTTAATTCAATACGAACCATTACACACTCTAAGAACTGACTGTTGAATTGCAGTAAAGCAGTGTAGTTTCTACAATGAAGAAATATGGTTCACGCTGTGGTACAAGAAATCTCAGTGAAAAAAACGATGGATCTCTGACAACTTTAGGTCAAGGATATCACCATCATTCCAACATAGCTCTGTGTTTCATTTCCATTTCATGCAAGTCCTCTAGATACAAGTTCAAGTATCTACCTTGACAAGCTGATAGGCAAATGAAGTGTTCATCCCTGCTGAGTAGACTGCAACTGCTAGCGAAATCCTTTTTCCCTGCAAGTTTTGCAACCTTTACGGCAAAAGTGAGCAGACATGCTAATGAATATACTGAATAAAGATTTAACATAGAGATAAAAGATATTACCAAAAATACCAATGAACGTATATGTAGTACAAATGAAATATAAATAATATTATATTTCCCAGAATATCTTTTGATACTATATCCTAAGGGAGTATTCTTGGGAGATATATGGAGTAATTCATGAGTTAGAAACATTTGTACATACATGGAAGTTGGTGATGAGTAAGATATAACACGTAGGTCCAGTAAAGATGGCTCCTGTTAATATCAGCCATTCTGAACCTGTAAATAATTGGTATTGATATAACATGATGGGTATATTGACTATCACAGATTGCTCAGCCATGAGCTGAATTGTGTAAACAATCATATCCTTTCTCTATCTATCTCTCTCTCTCTCTCTCTCTCTCTCTCTATTTTCCTTCCATCCTCATCTTGTCCCACTTTGCGTGTCTCTTTCTCCTCCCACTCCATCCCCATCTATTCCCCAACAAGCAAAAATCTGGAACCATTTCTTTATTCAAAGATGCAACACCCATACCTTGTTTTGCGAAGGCCAGCTGACAATACCCAATCATTGCAAGAATCCTGAAAGAGGAATAAAACATCGTTATAACTCATTTCCAAGCTGTAAAGGTATGCTCACATTTAAAGGCTACTGCAGTATATTCAAAGACTTTTCTCCTCTTTTTTATTTTACTTCACACTTCATGCCAGCACAACATTCTACTCACGCAGTGATGGTCCTTGTCATTCTCAGCCCAAACCGATCAAAGAAGATACCACTAGGTAAAGCTGAAACACCAAATGACACAGTAGCCACTGTGTAGGACAGAGACAACGCTACTTTCTGTTCTTCACATCTCAGAGCTGATATAGTTTTGGTGGTCATATTGCCATCAGCGTCACTGTCTACACCACTGTATTCACTATCTTCCTGATCTAATGTAGACAGAACCTTGTCTAAGGTCCTGGGTGTTGTATCAGTCTTGATAGTCTCAAACTGTGGAAAGCTCACAGCAGGGTAGGAAGTATTTTTTATTCCCTTGGGATCAATGATATCACTGGAAGTGTTAAATCTGCCAGTGCTTTCAAAGTTGATGTCATGAGGGTTTGTGAGGGGTAAAGATTTGTTAGGAATAGACACTATGCCTGGTTTCTGTATGCAGTATTCAATGTACAGCTCATCAGCCTGGTTTGAGATAGAGAAAAATGAACAATACTTTTCAAAGGATTCTAAAAGAATAAAAGCATATCCAATTATCTCATAAAAAAGGCATAGGTCAATTATTCATATTCATAAACTGCACATATTTGTTAAAAAAATTAATAAATTGCCCAAATGTTTACTTTATCTATCTGCAATTCAACTATGACTCTTTGAATCATATCGAGTGGCATGCCACTTACCTGAAGAACATAGACAAGAGATGGCCATCCAAACAAAGCTCCACCAAGTATGGTTGTTTCCAAGAAGCACAGCGAAAGGGTCAGGCTCCTTTTCCACATGTTCGTCATTTCTTGTTTATCCTCTAACTCTGGATGAATGCTAACAGTTTAAACCTTTTGTGAAACACCCTGCATCATGTTACCCACCACACTTTGGCAAATTTGTTACATACATAACAACCGTACACCACTTCATAAAATTCCTGATTGAAATGGCAAAATTTAAATGAATGAATTCAGAAGGCTGATTCTGAGTAAGTAAGGACAGGATGTAACTTCAAAAAAAGACTGAAAATTCTGTGCTGAATATGTCTCACTAGAAAAATAAAATATGAAGTAAAAAAAAGGAAAACCCCAGAGAACACAATTGATGAGAGTGATCATACTTTACCATCAGCCCAATGTAATTCACCCAAACCCTGCAAGATATATGGATGCAGGCTTCCAAATACTCACCAACTACACCAAATTCCACTACTCAATTATAAGGGAGATGTGACATGATATCAAATGGACCACACTGCTGCTTAAAATCAACACTTTTGATGAAATGTTAAATAAATGTACACGTAAAATAAGCCATAGAAGGTTAGGGTACAGGAAAGGTAAACATAGCATTGTTTGCCTTACATTGCCATAACCTGAATTCAAGTATGCCAAAACCCATGCTAGTCTGAAGTGCCACAATGGACCCTCAGGAGAGAATTGTATGGACTAATGGATGAAACATTAATAACAGAGTCCTCGAGTAGACTGTCTTTATATTGTTGAATCAAGACATGCTGATGGATAATATAATTCTTGTCATCATTGGTAAGAGAAAACTTCTGAATGATGGAGAATTTCTCTACAAACAGAAATTTCTAGAATGTCCAATTTGGATGCTATATTCCTCGCACGGAATGATGGGACTTATATGCCCTATTGCAAATAGATCACCCGGGTGATCTATTGGCCTATTGACTTTAAGACGCTGCACCACCTCCACCTGGTGTAGTTTAGAACAGTTACCCCCTAACACTCTCCCCCCACAGCGGGGGGAGTTCATCCATAAGGCTAGGCAGTAATTCACAAATAGGGCTGTAGCAGACTGGAACTAGACGGATTTTGATTGATCTCACATTAGCTCTCATACATGAGAGACAGCAGTTAAGCAAGCAGCAGACAGGAAAAGAACTTTCTTTGTTTTTTGTTCATTATGGGAGTCATTTGGGAAAGAGAGATTGATCAGTTAGCTAAGCTCAAGGAATTGGAATTGGATATCAGCAGAGTGGAAAACAGCAGGTGTATATGTTGCATCTGATGACGTCATGATTGGGCAAAATGCACCAGATTAGTGCTTACACAGTACAGTTTACCCACAGTCAGACACTGTTTGTTGCATTTTAGAGGCACAATAAGTTCATTTCCATTGAGAGGTATTACAAGATAAGCCTACACAGTATAAGATTACGATGGCATATAATTTATTATTCTAATTATGATACACATAAACCTGCTGAGCATTTTGAAAATGATACCAGAATATCTTTATTTTATACCAAAGCTATTAAAATACAATGTCATGAAAGGAGGGCATTGTTTACCATTAAGGACTATACACTGTATATCTCAATTAAGCGCCTGTCTCATATAAGTGCCAAGGGTACAGTAGGAAATGAGCAACCGGGCGCTTATAAGTGCCACTACAGCAGTGAGGCTATCACAGCCAGGTGTCAGGGGTGGCCCCTGGTGGGTAACACTCACACTACATGATCCGTCTGACCTATGGTAAAGCATGAAGATTCATTATAGAAGACTGTCAGGGTCACTCTACTTCTATACTTCTACACAGTTGTCAAAAGGTAAGTGTGGGCATACCAGAATCATGAAACACATGTCAGGCACTAATACTAGACCTTGAATGAATGCCTGTCTTGAATTTGAGCCAGGTGTAATGACCTGTCCACATCAATAAGTGTGAGGACAGTTATTCACAAGGTTATGGTATTCTGCCAAGAGCTGCACCATGTCCAAAAGGATCAGCCAATCATAAGAACGCAAATTTTTCCTAAGAAATGCATTTCAGTTATCTTAAATAGTGGGCAAACTAACAAAAAGATGGGGAAAACCTGTGGAAAACATGGATAAAGAGATTGTGAACTGATTGAAAATAAAAAAAAGCCATGAGAGATAATTTCCAATTAATTTAAAAAGGTCAAATTCATGCTCAGAGGGCCCCCATTTGAGAACTTTCGCTATACCCCACATACTTATAAGGAATGATAAACCCAAAGTGTGCCTTATAGGCAAACATTGGGGTGTTCCCTATAACATTATATAGGTGAGGACATTATACTAAAGAACAGTACTAAGGCGTTCAAAATGTAGCCCCTGATTTCTTTCTTAAGTTGAGGGGGGTGCCTTATACATGATGTGCACCTTATATACTAGGTATGACAGTATGTCTTCAAAACCGTGCTAGTGGATTTTTTTTTTCTAAATGGAGTCTTTTATTGAGAGGAGTATGGTGAAAGTATTATGGCTTCACCAAACATATCTAATACTTACTCTGCACTTCTGATATCTGCTGCCAAAATGTACTAGAGTTTAAATAAATAAGACCTCAATTCAAAGGTCTCTTAAGTGCTGCATAAATCATCATTTTATGTTCTAATAATGCCTGTGCCATTGCAGGACCATGGTGCTCATATTCATGTACTAACTGATATGATAAAAGGTGAAGACTTTTTGGATGAGGATGTTAGAATGGGGGTGATGCAGTCAAATTACTCTACATTTTCTCTGATGGCTTTGAAAATTGTTACCTCTGTCAATTTCTTTTACTTTTCATTTTGCGTTCTTTTCTTTCTCTAATTTGTCTTCTTTTTATTTTCATTTTTCAATTGCTTAATTTGTGTATGTCTCAATATGCAAGGGGGGCCATATTTTATGCCCCTTTCAACTCACCCCTAACATTGATAATAGAAGCGAAACAGGGCAAGTATAGATATTGAGTCAATAGAGCAAGCAGGATGCTGGATTAGGCTGTTGTGTGATTGAGGAGCACCAGAGATTGCTCTACCCAGCAGAGCGTACTAATGCTGCTGTAGCTGAGCCTGTGCCACTTAATGAGCAGCAGATTGAGTGTACACAGGCCTGCCTGATGGACTTATAGCCTGGTAATTGACTGTACCAAGATTGGTCAGACTCTGACTACTTCCCCTCCCCTTACACTGCCTCCATATGAGTGCTCTTACAGACCACAGGTTAAAGTGGCTTTACACTTGGAAGCAACCATCTAACTATTTTTTTAAGTTGCAGTGGAATATCACTAGATGAGTGCCTTGAGCAAAACGTACTTGGTGAGGATCGAGTAAATTGGTTTGATAAGAGGTTATTCTGAAGTTAAATTGAGGAAGGATAGGCAATTGAGGATAATCATAAAACCTCATGTATAAGCCTCGCTTTATACATGAGGATGGAACCATAGTTAGCCTTATACGATCAGCTGAAGTTGGGGATGTGCCTCATATGTGAGGATTTTCTACCATAGAACAGCATAAACCTGATCAAATTATGATTCCAGACATGCTTTATAGGCTTGGCTTGAACTCACTGTGCACCTTATATGTGAGGGATTACAGAATTGTCCTTAAATCTATGTTAAAACCAGCTTCACCAATCCTGGCCTTACAGTGGCTGTCTGAAACTTAGCAGTCTAAATTTGTCCTTGCAATATTCACTTTCATCCATAAGGCTAGGCAGTAATTCACAAATTGGGCTGTAGCAGACTGGAGCTAGACGGATTTTGATTGATCTCACATTAGCTCTCATACATAACAAGAATTTGCTCTTGCAGACCAGAAGTAAGGAGCGACCATGTGACTAAGTGCCATGACGCAGATAAATGATGTCTAATGTCAGACTAGTTAGAGTTTTCCACACATGATATTGTAGATATACACCCATGGCATAATAGTGTTTTTGGGTTCAATTGTTACAGTTTTAAGAGACATACCTAAACCTTTGGGTGGTTTGTCCCACTTTCATCTTTTTCTTGTCATGAGGATTGTAATGAACTAATGCTGGTCGCATGCTCTACAATAACTGAGTCAAGTGTAAGGCTGGCCAGGTATGGGGTTGTTTACCTGCACCCCTGAATGTATGATGTAATAGTACTACTACCAGTAATACTATACTAGGGCTAGGCTATTATGTTTCATTCTCTATTAATAGAAAGGAATGGATAGCACGCCCTCATTAGTACTATATAACTTCATTATTTTTTCCAGTGGGCCCTTCTTTTAGAATTAGATATAGGATATTATACATTAAACAGGAAGGCTAGACTTTGAGAGTAGGCTTAGAACTATGTGGTGATCCAGCAGATCACCTGCCTTGTGCCTCTTTCTGGTTAACATAGGGCTCAATGGGATCAACCTGCCCAACTCCAAAAAAGATATGGTAGAACAGGTGGTAGGGGTAGGTTGGTGTCCTCAGGCGGCAGCAGGAAGTGATGGCCTCAGCCTACTTTCTGATAAGGCCTTTTACATAAAGGATGTGAGAGGCTTACAGGCTTTAGAGAGTGATGTCCTGACTATTGTTGCTATATTTGTTTATTTCTCTGATTACTTCTTTTGATGTTGGACAATGTATAAAAATCGTTCTTTCACTTGGAAACAAAGAGGCATTATCAAACTTCAGCATTTCTAAACCTCTTCATGGCATCTCAGACATGTCAATGTTTCTTCCCTTGCCTTATGGTTTGCTTTGAATCTTGATAATTCCTAATGATGTACATGAACCTGAATACTATATCTGTAAGGCTGAATCTAAAGGTAGTTTTCTGTAAAGCAGCTGGAACTACAGTGTAATAAGGGGGACTAGGCTACATGCCAAATGCCTTGAAAAAGTGTATAGTCATGGCCATTACTGAAGCTGGTAGTGGTAAGCATCATGAGTGCCAGTTGAACACTAAATTTACTATAATGAATACAGGGAATTCCCAGTAGAATCTAATCACGTAGCTCCTGATCTCAGCAGATGGTGAAACGATTACCACTAAATTAATGCATCAGTCCCAAAATCAAGATCCCAATGTGACACCTTCAGGCCGTTTCCTCTGACTGGCATGAAAAGAAATCAGAATCAGTAAAATGATGAGAGAGGTGCACATGATGCAAATTATTTGTATGAAGATATTGCTTCACTCAAAACATTCCATCTCTACAACATGAAAAGTAGGCCAACCATATCTGATACATGGAATCTTCTTAGCCATAGTGTCCCGTGTGACCTGCCCCTTGTTCAGTTTCTCCTTTAGTTTTAAGGTGTGTCGCTACCATTGAATAAAAAATCCTAGAAATTCTCCATTTCTTTGTCAGATGTACTTTATGTCATTTAGAATATTATTTTGAAAAGAAAAGTAGGGGGTCCCATGCTACTTATTTCAATATTGAATTTTCAAAAATAAAAGTTTCTTTTTGGATTTCATTTAAAAATTAGAAGAAAAATGTCTCAAGTTTGAGATTTTTTTCTATGATGATTATCAAACACAGAGATCTAATACCTCACATGATAAATAAACCAATATATATTTGTATTTACTAAGAATTTTTGTTTGTATCGCCATTACATTGCATTCTGGGTAAATTTCTCATACTTGAAGAGTGGGTCACATTTTCTCTTGTTTTAAAGCAAAAACGATCAGAATTATATTTTCAACCACTAGATTTTTCTTTTACATTTTTTTCAACATATTCCCAAGATAATTTGCCTTTGAATAAAAGGATTTTTGGTATAGGGTCCCGTGCATAATTTTAGAGTTTTAGCCATTTGAAATAAAAAAAAAAGTATTGTAAAAGTTGACAAAAATCCATATTCAAAGCACTGCACGATGGGTAAAATGTATGAATTATTGGCACAAGGTTGCTTCTTTTTATGCCCTCAGTCACTGTGAACAGCCTAAGACTTTCAAAGTATTGTCTTGGTAATGTGAGGGCTATAATTATAATGTACAAAAGAGTGCTTGGTAATAATGAAATAAATCTAGATGTAAATATGCTGATATTTCAAAGTGTAATCAAATGAATAATTTTGAGCAAAACCACTCAGAATTTCTGGTCAACATTGAGGGTCTATATAGGTATATGCCTACCAAAAATGATCCCATTCTAAGGAAAATAACTTATATGTGCAGAAACCTGCGCAGTGAGTTCAATTTCAATGGTAGCGACCCACCTTAAATGACTAATGAGACTGGTGGGCTGTGATGGGAGCTGATAAAGTTACAGTTTAGCCTAATTGGACACAGTGAGTTGATACATGGAGACCCAGATTGTCACTCACTCTGTTTGCAGAAAGGGCTTTGTAAATATTTAACAAATCAAGGGCCACATTATGTCTTTTCAAGCATGATAATAATTGGATCTCATGATGCACCAACAATGCTGGATTGCTGAATCATGATTCACTGCTCATCTGGATTGGTAATCCCATTTTGTAGGCATGAGACATGGACGATGACTGCGAATATCTTTTTTTTTGTGCTGGGGCAGCATTAAAGAATCATGAGGATATTAAGGTCATTGTGCATCAGGACAATATGCAGCACTGAAATAATCAAAAGCTTCATAAGAGTATTGGTTACCCAATGCTAAGCTAACCAGAGAAAAGATAGGCAACAACTTCAAAAACCAATGTCCACCGAACCATTACACAGATTACCTAAAAGCACAAAGATCCACGCACCATTAAGAAATTAGAAAAATATGATTTGCCTCACACCCTATCTGATAGGAATGACTAGTAAGGGATAATTGTGAATCATTGCCATGATGTCCTTCTGATTAACCTTTATCACAGCAATTTAGTTATATTGTGTTCCAAATAATGTGATAAATGAACAAATTCCTCTCTAGAACAGAATTGGCTGGAAATTTGGTTATTTATCGTTGTGTAATGAACCACAGATGAGTCACTCACCTGGGTTTGAATCAAAGCCTGGCTAGAAAGGGTTAGCAGCTAATTAGCCATTAAGACACACAACTAGCTTTTCCGGGTGTTGAACTTTTCCCTGACTGGTTCCCTTTACAGCCACAGACACTGGAGTATGCCCCCCTGGAGAACATCAATCCTCCCAAGAAATGCAAGTCATTTTTTAAAAATACCAAGCACCCTGAAAAAAAATTAGGTTGCATTGAAAAACACTGGAAAATTATGGTCAAAGAGATTTTGGATTAATTGAAAGTCATTAAATGCATTAAAAACTAAGAAAACTTTGTGAACATAAAAAGAGCGAAGCTCACAGTGGTTTGATTTGGCTCTCTCTGTCAATCAGGAAATTTAAGTGGCTGAGCCTGTGCCACTTAATAAGCAGCAAATGTCAGGACAGTGCACAGCCCCAACTGGTAATTGACTGTATCAAGATTGGCCAGATTACCCCCCTCCCCCTACTCTCCCTCCATATGTGCCCTCTAGTTTCAGGTTAAAGTGGATTATATTTGGAGGTGGCCATCCAATCCAATTTTACACTGGGACGGAAAGTCAGTGAATGAGCTCCTTGGGAAAAATGTACTTTGGGAGGACCAATAAATAAAGTTAATAAGAATTTCACAAATAGGGCTGTACTAGACTAAGGGTAGGGTAAGAGTTTTCCCGGTAGATTGTAATTATAAGCCATGACATTGATGAAGTGATTTCAAGCAAGTTAGATCAATATCATGAAAAAATGAAAATTACCTTTTTTAAGAGATTGCAGATTTGTGCTAAATATGATGGTGTTAACCTCTTGGGTTTCAATAGGGAATTTGCTTATGAATATATTCAGCTCTATCCAACCAATGTATTGTTAATGATCACAACATATCAATAAAGTAAAGATACCTTTACCCATCCAAACTCTCAAAAGATCCCTCTTTCATGTTTATCCAGGCTAGTACACTTAGCATGTGAACATGTTCCTGAAGGTGCTTCTAAATCATTGACGCCTATCCTAGAATGTGTTTACAAAGGTCTATCACTTTATTTGAATAATACACAATCATTACATTACTGTTTATCATGGAGCAGTGCTGAGTGTGATGATTAAGGTAAGAGAAAACTGGTGTACATTGGCCATTAGCATCAGGCCTAGTACACTTAGCATGTTGAAACAATTATGTTCTTAAAGGTGTTTCTAAATCATTAATGCCTATCCTAGAATGTGTTTACAAAGGTCTATCACTTTATTTGAATAATACACAATTATTACATTATCATGAACCACTGCTGAGTGTGGTGGTAAAGGTAAGAGAAAACTGGTGGACATTGGCCATTAGCATCAGAAAAACATTCATCAACATGCCAAGTTATTTATTGGTTAACTCTATAACCAACATGAAGAAAATCGACAATGTTTAAAAGCATGCATTGGGGGAATATTGGACATTACATTAATGCACTACGTCATGGACAATCTAAAGTTCAAAATACACACTTTCAGTTACTGAAGTCAAGGTATAAAATTGTACAGGAACCTTTTTGTTTTTACTGATTATTCTCATGGTGTTAAGCATCATAGGACTGTAACAGTTAAGTGGCTCTCCTATTTTCCATAAATCCTCACATATACCAAGGATTGTGTTCGACCCCAGTGCCACTCACGGTCAGGGTTTTGGCCTCAGTTTGGTGCATGCATGATGTCAGGGTCAAGCCAGGATTGCTTCTTTTGCATGCCCCCACAGTCCTCTCCCCACCTGTACAGCAGAATACAGAGTGGCATGCACCTGAGAAGTACCTATGCCACACAGCACAGTACCATTTACAATCCTCGTATACCAGTATCCACCTGGTGAATTACAATAGAGGCATGGGGGGGGGGTTTAAATGTCAGCACCCAAGCCCTAACCCCAAGGCATAGTCTATAAGACGCACCCTGGGGAAATGATATAAGGTGCAAATGGGTAGTATAGTATGATTTTATAGTATGCAAACCATGACTATAGAAAGCACCCTGATTTCATGTAAATCCTATAAGACACACCTGAGGTCATATAAAGTTACACCGGTCACAGATTTTCAGAGATTGTGTGCACCACTTCCATGTTCTCCTGCACATCAGTTTTATTCTCTTTGGCTTCAGTGGGCCCCTGATGTAACTCAGGGACATGCTCTGGTAGCTGTCTGTCAGGCTGGTCTGTCATCACTTTGTTTTCCCTCATCTTCTTTGTTCTTCTTATCTCAGAAAGTCGGTCATGGTACAGCATGAATGGAAATGAAAATGCCAAAATATTGGATACCAGGATCAGGATGGTAACCTGGAAATGTATAATTGTGAACAATTTATGTTATAGCTGTAAGCATTATATACCTCATGTTATACCTATCAATTTTGATAAATCACATCTCAGAAATTTAGTTTGGATGCCTCTGTCAAGGAAGGGAAAGTTTGATATTTCTCTGAATATTTTAATTTTCTATTCATTGACACAGTATGAGTGCATTTACTACAAACCACAGGATTTCCATCTGTTTTCTCTGCCCCTTAAATACCATACACCCTATTCGCATGTTTCCCAGTTACATGTGTGTATATTTATTAGTGATTAGAACTAAATGTCTGGAGGAGAGTGATGGGCATGTGTTGTGATGCTGTTCAAACAGCTGTGGCGAGCTTTGTTTTATCTTTTCTGACTGGATATATTAAGAAGAAATATGAGTTTTCTGTATCTATTAAGACAATATATAAAGAAGTACAGGATTGATAGTGATCGTTAGAATACAGGTGATATTCCTCGAGACGATTCCAGGCCCATGATTTTCGAAGGCGTCATACATAATTATTCTAACGTTGTAGCCAATCCAGTGTATGTATTTACATACCGATGTGATGCTATGTACAGCAGCTGCCCACTTTAGGTACCGATACCTGTGTATGTATTTACATACAGGTATGATGCTATGTACAGCATCTGCCCACTTTAAGTATGGATACCTGTGTATGTATTTACATACCGGTATGATGCTATGTACAGCAGCTGCCCACTTTAGGTACGGATACCAGTGTATGTATTTACATACCGGTATGATGCTATGTACAGCAGCTGCCCACTTTACATGTATTTACATACCGGTATGATGCTATGTACAGCAGCTGCCTACTTTACATGTATTTACATACTGGTATGATGCTATGTACAGCAGCTGCCCACTTTAGGTACGGATACACCATAAAGGAGGAGACGCCACCTGCCACATTCAATATCCCAAACACAACACCATAATATTGCATTGGCGGGCTGCAAACAAAAGCACATTATGTGTCACTTTCTGGCAGAGACTTGCAATATTACAACATTGGCGGATCCAGGGGCGGGGGGCAGGGAGCCTGAGTCATATCTTGTGATTTGTTTTGTCTAATGAGGTTCCATTTTCTCACTTTTCTTTGGGGGGTGTCTTTGTATAGTTAGGACTGAGGGGTTTTATCCTTAGATGGCTCCACAATACACCAACCAGCCAAAGGATTTCAAGATTTTCCCCAGACCCCCACCTTGCATGATAATTGCAACTGAGACACATCTGAACAGATAATGATTTACTTTTAAAGGTAAAGTTTGATAAGTAGTATGATTGTAAAAAGAAATGCAGTCAGAATGTACTGTTTCAAGTATTGAATTTCTTGTGGTTTGTTGTAGTTTTTTTTTTGGGGGGAAGGGGGTGGAAAAGGTGCCAAAATGCCTCAGAATACACAATTTCCCGTCTTAAATTTCAAAATTTCATTGAGGGCCAAGCACCCAAACATTAAATGCCCAAACCTTAATAGAAACATTCAATTTTATATGGTGTACAATAATGCACCAGAATGTTTGTTTTTTTTTTCTGGCAGCAATCCTCAAGGCTCTCTGTGTAGGGGAGGATAGGCCTATAGGTCTATACATGTCTCCTACCCTTTTCAATTAGAATGCATCAGAATGCACTATTTTAGGTCTAAACCCTCAAAATGTTTTGGGGGCATGCCCTCCTCCCTATTCTGACCGATGCACTTCACTTATGGTGCTTTGGGACATGTAGTTAGTACCTCGCCAACTTTCACCAAGTCTGCCATCCCCCTCTGGAGAATCCTCAATCTGCCACTGTTGCAATCATTACATTGGTCTCAATAATGGAGTTAGATATGCATCATAATTTTTCAATTCAAGATATTTGTGTACTCATGTCTGTATTAAACAATAGATTTATAAATATTCCAGTTTAAAACCATAAGAATCTGTTGGCATTATCAATGAATCTGAGAATAGGTTCATACATCATGCCAATCCTCATGACTAGACATGCTCCTAAACAGCGAGTGTTACACGTTAATGTGATAAAACATGCAGCCCCAAAGGGATTAAAATGATAATTTTTAATAACCACAGCCCCATAAGAGATGAATAACAACATCTTACGCGATAGACATGAAGATGGCTGGTGTAGAGAGAAACAGTGGTTTTCCAACCAGAAAAAGTACAACAGCAGCATAAGTAGCAGCCTCAGTGTGAAACAACAGTGGTACGTTCACTAACATCATCAGGAGGGAGCTGATGAGGGCAGCAGGCAGCATGGTTAGCGATTTACCTCCTGGTCCACGACCTACAAAAAAAAAAGTAAGGAGGTCAATTATACACTTGCCATGAACAAAAAACAAATAATGTAATTGTTAGTTGCTGAACCTTCTGAAAAGATTTCTTATACTTATGTTAATGAGAGACTAAACATTAAACATAATTCTAATAGTTTTTACATGATTTTTCTGAACTTGGTAATGGCATACCAGTTATGTCTATCATATCACAAGGTATACCATTATCTTAAACCTAAAAAGAAATAGGCACAACCAGAGGTTTGGCTGTTATTGATATCTTGGATTAAGTATTGCTCTTACCATACTTAGCCAACATGAAGTCAGTAACAATTCCATTGATTGGAGTCAGAAGAGATCCAGCCAAAGTTCCATATGCCAATAGATCTGTGTAGAATGTCACTGAAATAAGGACATTGTATGGTTGTCAATTGAAGACTAATCCAATACTAATGGGCTCACTATCTGAACAACTGTTATGGCTATTTGTAAGTTCCTTAGCATTGAGATCATCATGCATCTTATACTGTATGATTGCAAGACAGGAGCTGGTCCTAATATTGTGCAGTTTAGCTAAATAAATTTCAACTCAAACCCAAACCCTGAGGAATTACATATATTAGTGCATTATGTGCATTAGCTATCATGATATTACAAGAACTGAGTATCCATCTCATTTTGAATATATTGTGTTTTTAAAATCACTTTATGCAATAAATACATTATAACTTCAAAAATATTACTCTCATATGTGTTGATTACCTTTTCTTAAATCACCACTGACAATTTCAGTTATCCAGGAGTCGTAACCATTAATCATCATATTTTGGCGGGTGTAGCTAGCACAGAACCAGAACAGGAAGGTGATGAATGTAGCTGAGGTGGTGTACTTCCATAAACTTTGCTCTTTTGCTTGCCCACCTCCAAGATTAGGCCCAATTTTATTTTGAGTAAGTTCATCAAGATGTATTGTGAAAAGAGCAAAAATTGAATGAATTTTGAGACCTGAAACGATAAAAGCGTTATGGAAGACATTGAGATCTATGCAATGCCATCAGCATATCACTAACATTTTTAACAGACTCAATTCTTCCTCTTGCAAAATTACTGAATGCAGTTTGAGGTATTCTGTTGCACTATGATATAAACTTATCTCCTGAAGCTACACTTTAAATTTGGCTTTCATTATCCTGGAAAGGTGTGAAATGACTTTAGGCTCATAATATTTTGTTGAATTGACCCTTCTCAGAAAATGCGTTCATCCGTGTTAGTGCACTGGGTGTGCCTATAGTTCATGTATGGATTAAGTATAGCACACCAGAGTCTTCCTCGACAATCTTGAACTTGGGTAGAAGACACCATGATGTGAACAGAACGACCAACCACATAGAAGCCAGCATGAGTAATGCTACAAACCGCGTGACTCCAGCATCATGTGCAATCTGTATCACACATGTCACAATTATATAAGCCCTAAGAAATTGACTTTTAAACTAAAATGTGCAGGTCAAACTGTAAAACTAAACTCAATTTGCGTATTTAATTTGAGTCCATGCTTAAACTGCATGTATTCTATGCCTCATTTGTTACCCTCAACGGCCACATAATGGATATACTCTAAGAACTGACTGTTGAATCTACCAGTGTCCTTGTAAAACTTAACAATGAACCACTGTAACTGCATTGCAGCGAAGCAGTGTAGTTTCTACAATGAAGAAATATGGTTCACACTGTGGTACAAGAAATCTCTGTGAAAAAAACGATGGATCTCTGACAACTGTAGAGGTACGTATTGATTAAACCGTAGAATTGGGTACCGTCTGACGTGGCGGGTGAGTCGAGTCGTCGGACGTTCCTCAGGTTCCGGATAGGTGGCAGCACCGATCCGGGTCTGTGGGGACATCTGACGACGAACACCCGGGTCCTTATATAAAGCCCGGGGCTCAGCCGCTACGTCAGAGGCCCTCCAGGCCTCCGCACCATGTAGATTATCTCTCCATCCATCTTAGCTGCTTATTCTATACCATCAGGCAGCCGTGAGTGTACACTAAGAAATAAACTAACCGTTGGCATACACTTGAATTACCGTCTTACTCTTTCTTTCGAATCGTAAGACCCGAACCCCCCAGGTCCGTAAGGCCGCAAAACCCTTACACAACTTTAGGTCAAGGATATCACCATCATTCCAACATAGCTCTTTGTTTCATTTCCATTTCATGCAAGTCCTCTAGATACAAGTTCCAGTATTAACCTTGACAAGCTGATAGGCAAATGAAGTGTTCATCCCTGCTGAGTATACTGCAACTGCTAGCGAAATCCTTTTCCCTGCAAGTTTTGCAACCTTTACGGCAAAAGTGAGAAGACATGCTAATGAATATACTGAATAAAGATTTAACATAAAGATAAAAGATATCACCAAAAATACCAATGAACGTATATGTAGTACAAATGAAATATAAATAATATTATATTTCCCAGAATATCTTTTGATACTTTATCCTAAGGGAGTATTCTTGAAAGATTTGGAGTAATTCATGAGTTAGAAACATTTGTACATACATGAAAGTTGGTGATGAGTAAGATATAACACGTAGGTCCAGTAAAGATGGCTCCTGTTAATATCAGCCATTCTGAACCTGTAAATAATGGGTATTGATATAACACAATGGGTATATTGACTATCACAGATTGCTCAGCCATGAGCTGAACTGTGTAAACAATCATACCCATGTGTATCCTTTCTCTATCTCTCTCTCTCTCTCTCTCTCTCTCTCTCTCTCTCTCTCTCTCTATTTTCCTTCCATCCTCATCTTGTCCCACTTTGCGTGTCTCTTTCTCCTCCCACTCCATCTCCATCTATTCCCCGACAAGCAAAAATCTGGAACCATTTCTTTATTCAAAGATGCAACACCCATACCTTGTTTTGCGAAGGCCAGCTGACAGTAACCAATTATTGCAAGAATCCTGAGAGAGGAATAAAACATCGTTATAACTCATTTCCAAGCTGTAAAGTATATGCTCGGATTTAAAGGCTACTGCAGTATATTCAAAGACTTTTCTCCTCTTTTTTATTTTACTTCACACTTCATGCCAGCACAACATTCTACTCACGCAGTGATGGTCCTTGTCATTCTCAGCCCAAACCGATCAAAGAAGATACCACTAGGTAAAGCTGAAACACCAAATGACACAGTAGCCACTGTGTAGGACAGAGACAACGCTACTTTCTGTTCTTCACATCTCAGAGCTGATATAGTTTTGGTGGTCATATTGCCATCAGCGTCACTGTCTACACCACTGTATTCACTATCTTCATGATCTAATGTAGACAGAACCTTGTCTAAGGTTCTGGGTGTTGTATCAGTCTTGATAGTCACAAACTGTGGAAAGCTCACAGCAGGGTAGGAAGTGTTTTTTATTCCCTTGAGATCAATGATATCACTGGAAGTGTTAAATCTGCCAGTGCTTTCAAAGTTGATGTCATGGGGGTTTGTGAGGGGTAAAGATTTGTTAGGAATAGACACTACGCCTGGTTTCTGTATGCAGTATTCAGTGTACAGCTCATCAGCCTGGTTTGTGATGGAGAAAAATGAAGAATATTTTTCAAAGGATTCTAAAAGAATAATAGCATATCCAATTATCACAAATACCCATAAAAAAGGCAAAGGTTCATGGGTGCACTTTTGTTTGTGCCATGTATAGAAAACTGGCTTGGAGGTCAATTATATATATTCATAAACTGCACGTATTTGTAAAAAGTTCAATAAATTGCCCAAATCTTTACTTTATCTATCTGCAATTCAATTATGACTCTTTGAATCATATCGAGGGACATGCCACTTACCTGAAGAACATAGACAAGAGATGGCCATCCAAACAAAGCTCCACCAAGTATGGTTGTTTCCAAGAAGCACAGCAAAAGGGTCAGGCTCCTTTTCCACATGTTCGTCATTTTTTTGTTTATCCACTAACTCTGGATGAATGCTAACAATTTAAAATTTTTGTGAAACACCCTGCACCATGTTACCTACCACACTTTGGCAAATTTGTTACATACATTAGCAATCGTACACCACTTCAAAAAGTTCCTGATTGAAATGGCAAAATTTAAATGAATGAATTCAGAAGGCTGATTCTGAGTAAGTAAGGACAGGATGTAACTTCAAAAGAGACTGAAAGTTCTGTGCTGAATATGTCTCACTAGAAAAATAAAATGTGAACTAAAAAAAAGGAAAACCCCAGAGAACACAATTGATGAGAGTGATCATACTTTACCATCAGCCCAATGTAATTCAACCAAACCCTGCAAGATATATGGATGCAGGCTTCCAAATACTCACCAACTACACCAAATTCCACTGCTCAATTATAAGGGAGATGATATCAAATGGACCTCACTGCTGCTTAAATTCAACACTTTTGATGAAATGTTAAATAAATGTACAAGTAAAATAAGCCATAGCTGGTTAGAGTACAGGAAAGGTAAACATAGCATTGTTTGCCTTACATTGCCATAACCTGAATTCAAGTGTGTCAAAAGCCATGCTAGTTTGAAGTGCCACAATGGACCCTCAGGAGGGAATTGTATGGACTAATGGATGAAACATTAATAACAGAGTCCTTGAGTAGACTGTCTTTATATTGTTGAAACGAGACATGCTGATGGATAATATGATTCTTGTCATCATTGGTAAGAAAAAACTCATAGACTCCATAGAATATGATTTTTATTGCGGAGAGTTGACAATTGGCATTTCATAATGATAGCTGAATAACATGATAGTATAAAGTATGCTACTCCACCTTGTGGATTCATGACGAAAATTTTGTTTGGAGTAAATTTCGTGAACCTCTGTCTGTTTCCTGCATCTAAGGCAATGTGCTATGTTCTCACTACTGCATCAGCTGTGAAGGATTAGCATGCTTTTAGATGCAATAATTGTTTGAATCAATGCCAAAAAAAAAGAGGTAAACAGCTAAATTTCTTTCTATTGTGTCACTCATCTCAATGCAACATGATCTGCCTGAGAACATTTTTGTGGCTGAGCTATATATGATATAGGGCATGTAAGTCCCATGATTCCCTGCCAGAAATGGACAGGAAGTCACAACGTGGGATGTTTTAATTATATTGGGTTCTGAATGATGGAGAATTTCTCTACAAACAGAAATCTCTAGAATAAATGACCATCATAACCAGTTGCAGATATGTCTAACACACAAGCATATAAAGGGTAGCTCATAAGAAATTAGTAGTTATGAAGGATTAATATTTTTTGTCAGTGCCTATGGCCACAAAGCATTGCGCACCGAACTTCCTGTCCAATTTGGAGGCTATATTTCTTGCACAGAATGATGGGACTTACGCACCCTATTGCAAATTATGCTTTAAGTTAGGACATTGATTTAGACAGATATGGGAGATAACAAAGCTCTTTTGGCTGCAACAGGAAACAGGAAAATACAAAGGGTAATATAATATATATATAAAGGAATGAAAAATATGCAGATGAGGTAAATAAGTTGCATTTTGACGGAATAATTGGGTAATCAGCCTCTAAGACAAAAGACTGGTTGTCTGCTACTGCTAACAGCATAGTGCTGTCAGTATGGACTACAGAATGTTGTCCAGGATTTTTGGAATGCTGGGATTCAATGCATGTTTGATAAAGCCTGACTGTTGAAATGTCTGGTGTCTATATACTAGAGAAACTCATTGTCAGCAAGGCGTCTCTTACTAAAATATAAGATGGCCATGCATATAATAGATTGACTAAAGTATAACTCATCAGTCATGTGAAATTTGGCACATAAGCATGTAAAGTCACATACCATAATGGCCCGTTTTTAAGCACCGGGGTCTTAAATAAACACCGCTCTTAGATAAGCACTGGGGGTAATCTTAAAGAAAAACAGTACCCAAAATTTGTCACATCATATTTTGATAGCATTTATATTAAATAAAAATATTCTGGCATAGTTGGTGAGAGAGATATCAGCAGAGTGGAAAACAGCAGGTGTATATTGGCCAGAGTGCACCAGATTAGTACTTACACAGTACAGTTAGCCAACAGTCAAATACTGTTTGTTGCATTTTACAGGCACAATAAGTTTATTTCCATTGATAGGTATTAGAAGATAACCCTACACAAGGCCCTGGTATAAGATTATGATTGCATATAATTTATTATTCTAATTATGATACATTTTGTTACACCCTCCATGCATAAACAATACAACACCTGCTGCATTTAGCCCAATCATGACGTCATCAGATCCATCACATAAACCTGCTGCTCTCCTCTATAGTGATGAACATTTTGAAAATGATACCAGAATCTCTTTATTTTATACCAAAGCTATTAAAATACAATGTCATGAAAGGAGGGTACTGTTTACCATTAAGGACTATATGTATCTCAATTAAGTGCCCGTCTCATATAAGTGCCAAGGGTACAGTAGGAAATGAGCACCAGGGCGCTTACTACAGTAGTTGTAAATACATCATGCTCCTTCATTTTCATTATCCATGAATTGTAATGCATCTCACTGGCACTAGACAGGTACAACATCACAGCAAAGGAGGATTTATTTCAAGATGTAATTTGGCCCTTATAAGACACCAGACCTGCCCTTTTTTAATTGCACACAGCCTTGAGAAGAGTTATACATCTGGCACTGCAGCCACTAAAATGTAGAACTGCATTAGCCTGACAGGGGGCACCACCAGACAAGTGCCACTTACCAATCACATTGGATTCAATGAGACTTGTGTTGAGGATGAGAGTGAGGCTATCAGAGCCAGGTGTCAGGGGTGGCCCCTGGTGGGTAACACTCACACTACATGAGCCGTCTGACCTATGGTAAAGTATGAAGATTCATTATAGAAGACTGTCAGGGTCACTCTACTTCTATACTTCTACACAGTTGTCAAAAGGTAAGTGTGGGCATACCAGAATCATGAAACACATGTCAGGCACTAATACTAGACCTTGAATGAATGCCTGTCTTGAATTTGAGCCAGGTGTAATGACCTGTCCACATCTATAAGTGTCGGGACAGTTATTCACAAGGTTAAGGTATTCTGCCAGGAGCTGCAGCATGTCCAAAAGGATCAACCGATCATAAGAATGCAAATTTTTCCTAAGAAATTCATTTCAGTTATTTTAGATAGTGGGCACACTAACAAAAAGATGAGGAAAACCTGTGGAAAACATGGACAAAGAGATTGTGAACTGATTAAAAATAAAAACAAAGCCATGAGAGATAATTTCTAATTAATTTAAAAAGGTCAGATTCATGCTCAGAGGGCCCCCATTGCAGAACTACTGTTATACCCCACATACTTAAGATAGTGAGAGCATAGCTCTTGTAAACTGCTGTTCATGATGTTCAATAAATTATACCTCCCGCATAGCAGCCAATCTAAGACGGGGACCGCAGGGGAGGGAGGGAGCGTTCCGGTTGGGCAATGCACATCTAGGGCAGACAGAGACCGGACCAAGGGGGTATGAGCTCCCATTCTAATTCAATGTAAGTTCGCTCCACCGGCCAAAATGACCAGTCAGGCCCCTACTATAGCCGTCTAGACAGACGACAAGGGTGGGAGAGGAGGGAGAGACCAGTTAGATTCTATACTCAATTTCTGACGATCCGGATTCCAGGTAAACGGCGCTTTCAAGTATGGATGTATGTTTTTGAATAATTATGCTAATTATGCAAAAAAAAATTGCAACAATGCATTGTAGGATATGGATCTGTGGTAGTTTTTCCCTCCGATTGACCTTGCACTATTGAAAATTAGTTTTGACTGAAATTAAGCGAAATAAAATTTTGGACTGGGACAAATTTTTGTCGAAACCCCAACTAGGTGTTAGTAGTTTATACTTGCAAGCATACGAATTCTATAAGGTACCAATGGAACATATCTATATTATATTGAACAGTACCAAGATACTGCATAATTATGCTAATTATGCAAATAATATGTGCGGATATGGAATGTTTGGTATCAATCTGGGGTGTTTGAGAAAAGAATAAGCGAAATAATTTTTAAACTAGCAGCCTTTTCGGGCTGAGCTGGTCCACCTGCGCCCTACCTCCAGCCAAAACCTATCTGTTTTAAGTGTCACCAGCGAAAAAGGACAGGTTTGAGGAATGAATGGATCAAAATAAAGGTTTTTTTGGGGGATGTGGGAGCAAACGCCAGTCTAGGCACTGGCAGAGAGGTCCAAGAACTGGCAGTTTTACAAAAGAAATCACATCTCCCTTAATAATAGGAGTTTCCCATAGTGTGACTTATAGATTATAGGTAGCTCGAGCTGGCGAACATTTTGGCAGTCTTTATTTTCAAATCTGCACAATGGGAACAAAGTTATCGATAATTTATCAATTTTAGCGATGTTTTGAGGGTATTGATGAAAGAATGAAACAGACCTGTTCTCGGACCACCAATCTTGGACCACCAAAGGGGCTGGGCATTATGCAGTGTCAATCTTTGTTCAAATCTAACAATTTCCTGCAATTTCTCGTCACATTGTAAACAAACAACACTTTCGCTGGTACTGCAGCAGTACCAGCGGTACCAGCAAACATGTGGCTTCTGGGGACGTTCCTAACTGGGTCAGGCCACTACCAACAGCCAATCAAAGACGGTGACGCGGGGTCAATGTGTCCCTGTGCTTCTGGCTGTGTTCGTAAACACCTGAAAGCCTGGTGGTCTACTACTTGTCGAATATGCGACAAAATGAATGAAATACTGCAGAATTGTCACAGATATAATGTTTTATTGTCACAACTCATCAGTTTTTATCGCAGGAAATCAGAAAAATTGAATTACTTGCCCATATGAGATGGCAAACATGCTGTCCATACAGAAGGGTTCACGAATGCACCCGGGTGACGGATCACGCCACTCCGTCAGCCAATCAAAGAAAGGGATGCGGGGTCAATGCATCCGTCTTACTGCCTCAGCAGCGTAGCAGCCAATCAAAGACGGGGACCGCAGGGGAGGGAGGGAGGCGTTCCGGTTGGGCAACGTGCAACTAGGGCAGACTGGACAGCGACCGGAGCAAGGGGGGTATGAGCTCCCATTCTAATTCAATGTAAGTTCCCTCCACTGGCCAAAAATGACCAGTCAGGTCCCTATAGCCGTATAGACAGATGACAAGGGTGGGAGGGAAGGGAGAGACCAGTCAGATTCTATACTCGATTTCTGACGATCCGGATTCCAGGTAAACGGCGCTTTCCAATATGGATGTAATTAAACTGCTGTCTCGAGACAGCAGTTTAATAAGGAATGATAAACCCAAAGTGTGCCTTATAGGCAAAAGTTGGGGTGTTCCCTATAACATTATATAGGTGAAGACATTATACTAAAGAACAGTACTAAAGTGTTCAAAATGTAGCCCCTGATTTCTTTCTTAAGTTGAGGGGGGTGCCTTATACATGATGTGCGCCTTATATACTAGGTATGACAGTATGTCTTCAAAACCGTGCTAGTGGATTTTTTTTTCTAAATGGAGTCTTTTATTGAGAGGAGTATGGTGAAAGTATTATGGCTTCCCCAAACATATCTAATACTTACTCTGCACTTCTGATATCTGCTGCCAAAATGTACTAGAGTTCAAATAAATAAGACCTCAATTCAAAGGTCTCTTAAGTAAGGAGCCCCTAAGAGGACATGCCAAAAATAATTATTTTCAGCAGAAAAAATATTCTTGCGGATACTGAACAATTCCTGCGGGTACAGAGACAATTCTTGCGGGTACTGAACAATTCCTGTGGGTACAGAGACAATTCTTGCGGGTACTGAAGAATTCTTGTAGGTGCTAGAATTATCCTTGTGGGTGCTAGAATTATGCATTCACCTACCAAAAAGTCTTTTTTTTCCTCCAATAAAATCTTTCTTGTACCCGCAAGAATTGTTCTTGTACCCGCAAGAATTGTTCAGTGCCCGCAAGAATTGTTCAGTACCCGCAGGAATTGTTCAGTACCCGCAAGAATTGTTCAGTACCAGCAAGAATTGTTCAGTACCCGCAAGAATTGTTCAGTACCCGCAAGAATACCCCAGTACCCGCAAGAATACCCCAGTACCCGCAAGAATAATTTTTTAGAAAAATAATTATTTTTGGTATGTCCTATTAGGGGCTCCGTACTTAAGTGCTGCATAAATCATCATTTTATGTTCTAATAATGCCTGTGCCATTGCAGGACCATGGTGCTCATATTCATGCACTAACTGATATGATAAATGGTGAAAGACTTTTTGGATGAGGATGTTAGAAATAGGGTTGATGCAGCCAAATTACTTTACAGTTTCTCTGATGGCATTGAAAATTGTTTCCTCCTGTCATTTCTTCTTTTACCTTTCATTTTGTGTTCTTTTCTTTCTTTTAGTTTTCTTTTCTAATTGCTAATATTGTGTATGACTCAATGTACAAGGGGGCATCTTTTATGACCCTTTCAACTCTCCCCTATCATGGATAATAGATATAAAACAGGGCAAGTATAGATATTGAATCCATAAATCAAGCAGGGTGATGCATTAGGTTGTTGTGTGCTTGAGTAGCAGTAGAGATTGGTCTGCGAGCAGAGGGTACTAATGCTGCTGTAGCTGAGCCCATGCCACTTAATGAGCAGCAGATTGAGCGTACACAGCCCTGCCTGATGGACTTATAGCCTGGTAATTGACTGTATCAAGATTGGTCAGACTCTGACTACTTCCCCTCCCCCTACACCACCTCCATACGAGTATTCTTACATTTTAGGATTAAGGTGGTTTTCCACTTTATATGGAAATGAACAGGACAGGGCATCAATTCAACTCCCTTTTTTCGGGATGGATAGTAAGTGTATAAGTGTAATGGAGAGTTTCACTATAGATTTCAGTGAAATCACACTTTTTCAGCTGCTCCGCCCCCACTTAAGATTTACATCCCTTCACCTCTGAAGCTATACATTTCAATCAAATACCAGGGACCCCAAGATGATTTTTAGATAGTTTTAAGGAATTTGAAGTTCAATCTATGTAAGCGTTCAGTCGCAGACCTCCCCTCATCTACTTCAGCCTTAAGCGGGTGTTCCACCAAAGTTGATTTGTTCCTGATTTTGAATCGGGATCAAATTGGCCATCTTCTTGATGCATTTCCACCTACTTTCGGTCAAATTTGAAAAAAAAGAAATTTCGGGATTTGTCTGGAAATACATTGGGAATCTACTATAAAGAAATTGTGAAATTTAATCCATTATATCTCTCAAATCCAGTTCAAATCGGACCGTTTTTTTGTCAGTTGGCTTCAGTGGAATACCTGCATTAAGTGTCCCTCTGCGATTTATAGTCCAAATGCTCCCGTCCAATATACCACTTTAGCCCATTATGACAGGCAGTAAATCAGACATTGGGCTTCATGCACCATAGTGGACTCGGACTACCACTGGACAGATATGAGTGATCTCACATCAGCTCTTGTCCGAGACAAGAGTTTCCTCTTTAGACCAGAAGTAGGGGAGGGACCATGTGATTGCCAGCCGTGACACATGTAAATGGTGTAAGCCTATCTAATCTAATGGGTTTCACTATAAAATATTGTAAACCTAGGACATACTAGTGACATTAATTTCACTGGTGTAGCTATGGTTATATTCATTACAGTATTAAGGGATAAGTTTGGCCCTCCTCTTCTTCTGCCAAGGTGTTTTAGGCTGAATGTCGGGCTGTCTTTTAAATACTTTTTGAATCATGTTGATATACATACTAGAATCTAAGTAGTGAGTGCCCATGGTAAGCATATGGACAAAAATTGATTAATAACGCTATTTTAAGTGTATCTGTTGCTATGGTAACCAACATGTTTGTCAAGAATTCACCAAAAAACCCTAAAAATATTGGTACAACATTTTTCTTAATGAAAAACTGCCTAAAGTGGATTTCATGAAGAAAAGGGAATTTGTATCAGTATATCCATGTGCTTTCTATGATGTGTGAATGCTGTCCTGGCCAGTGATGACCCGTGCTATCATTAAGAACCGAGTCAGTTATTACACCTGAAGGGTGAGCATGTTGCATCAAATGGATGCATTCCTCAGTATTGCTTGACTTGCCACTAAATCTGTGGTTACACTGGCAGCATTGGCCGTGCAACTTCAGCCGCAGAACGTGACTGGCGGCTGCTGCTGCCGGTGTAACACCCTGCGGCAAGTACCGCGTGGCCATCCACCTGGCCGCAGCAGCTTGCCGCACCAAAAGCTGACAGTGTTAACTTTTCTGCGGCCAGTTTTTTTTGCGGCTGGTGCAATAATAGACGTATCTCACTCTGACTGAACACAATAAATGCATTTATAGCAAGGAAGTGGAAACAACTGGGATTCTACATCGCTGTGGAGGTGTTTTTTATTATTACTTGATTGGTATTCGTGTATCTATACTGAGTATGTGTATAGGCAGTAATACCGTGCATGTGAGTGATACACATCCAGATAATTGTTTAAATGAAAATATGATAAAATAAAACCATAGTGTTGTAGATTTTAATACAATAGTAGAGAATAGTCCTGTGAGACATGGCACGGCGACTTGTTATCTTGTGTCTAGTTTCAGTTGGTGAGACTGATAGATAGGGCATACTATCATCTGGGCTTTTGGTAGTATATCGCACAAATTCAACCTGAACTACCCACTGCAGCTAAGTACTAATAGTCTGTAGACTGTCCATTCTGCATGCACCTCACTCAGCTGCCACAGGGACCTGTCTTATTCAATGCCAGTTCAGGAGCCTGCTCTGCCTCCCCGCCCCCCCAACACACACACACCCAACTGCCAATCACTTGTAATAGTCTGTACCTCGTCACGGGCCAGTGGTGAGCAAACCGGCCAGATCACTCCACCTCTCTGTAGAGGGGGAGCACAGTGTAAGTACCTCGGTGTACATACATCTTTTCAGTGTTCCACAAAATCGTTTATATAATGAAAGGAGTAATCAAATTAATCTTTCATCACCAATAGTAGATACATATTCTGAGAAAGCATTATTTCAGTGTAAACTAAAAAATTTACACAAAAAAGAATGTAGCAGTTCCACAAGGTGGCCTTACACTTCAACCTCCTCTGATTTACAAAATGCACATATGGCAACACACACTTTAGCACTGATTTCTCCATAGAGATCTGAATAAGACAGGTCCACAGGGACCTGTCTTATTCAATGCCAGTCCAGGAGCCTGCTCTGCCTCCCCGCCCCCCCAACACACACACACCCAACTGCCAATCACTTGTAATAGTCTGTACCTCGTCACGGGCCAGTGGTGAGCAAACCGGCCAGATCACTCCACCTCTCTGTAGAGGGGGAGCACAGTGTAAGTACCTCGGTGTACATACATCTTTTCAGTGTTCCACAAAATCGTTTATATAATGAAAGGAGTAATCAAATTAATCTTTCATCACCAATAGTAGATACATATTCTGAGAAAGCATTATTTCAGTGTAAACTAAAAAATTTACACAAAAAAGAATGTAGCAGTTCCACAAGGTGGCCTTACACTTCAACCTCCTCTGATTTACAAAATGCACATATGGCAACACACACTTTAGCACTGATTTCTCCATAGAGATCTTTGACAGTGAATACTTTGTTCAAATACAGAAAATATGATCCATTTGTACCATAACCCACTGAGATAAAACCTGTACTACATATAGATAGTAGTTTCAAAACGAACAATTCTAAAACAAAGGCTACAGGGATGCATTTCTGAATCTTAAAATGCTCTAATGCTAATCTGCCATAGGGCTCCAAATGATGAAATGTCTTATCTGCGAATAAAATCAAAAGTATGAGATATATTCTGAAAATTCCTTCACTGATAAGTAAAGTACACACACTGTTGTTATTACATTAGAATAGTGAGCAGGAGTAGTCCATAGCAGAGGAGCCACAAACAAAAATAGATTGCAAGGCCTCCTTATCCCTTACACCGTGGCGACTGTGAACCATACACTAGTCTACTCATCTCACGAGTAGTACTCACTAGTCGCCGCGCTAAAAAAAAGTGTTCTATATTGCTCAAAGACGAAATATAATAATATAATAGACCTCTGTATGCTTACTCTTATGTGCTACACTGTAAAGAAATAACTGTTGAATCTACCAGGGAACCTTGTAAAACTGAACCACCGTGATTATAAAGCAGGTAGCCAGTGTAGTCTTTACAAGAAGCCCCATTTGGCAGTACAGTGGTACAAAGAATCTCTGTAAAAATAAAACCATATCTCAAATAGGGTTGTCACGCAGTTCTACTAAGCGATCTATTTGTGGACAAGGTACCATACGCCCCCCCCCCACACACACACACATACACTCATGGGGATCATGTAGGTTTAGCAGTAAGCAGTCCTGTAATGGGACACTTTCTATTTTTCACTTAAATCATTAAACATTTTATCTCATTTTTTTAAGTCAGTTCCATATCTCAAGATGGAACATAGATGCTTGTATTGACCCTGTATTGATCACACAAAATATAGGCCATAATTAGCCATGTGCTTCATTACTGGTAGTAGGCACAAGAGAGTACAGAAATGGGTAGTGTCCGAGTTTTGGTCTTTTAACACTACGCAGCTGAGACTGCAGGCTCACTGGTAGGGATCACATAGCCTGCATAGAGGGTAGATTCAGCATAATTCAGACACTTGATTTAACCAACAGCCCCCTATCTATCCTATACCTTTAGCCATAAATGATGCAGTGAGAAGGCAGAATTTAGTACATTCTAATGTACTGTAGGGGCCAGCTCTGGCTGTGAGTCCATGGCGGTATGCCATCTGTCCCCGTTCCGGTTGCACCAGCCCTCAGGGGCTGGTCAGCCGGTATAAGCTACCCCCGTAGGTAGGGAGGAGTGTAGGGGCCAGCTCTGCCGTAAGGCCAGCAGCCCTGTTTCTGGAGATTCCAGCCCCCCGGGGGTGGCATCCGGTGGTAGCTCCCCCTACGTGTGTATTATACCGATCCAGATGTAGATGGAAGGTAGAGAATGTTAGACGGGGATGTAGCTCAGCGGTAGAGCTTCCGCCTGCAGGTTGGAGGGTCCCGGGTCCGACTCCTGGTTTCTCCAGGACTTTTTCCGCCGACCTCTACACTGGTGGAGAAACCGAGTCCTGCCCTGCAAGGGGGGACTACAAGAACTCGGTGTAGGTGCCTGGATCGGTATAATACAGATACGCTTCGACCCTGGCAGTACTGTGTACTGGTAGGTCAACTGGGAAGTCAGGAGTGCCTCACACTGCTTGATAAAGCCCAACCGATCAGGTTGGGAGGAATGCTTGGTGCTGGTTGGCCATGGTTGAAGCTGGTTGGGAGGAGTATAGGGGCCAGCTCTGGCTGTGAGTCCATGGCGGTATGCCATCTGTCCCCGTTCCGGTTGCACCAGCCCTCAGGGGCTGGTCAGCCGGTATAAGCTACCCCCTGTAGGTAGGGAGGAGTGTAGGGGCCAGCTCTGCTGTAAGGCCAGCAGCCCCGTTTCTGGAGATCCCAGCCCCCAGGGGCTGGCATCCGGTGGTAGCTCCCCCTACGTGTGTATTATACCAATCCAGATGTAGATGGAAGGTAGAGAATGTCAGACGGGGAAGTAGCTCAGCGGTAGAGCTTCTGCCTGCAGGTTGGAGGGTGCCAGGTTCGACTCCCGGTTTCTCCAGGACGTTTTCCGCCGACCTCTACAGTACCATAACGTAATTCTATGTACCATAAATCATAATTCACCTTTTAAAAATAGGAATGTACTTTAAATGCAAACAAATACATTATATATTACATATTGTTAAACATTTAGATGCCCTTATAATATTACAACTGTATATTCAAGGATATTTCTAGTCATTCCAACTATTCTTCTACTGACCTTTCAACTAACTATTAAAACACTCTTTCCTATACAAAAAAAAATACCATGGCTGGAGTACCCAAAAATCGTAATTTTGCCACCTAAAATCTTTACCTGTTGACATTATATATATGAAAGCATTAGTCTGCCACCTGATAGAATAATATCAGACCAATATGACATTGTGACCAATGCACAGTACAGACACTGTTACAATTTACCTGAATCCACCCTTCTGCCTGTATGTACCACCCCAGACCAGCAGTGTTTGATCCCCAATCAGGCAGGGTAATTGTAACCACTCACCCAGAAATAGAACTCCGCACTACCCTTATTGCCAGGAGCCTGCCCTGCCTTACCCTCCCCTACCCACACACACACACATACCCAACTGCCAATCACCTTGTAATAGTCTGTACCTCGTCACGGGCCAGTGGTCAGCAAACCGGCCAGATCACCCACCTCTCTGTACAGGAGAAGCACAGTGTTAGGACATCTGCGAACATACATGTTTTAAGACGGGTCGCTACCATTGAATCAAAGATCCTAGATTGTCTTCATTTTTCTCCCAGAGGTACAAAAAATCATCTAGAATAAGAATATGAAAAGAAAAGTAGGGGCTACTTTTCTACAGACTTTTAAAAAATAAAAGTATTTTAATCTTCACCTAGAAATTAGAGAAAATGTGTCTCAGATTTGAGATTTTTTTTCTGTCATAACTTTTTAAT